>CM076573.1:567258817-567575692 GCA_034641835.2 Pinus albicaulis | reverse complement strand
TCATAGCTCATGCCCTCCTTCTAGCGCCAAAAATGTTGAAGCCTAGAAAATCTCTGCTTCAAACATTGGGGAAAACCACCCGGTCGGGACCTTAGGACAGCTCCTTTTTCGTTTGGTATGGTGGCTCCGACTGGATTTAAAGGACCAGTTTCCTTATAACTAAATGGGTTGGTGATGGGTTGATTTGGATGAGTGGAAATGGGACTAAATTGACTGAAATAAAACTATCTAATTTAAACTAAATACTGATAAAGAAATTCTAACACTAACCCGGGCAATTATATGTGAATACAACTTAAGATTATTCCAATTTAACAATAACCATAAAAATGTATTCTCATTTAAATCGAAATGTGCAGAAACAAAAAAAGATAACTCTGTTTAAGAAATTAAACAAAGTTGTATTAACATATTGCATTCATCATAACATATTATCTACATATACTTATAAAAGATAACATTTCAATTATACTCAGAAATGATATATATAAAGAAACGTTATGAAAACAAATATCTGTAAATGATAGCAAATTTTTAAAGCGAATATCATAAGACAAACGAAATCAACAGTGAATAGATAGAAATACCTCATTCATCTTGAAGACGTTAAAATGAAATCTGATACTCTAATCCAGTAATTCTGATGCAAAATCAAATTCCAAGGTACAGAAATGCAACACTTCAAAGATAATTTCGCATAAATTCACCAGATGTGATCCTTTTAAAAAATATATAAGTCAGTGGAGTACAGAAATGTAATCTCCAAGTCAAAAATATTAAGATCCAGGACCCCTCTCTAAATGCATGAGAATGGTTTAAATACTACTTAACTAAATCTAAAAATAGTCTATTACAAAAATTAAGGATTCGGTTTAATGACAGTCCTTTTCCTAGGCTAAAATACAGTAAAATTAAAACTAAATCTAAAAAATAAATACTATTAACTAACTATTTATGAACTTGATCTTTAAACTTGCAGGCATCTAGCATAGTTTTGAGAAGATGTGGTTGACCGACTTCAGAATTCAACTGTCCTGAAAAGTCAGAGTCGGCAAGTGTAAGCGCAATCTTCTCTGTAGAATTGATGATACAATTAAGCACATTGTGCTGACTGTGTGGCTTCACTAAGTATGTCCAGTAAGAGTCCCAATTTAATCTTGTCAGCCCTTGGATTGATCTTGCTCTTTCTTCTGCTTTTTGCCTCCATTCCGTTTGCAGTTGATGTGCCTGTGGGAGATATCCTGGAACAGTTTCTGAAATCAAATTAGCTTTGTGTAAATTATCATTTACACAATCAGTAAGAGTGTTTCCCGCTGTAGCCGCCTCCTCTGCTGCTTTCTCTGCCCTTCTGATTTGTGCATTCTCCTCTATTGGAGCTTTTTTGCTCTGCTATTAATTTTGCAATTTCATCTCGATTTCGCTTCACCATTTTCTCCTATCATACTTCAGCCAAGGTAGTTTCTTCTTTATAGATTTGACCTTTCGCAGTAGTTTTTCTCTTTGCCGAAAATGCTCCACATCTTTTTCTTGCTCTTGAATTTGGTCAATGTTTCCTCATTTTTCTTTATAGTTATTTTAAGTCTCTTCAACTCCCGACTTTTCTCAATAAGAGCTTTATGTCTCCCTGAGAGCTCTTGATCTTCAACATCTTTTTCAGTAACTTCTAAAAGCTCTATAGGGGATAATTTGGCAAACTCACATACCCTATCTTGTGGTAGAAACTGTGTAAAATTTCCCACTTGGATATTGAACTTGTGAATAGCGTCTAAAACATCCTTTTTGGTACTGTCTGCCCATGTTTGTTTTTCTTCAATGGTTCATCTCTTTTGGTCCACTCTTGTGTGCATTCTGACAAATTCGCATGTTCTCTGGCAAAATCTTCCATGAATTGCTTATTATAAGTCCCTGAGGTTCCGGCAACTTATACATCAGCCTCACATCTTCCGTAGTGAATGACTCGATTAGCTCTTGAGATGGAGTTCTAAATTGCCTATCTGAAATATCGGTGTTGTCCAGCACCCATTTCACCATGTCCGTATACGGGAGAATCCTTGGCCTTGCCGCTATCCTATGCAAAAATGAACAAGCCAATTCTTTGTGAGTTTCCTCAGACATATTACTGGAACCTGCTGTAGCCGCAACTTTCAACACCACAGGATTTTCTTCTTCCAGCAAATTATACATTCCTTCCCATGTGGTTATACCGGCATCCTTATTGCAAGCGGTGTCTGCATACAGTAAAGCCATTTCTCTATTTTCAGAATTCGAGCTCTTCTCCTTCTTACCCATAATGTTCTGTGAAAGCTTTGTATAGACGTTTTCTCCTTCGTGCCTACGTTTTACGAGTTAAATGAGAGTAATGGCATAAGAAAGGTGATGAGATAGTTTTAAATGCAAAGTCGGATGAAATATATTATTTTATCGTGAAACGACTTTCAATCAAAACAAAATCTCATTTACCATTAATTGACAATCCATTCATTTAATCCAATCATTAAAGCGCATAACCAATATTGATATATGGGAATATTTTCTTTGAACAACGCGCCTTTATGAATCTGCGACATTGCGATCTGCGATTTGCTGCGCAATATCGCAATATCGCAATATCCCAAAATGAAACCATCGCAATTTTGTAAATAGCGCAAAAGCGCAAATTGTGAAATAGCGCAAAAGCGCACATCCCAAATCTCGAAAAAGCGCAAAATTGTAAATAGCGCAAAAGGTATTCGTTTAACATTTCTCTTTTCTGCGCTATGTGATCTGCGACCAATATGTTTATTGTATAGGCTTTTGGGATCGCATTATCGCAAAATCGCAAAATAGCATTTTTAGTTTTACAAAAGATATATACCACTTTGTGATGGATGCGCTATTTTGTTTAAAGAACAATTTTATTGTAATCTATCATAAACTTAAGTGTTTCTTAAGGTTCTTTCTAAGGGATTTCTCTAAGTTTATGATAGAAAGTTTTATTTGAAAAGGAAAACAAATCCTAATTAATTTTTTTTTTGGATTTTTTAACTAAGGGTCCCCATTTATTTAGTATTATTACTAATATTAAATAAAAGGGGGGGTTGTTGCTGGTCACAACAGGAAGGTATCCGAGGATCCTAGCACGAAGGAGGTAAACGCAAAAGCTTTTAGGGTATGGTATAGCCATATGGTTCATGTTGTGATGAGTCAACAAAGAATCCCAAGGAGTCTGCTGGATGGTTATAGCGCGCATATATGGTTTGGAGTTACCAACAAGCAAACCTTTATCAGGCCAACGTGCATACCAAAATCTACTTTCAAGTTGAAGCCATTAAAGTTCTAGATTGATGAAACAACCTTCCACAGAGAAGTCTGCTCCTGGCCAGGAGTAGCGATGGAGGTTATAAGCGGATTCTACACTTATATCTTCGACGGGATGCTGCCAAACCCACTACCATGGGAGACTTCAGAGCAAATCGTGACGAGGATGGCGCATTTGCAGCTATCCCCGATCATTGAGTAGTTAAACACAAAGGTATATAATTTTAATAAACTAGTTCGAGTGTTAACAAGAGATTCCACTGCATTTCCTACATTTTCAGAATTTCAGGCATCTCGCCCCAGACCATCTTCCGCCACGGCCCCCCTAATAGCACCAATACCCAACATTCTATTTAGCCCACCAGCCCCAGCAACTACAGTGCTATTCAGGAAGACTAAAGCTGGGAAAACCCCAGTAGTGGCACCAAAAGCAAAAAGGGCCAAGATCGCAGTATCTAGTATAGTGGTTGATCTCACCGGGGATGATCAACTGCGACCTATGGGTATAGGAGTGCCGATCAGGGAAGAGCCTTTTGTGGAGCCCCAGATGACCAGGGGGCTACCACCCTTCAACCCCCTCGATTTCTTAAATATTCAAACTATCCCCGCCTCACATCCATCAAGCATCGGGCCCTGCCTCATCCACCATTCAGACACCACCCATTACCATGCCCTCCACTTTTTCAACCACCGTATTAGATCTAATTTCTAGAGGATGACCAAATGAGGACCCTGAGGTGGAAGTTAACTCAGGAACACCAAAATTACCCCTCGTTAACCAAACCATGGTTCAGCAGGCTACGTTCAAAGAGCTTTGAAATCAAATAGAACAGTCTGTGGAAGAAGCAGGTGCTTCGCTTCCCGAGTAGAATCAACTCCAACAGGTTAATCTGACAGCCCAAGAAACGATGCCTGATCTAAACATGGCCGACTCTAGTAACAATCTGCCGCAACAAACACCACCTCAGTCATTGCAGGCACAATCAACAAAATCTATCGCTAGCAGACAACTGCTTCAATCAAGATGGAAAAATCAGGGAAACTTGGATGCTGAGAGCGTAGAGACATGGGGAACACCCCAACTCTACCAATTAATTCAGAGAGCAGCACAGCAACTAGAAAGACTTCATGTGGAGCTCCAGCAAAAATGCGAACAGCAGCAACTATAAATCAACGCACTTATTGAAGAACGTGAACAGGTGAGGACAGAGAAGGGGAACCTACAAGAACAACTAGAGACAGTGACAGGAATATTCTGGGATGTTTGGCCCACAGTAACAACCAACAACAACCAAATACCAGAAGGGATATAGGAGAATGATATAGTCGGACATGCGGTCCACATCAGGGTGGCATGTTCAAACCTCCATCAGGAAAACGAGGAACTCAAAGCAGCATTGGCAGCCCGACCCGCGTTGCTAGACCCAGCGGTTGTATACACAGAGCAGATATCAAAGAGACAGAGCCAAGTGACAAAATTGCAGGAAGTTCTGAGTATTGCAGCTAAAGAAGCATATGACCTACTGAAGGGTCTACACACTAGTACGTTTCATCAAAATTCCAACACTTTAGTTCCGACACTTTTGTTGTATTGTCGGAAATTTCCCCAATTTTTATCAATTTTTCAAATTCTGCCAACAACCATCACTATACCGATGTTTAGGGTCATCGTTTCTTTTGAGACGTTTATGAATTTCATCGGAAATGCGATGTTTTAAACTATGCATCGGTATTACGACATTTTTGGGATACAACGTCGAAAATGCGACATTTCTAAAATATGCGTCGGTATTGTGACGGTTTGGAGAAAATGTCCGAAATGCGACGTTTCCAAAATATGCATCCGTCTTGCGATGTTTTGCTTCAAACCATCACAATACCAATGCATATTTTAGAAACGTCGCATTTCCGACGTTTCTAAAATATGCGTCGGTATTGCAACGGTTTGGAGCAAATGTCATTAATGCATTAATATTTCATTCAAACATTTTTGTATATAGTTTGAAATTATTTCTATGTAAAAATATATATATATATAATTATGTATCTAAAAATACTCCATATTTTTTAAACTATAATTCAAACACATACATATAATTAGCTCAAATTTTAATTTAAAATGCAAATTATATTAATATAATTTCACATTTAAATATATTTTTTCTCATTAATATATAAATATAAATTTATTTTTACATATAATGTTATAATATAGTTTCAAAATAAACATCACATTAATAATTTCACATTCAAATATATTTTTTAAATAGAGTTTTAACTTACTTTTATATATAAATATAAAATGGAATAAAAATTTTGAAAAATAGATATCTAAAATTATTATAGAATTCACACTGCATTTCAAGTATATTAACAATTATATTTTAAATATATTTTTTTATATAGTTTTGAAATAAGTTATTAGATTGGTGAATAAAATTAATTACATTTGAATTTTGTCTAATTTCTTTTTTGGTAAATTAGTTTCATGAGGTTCACAAATCTCAAGTCAAATTTAAACCAGCTAAACAAAAACTCCAATAATTTCATGAAAATCATCTAAAAAATTATTGAAATATCAAACTTCACAGTAGACCAATATCAGTTAAGTTAGTTTTATGAGGATCATGTTGGAATTTATGTTGTTAATTTACATAGAACACCACTTTTTTTAATCATATTTTTAGTTTCTATTTTTTTATCTTTATCTTCACGATTCTAATATGTTAAGTTTTTTTTTATACCACATACATTTAAATTATATAAATTTATACATTTATAAAGAGTTATAATAGAAGCATAATATTTCAATAAAATATAAAAGTTAAATAGTTGGGGTGGCGTGAGGGGGAGGGGGAGAGATTCTCCTAAATATCGATGGAATATGAAAAATAAAGTACTTATGGGGGCTAGTCCAAAGAATGAAAAATCTCACATAAATGTATGGGCTTCTTCCAGGTCTCCAATTGGCTAATGATTGAGATGTCTCTAAGTTAGTGATCTTGTGGGATTCCATTATCACTATTCAACACCTTCAAAAATGTTTTCTCCTAAAGAACAACAATTTATCCCTCCTCCTTAGAAAAATCAATAGTACCCTAAAATCATTCTCTAAAAAGGCTTATTACCACATTTTAAGAAGCCAGAACAAAGAGGTGGATAGACAAAAGAATCAAGCCTTCCTTCTTGAAGGAAGCGGGTTAGTATGAGATCAATGACATGTCAGGTTGGAAAGATATTCCATGAATAATTCCGCTCAATATAATTGTCCCTCTCTCTTGTTTTTATAGTTGGATATATGCATCATCAGAATTATTTTTTGAATATTTTCAAAGCCTTCCTTTCTATGGCCCCCCTGTCTCCTCCTATATATGCACATATTCGCATCACACATAACATTTGGCGTCAGGATCTCGTCATTAAGCTGGTTGAGGTGGTGGTTTGTGGGGGTGTTGGCCACGCGCCCATTTACCCCTCACATGTGGAGTCTTATGAATTTGGACAACCCTTAATTCCCTCCTTTGCCTTCGTACCAAGTTCATTGATGGATACAGGGTGGGGATAGTTAATGAATTTCATGGTTGATTCGATCCCTCGGGCATGGGAGTTCACCAGTCTAAAGGTGGAATTCATGGTTGGTGTTAATATGATAAGGCAGAAAGTATCAGTTCAAGGCTGTTCCCTTGAGAGTCAAGACAACCTTTTTGCTATTTGGTGGGTTCTCCACACCTTTGTAAACTCCATTGATGCTAAGAATTCTTTCAATTTTATGTATCTCTTGCTCGGTGTTGTGAACATTGTCTCGCTCATCTCATTCAAAGAGAAAAAATGGGGAATTATCTTGTCTTTTCTTGGCTCAGTTTCCTCCTATGCAGTAAGAAGTTGGGAATATTTCCCCTCCAGGTTGTCAATGGATTTTCGTAAATCTCAAGAAGTCAATTTGGAATTTTTTCCAGTGGGTGTTGAATTTCTCATCTTCGAATTTCAAGCTTTTTCACCACCCTGTGCGCATCCTGCAACCTTTTCCATGGAAATAGGTGTTACTGTGTTAAGGGCACCATCACTAGTGTAGCTTCATGCATCCCAAGTCTTGCACAATTTTCATATGCACAATTTTCCCTGCATAAATACTAACTTCTTTGGTACCCTTAGTTTTATTCTACTTTTTTTTCTTATTTGGAAAACTCCCTCCCTTTCTTCCAGCTTGTCTCTTTCCATGTTTCAATAAATTTTGGGTCTCCTCCTTGTGTAGGCAGCTCCCCTAGCTCAAACCTCTCCCCCTCTATTTCCAAGCTCTTTTGGCTCCCTATTTGTGGTATCAAATCACACTTTGTATCTAATTTTGTGTTCCAACACTCGATTTTTGTCCCTTATGGGGAACAAAGACTATTATTCTTCTGCCTCAAGTTGCATAAGACAGTACAATTTTATGTCTACATCCCCATTATTTCCATTTAGACCAATATTAATGCATAACTTTTCAATCATAATCTAATATTAAATTTCGTTATTACTTTTCAAACACTCCTTAAGTACCTCTTGTCCACATCAAAATGGCATAGGTAAGAAAAAGGTCTAAGATAAATTAGACTCGACATAGTAAAAACAATATGCAAAAACTATAGTTATATCTTACATACCCTTTCCCGGGCCAACATTATATAACTCTACTTCACTAGGATGAACATTAACTAAGGCTTCGCATATATTTCATCCACCAAATCTGTCAAATCAATGTAGTCCCTAATACATGTACCTTCAAGAGTATTGTGACTGCACGGGTGCTCTGTGCACGTTCGTGCAACCCGTTTGCTGGTTTCTCTCTTGTGCCTTCGTTCAGTCATGCGCGCCGTGTGAGGGCGCCTGCCCAAACGCATTCGAGTCGCGTCGTTTCGTTTGAGGGTGGCCATGTCAAATTTACTAAGTTGTGACCGCAGGGGTGCCTTGTGCACATTCATGAGGCTCTTTGCCATTTTCTCCCTTGTTCCTTCATTCGGCCGGGCGTGCCGTGTGAGGGCACCTGCTCAAACATGTTCGGGTTGGGTCAGGTCGTTTCTTTTGAGGGCAACCATATAAAATTTGCTAAGTTGTGACCGCATGGGTGCCTTTTGCACATTCATGCGGCCCATTTCACATTTTCTCCCTTGTGCCTTCGTTTGGTTGTGCAATCCGTGTCGTGTCGTGTGAGGGCGCCCACCCAAATGTGTTCGGGTTGAGTCGTTTCATTTGAGGGCAGCCGTATCAAATTCGCTAAGTTGTGACTACACGGGCGCCTTATGCACGTTCGTGCGGCCCATTTTCCATTTGATCCCTTGTGCCTTCGTTTAGTCGAGCGCGTTGTGTCATTTCATTTGAGGGTGGTTGTCCAAACTCGTTCGAGTTAGGTCATTTCGGTTGAGGGCGCCCGCCCAAATGCGTTCAGGTCAGGTCATTTCGGTTGAGGGCACCTGCCCAAACGCGTTTGGGTCGGGTCGTTGCGGTTGTGGGCGCTCGTATCAAATTTGATAAGTTGTGACCGCATGGGTGCCCTATGCACGTTCGTGCAGCCCGTTTTTCGGTTGCTCCCTTGTGCCTTCATTTGGTCGTGCGCGCCATGTCACACCATGTGAGGGCACCCGACCAAACATGTTCGGGTCGGGTCATTTCGTTTGAGGGCAACCGTATCAAATTTTCTAAGTTGTGACCATAGGGGTGCATTGTGCACGTTCGTGTGGCTCGTTTTTCATTTGCCCCCTTATGCCTTCATTCGGTCGGGCGCGCCGTGTGAGGGCGCCCACCCAAACACATTCAGGTTGGGTCAGGTTGTTTCATTTGAGGGCGGTTGTATCAAATTTTCTAAGTTGTGACCGCACAGGTGCCTTTTCCACATTCGTGTGGCCTGTTTTCCATTTTCTCCCTCGTGCCTTTATTCAGTCGTGCACGCCGTGTGAGGGTGCCCGACCAAACGCGTTCGCGTCGAGTTGTTTCATTTGAGGGCGGCCGTATCAAATTTTCTAAGTTGTGACAGCATGGGTGCCTTGTGCATGTTCGTGTGGCTCATTTTCTTTTTTCTCCCTTGTGCCTTTGTTCAGTAGGGCGTGCCATGTGAGGGCACCCGCCCAAACGCATTCGGGTCGGGTCAGGTCGTTTCGTTTGAGGGTGGCCGTATCAAATTTGCTAAGTTGTGATTACACGGGTGCCTTTTTCACATTTGTGCAGCCTGTTTTCCATTTTCTCCCTTGTGCCTTCGTTCGGTCATGCACATTGTGTCGCATCATGTGACGAAACCCACCCAAATGCGTTCGGGTTGGGTCATTTCGTTTGAGGGTGGCCGTATCAAATTTGCTAATTTGTGACTGCACGGGTGGATTGTGCACATTCGTGCGGCCCATTTGTCATTTTTTCCCTTGTGCCTTCGTTCAATTGGGTGCATCGTGTCATTTCATTTGAGGGCGCCCACCCAAACCCGTTCAGGTCGTGTCGTTTTGGTTGAGTCCGCCCGCCCAAATGCGTTCAGGTCGGGCCCCCTAAGCCCCTGATCCCTAATCCCTTAACTACTAACTCATTATTCAACCCCTAACCCTTAAATGCACCTAAATCCCCTAACCCCTAACCCCCGATCCCCTAAGCCCTCTAAATTCAAATTAGCTTTGAAGAAGTAATTGTTTTCTACAATATGGTTTGTAGGTTATTTAAATAGAGGCATCTTATTTAGAGTTATTTTTTAGATCCACAGTTTCATTTACTAATTTTTGAACAAGGCGTATGACACTCTTCATGTCTATGGGATTTTTATCTTGAAGCTCATTATCTATACGAGGAATTTTGGGTAGAAAAAACAGTTTCGTAGGGGAAAAAATAGCCTATTAATTTCGTGGAAGGTTTATGTCTAAATTTATTAGGAAATAATCTACAAAACACATCTCCATGTTTCACATTTAAAAATATAATAACCAAATGGAAATTTAATTTGGCGGCCTATTCAAATTAAAATCACAATACATGGTTTAGGGCGCGTTATTGCGTTATTTCTGCTTCAAGGGTTTGCTGAACAGACCCCAAATCGTTCATTTCCTTACTACTTATCAGGTTCTTACTTCTGTCTAATTCACTATATACTCAGATCATGAATGTGAGAAGGTTGTTTGTGGATTATATTATTATTGTATCAACAGTGTAGTTATTTCTAAGTTGTTATATCTTTCTAGTAAAAAACCTCATCTTCAGAAATATTTTCTTGTCATTTTCAAAATTGAATGCTTCATTGAGCACAACATGCAGCTTATCTAATACTTTATTGAAGCTAAGAGCTCCATCTCTGGGGCAAGCTTCTTTTCGGCTAACTCCACTGCTTTTGATCTCAATTTTTCCAATTGTTTCCTTCTCTCATATGATACCTGAGCCTTTGCCTTTCTCTTCCTTTCTAATTCCATGATAGTGTCATAGTGATGCTAGCCAACTTCTTTGGAAAGCCTTCCTAGCAGACAATACTTGTGACCTGGCTGAAGCCTCAACACTTTTAGAGCATCTGGAATGACCATTCTCTTCTTTCGGTCATATGGTGGGGGAACGTCCCCTTAAAAATCCCTTAGCCGAGAAAGTGCTACAGAACCACGCTTGGTTTTGTGTGGAATCATTCCTCTAATTGTCCAGTAATCAAATCCTTCTCTTACTTTATTTTCATTTTCCCATACTTAACCAATGAGAGCACAAGAACACCTATTTCTATAAAATCACCTATAACTTCTCTTACTTTATTGTCATTTTCCCATAACTAACCAATGAGAACAAAAGAACACCTGTTTATATAAAAGCACCTATAATACTTTTGTGGGTTTCACTAATATCTTTTTAGTTAGTGTGTGCACAGTAGCCTAGATCCTAAAGTGATTCCCATACAATGATAATCCACTAGGTGTATTTGTTCTTAAAAACCTATGCATGGATAGATGTCCCATTTATGGCCAAGTTCCACCAAAATGGTCCCCCCTACCTACCTAGTAACTACATTACATTTATTTCATGACAAGACTACCCTACAACCCACCAAATTTATATCATATCCTTGACATCAACAACAATTTGTTGTTCGAGATATAGCTAAGTTCGAACAAACTTAGCTCTCAAGCTTAGGATATTTTTCCACCTCTAATGTTTATAAGCCAATAGATATAAAATTTCTAAATCATGTGGGACCCCTTTAAGTATCACCTTTCCTATATTGACTTCGTCTTAAAAATCATGGAAAATGTCCATAGATGAGTTATCCTTACTAAACCAAAAATTTCATTGAAAATAATCATTCATACCATAACATTACTACTTCCCTTTTAACCACATAAAACTTATTTTTAAGTTACCATAGTTCATCTTTAATATCACATAATTAGATTAAAAAATCAACCAAAATCCCTAGTTTATGAAATAAAAATTCAACAACTTTATATAATTAATAATTTAAATAAATTTCTTAGATCTAACCTCATTAATCATTATTTATAATCAACAATACCACTTATTTACCCAAACCCCTTATTAACCCCAAGAAAATTCTCACACATTTTATTTAATGGAATTTGAGTGGCCCTAAAAAACACACGTATTTCATTTCAAAATGTCAAAAAAATTCAAATTTCAAAAGTTTTCATTTCCCTCTGGTTGCATGGTTTGTCCAGGGAAGGAGGGAGGATGCAGCCATACTATTGCCAGTTTTGAGGAAGGATGCAGCCATATTATTGCAATTTTGGAGGAAGGATGCGGCCATACTGTCGCAGGTTTGGAGGAAGGATGTGGTAAGTAAAGAAATTGATCTCGAGTGCCTATTGCAGGTCTGCTCTGATACATTTGGTTGAAGTCCGGACTTCCATTGGTTTAGGTACTAGGCATGAATGAGAAATCTAGATAATGTTTTCTCGCTAAGGATTTGATTTATAATGTGAGTTAGACCACAGGACTAATCTTAGAACAAAATGGTCTAAAGACTAAAGTGAATACTGAAGACGATCTACATGATTATCCAGTACCATTTTAGACAAAGTTTTCAAAAAGCTCATATGGGTTTTAGGCTATTTTCAATCTGTAAACTTCCAAAAATATCATGTCAGCAAAATGTCTTCTGGGTTTGTTGTGTAAAGCTTTCTTTAATCCTTAGGCAATCCACGGGACAATTCCTGTACTATCTGCTGTCATTTAGCGAGGCTACAATGAAGAAGTCAGTTTCACTGTGTTTTCTCTGCAATATCTCCCAAAGGGGTCTTATAGACTCACTTGTCTGTGAAGATGTCTAAATTTTCTTGATACTCTCACCCTCAATAGGCTTTGTTACTTAGCTATTCTTTTTGTATTGATTTTTATACATTTATGTGGCAGAAATTTAATAAATAACAATTTTATCAAATCACCAAGGAGACTGACAGGGACTTTAAAATGTTACAGTTTCTTCAACAAGATTGAAAGCAATGCTATTGTGCATTGTGTCTCTAGTTATGAAGAAGCATAGCTTGAGAATGTTTCCCTTTAGTTTTTCATTGAAGGAATATTTTAATTTGAGCCAGTTTCATGTATATTTTATGTAAAGGATGTTGGCCTTGTTTAATTGCAGTTATAGCTATTTTTGGCCTACTAATCACTTGTGGCTTAAAAAGTGTTTTTGGCATTTATCTCTTAAAGAAGAAATTTTTTGTTAAATTATATACATTTTATAGTTTGTGTATTTGAAAATGAATGCTATTTCCCTCACATGTCATTCAATTCATTCTGGGGGATTCTACCCTAGATGTGCTTTCTCACACCACCTTTCATGTGTTTCTGCAATATCTGTAGCTGTTCTAAACCTTAAATCCTTTTTTAGCCTGCCAGTGAATTCCTAAGAAGCACCATATGAACGAGATTCTCCCTCCTTGATTAAGAGCAAGAGCTTTTATTGTCAGTGGTCTTTTATTTTCGTTAAACCATTTTTATGATTTAGATTTTCCACCTTTCCTTCTCGTTTTCTGTATGTTTCAAGATTAGAGGATCCAACACACAACTCAAACACTCCCAAAATCAATAGTCAACTTAGAAATTTGGTGAAATTTAGATGGCATTAATTTGATGTATCAAAAGTACATATGATATTCATAAAGGTCATGGCATGCAAAATAATTCGGCTAATGTAGCTCAAAAAAAGTCGTATGTAATTGACCTTGATCAAGCCTAGTCACAGTCATTGAGTATTGGTGAGTTTGACCAAACATAACCAATCTCACCCTTTTGAGTAGAACTCTCCTTATTTTGGGGCTGACTAGAGTTCACTCAAGTTTCGAGATAAAGCCACAAGGTTTTTCAAGAATATGATGAAGTGACAATGAACCTAGTAAAGGTATGCCGTAAATCTACTCACTTCATAAGTCCAAAGGGATTTTTTTATGAACAAATTGAAGGTGGTTTTAGGAACAAATTGAAAGTGGTTCTCTTCTATCACTCACAATAGGCAACCTATATATGGAGAATTTTGAAAAATAAGCCATCATGTTTTTCCACTCAAACCTAAAAGATGAAAATGATATGTTGAGGAAGCCAAAATAGTATGGTGGTTTTAGGAACAAATTGAAGGTGGTTCTCTGCTATCTCCAACATTAGGCAACCTATATATGGAGCATTTTGAAAAATAACCCATCATGTTTTCTCCACTCAAACCTAAAAGGTGAAAATGATATGTTGAGGATGCCAAAATAGTATGGCCTCATGGGAAAGAAAACCTAGATAGATCCCTAGAACATCTGAATAACCAAAACACTAGCATTAATTTCACAATGGAAATAAAAAATTTGAAGGGAATACTCTTTATAGATTTTTTGATTTTTGGAAAAGAGGATGGTTCTCTAGCTCACCAAGTCTACGAATTATACATACACACAAACACTCACATTCTAGTTCTCATCATTTCCCAGTATAAAAAATTGGGCAATCAACACATTAGTGAATAGTGCTATGAAGATCTCTAGTAAAGAGCATTTAACTTGAATTAGGCCACCTAGAAAATTTTTTCAAAGGGAATGGTTATGATGATAAACAAAATAAACAAGGTTATTAGAAGAGAAAGGAAACACCACCTAAAATAAGAAGTTGATGATGAAGAAAATAGAACGAGGAAATAAAATCAAGGGAAGGGCTTGCTACTAGCCATATAACTGGAAATAACACTAGCCATATCTATAGAAGGAATATTATAAGCATAATTTACTAGAAAAGAAAAAGAACATTATCAAAGGAATAGTCATGAGAATGCAGGTTGCACAAAGGATATTTACATGTACAGGATTTTCTAAAAGTTTAAACACTAGCCCAAGGAAAGAAAATCAAGGGAATGTTGGAAATGTTGTCATTAATGGCAAAGGAGATGGCAAAGAGGTAGCAGACAACGAAAAGAGGCAGCCTAGGAAGTAGATGAAACAAAGATAGTATTCTATGTGAAAGAGCTTTTTCAGGAACAGAGTAGGAGGATAATGGCCATCAAACTGAATATCTGGCCAGCCATGAAATTGTAACTGAAGGATTTGAGTCTCTTGGTCAAATTTATATGAGAAATATTGAATCTGTGGTTAAGTTGTGAACTCTGTGTTAGTGACTGATTCAGTAATTCTGTGTGAGAAGGATTTGAGTCTCTGCGAGTAACTGTGTGGTTTAATTTGAATAGAAATGGGGAGAATCGATCACTAGAAGGATCGATTCTAATAAAGCCCTTGACTGCTCATCTCAGTTTATATATATATATATATATATATATATATATATATATATATATATGCCAAGTCAGATGTGCCTGAGATAAATCGAATTGTGAACTCACTAAGAAAGGAAGAATTTTGTGTAAGACCCTTAATGTGAATCGAGTCGAGTGTTGAATATGTGAGAGAGGGTTCGTCTCCCTTTTCTGAGTAATTAAATTGTGGAAGAGACTAGGTTATTACACCCTATGCAAGAATCAATTTCATCCCATAATCTTCACTGATCCACATGATTCAAGTCTCTGTGTGAAGACTTATGGTTCCGAATGCATATCGAACCCACATCCTTTGGCTACGATTTAACTATAAACAAACACCATGTGAAGTGGTTCCAATCGACTTCTGTTGAGAGTAATCGACAAGGGATCCGATTTGCATAGACCTGGATTGCAATTGTGTTTAGTACCGAGATTGAAAAGAACAGGATTTGTGGACAAGATAGAACCCACTGTATTTTTGGAACTCTACTGTGACAGAGAAAATATTTGTGGTTGTCGTGATGAATAGTGGAGATTTTGACTTTTGTTGAATTATTGCGAAGAACCCGTGAATTGAAGTTATAAGGAAAGAAACGGAACCTGGAGTGGCAAGGAACGGAACTGTGAAATACACAGTAAAACCGGCGTGCGAGAAACCAACAGTATCGCGCATTGAAAAAGTGGTAAGGAATTTTTGGTGAAAAAACGTGATTAGGGTTGCTGGCTACCACGTGTCCAAGAGCGGTTTATAAAAACTGCGCTCATCGCGTTCTTTTGAGACATTAAAGTTTGGAACAATAAATAACGCGATATTCGTCGTTACCATTCGATCTTGAGCGAGGAGATCTGATGGTGATCATGCAACAAAGTTGGTTGGAGGTTTATAAAGGCATAGATCGACGGTGGTGGCCATCTGGTTGGAGCGCAATGAACTTATAACTGTCGGATCGTCAAGGTAAGTCAACACTGTGGCCTTGCATTATTACATGAAGTTGGGGGTTAACACCCATTTAAATGTTGGTATATTATAGTCGAGTGCGCATATAAGAATTCTATATGTAGGTTGGACATGTTATGTGGTTCGCACCATTATGTTAACACATTGAGGTTTGTAAAGTTAGGATATGGGTTTCACATACGTGGGTTATAGAAGTTAAACCTTCAAGTGAGTGATAGGTGTTAAAGTATTAAAGCCGATGGGTGAAAGCCGTTTAATGATATGATAAGACTTGGTGTTTTAATATAATGTTTGAATGGGAGGCGTAATGTATATTGAGATATCATAGTCGTAGCACTTTACCAAAAGCCCAAGGTTTATTAATATTTCTTAACACTGGGATCTAGAATTTATATATATATATATATATATATATATATATATATATATATATATATATATATATATATATATATATATGTATGTATATGTATATATATATGGTGATATATATATTATGTGACAAGTCAACCTACAGAATTTAGAATGAGTCATAAACAAGCTCGCTAGGTCCTCGAATATTAAAATCATATTAAGAGTTCGGCTCTTGAACAATGGTAAGTTTATAAAGCCATGGGTATATAAAGAAATGACTTCCGCATACAGTCAAAGCTTCCGACATTCAATAAAACATTATTTTATGAAAATTTAAGCCCGAATTGATTCCGAATGTGTAAACAGAATGGACAGAAGAGTTTATTAACCCTGTGGGACCCTTTGTTCATCGCACCGATCTGTTGGAGGATGCGATTGCGATATTGCGATCATGATAAAGAATGCGGACCCGATGTGTTTATGAACCGTGATTCATATGTGTTTGAGTTCCGGCTTAAAAGGCATCAAAATGGGCCATCACATCGGAAAAAAGAAGAACATCGGAACATATCATAGAAGGATGCGATTGCGATTAATCATGTCAGAACAATTACAAAGGAACCAATCGCAATCGAAAGTATTCAATTGCGATTAATCGCATCGGCAAATAGAAAAAGGTTCAATATTGTAGACCCGAATACCTTGAGTCTTGTTCCAAAGTCTTGAATGTAGATCTGAACCTTTGTGAAGGTGTAATGTATGTCGAGGAATATATATTATATGATAAAGCGAAGCCTGTATGCAATGAGTGTGGAACATATGTGTGAACATAAGCTGCGATACATTAGATTGAAGCCCAAATGAGTGTGAATTTTCCACAGGATTGAATTGTGGGCCCGAATGTGAAATACTATCATATGGTGAGTTGTTAAAGTGTTAACCCATGTGAAGACTGATATCTGATATAATATATGTTACCAGACCATAGAGTCATAATTTGGCTTTATATAAAGTTATATATGCGTGAAACCAAAAGTAAGAGATGTTGAGTTTTAAATGAAAGAGCAAAGACTTATATTTGATATATTATGGTTGCTGGAACATAAGAATGAAAGGGGTTATAATATTCAGCTGTAATAAATTGAAAGAGAATAATCTCAGGCAAATTACTTCAGTTGATAAAAGAAGCTTCCGTGATAAAGGAATGAAAATGTGGGCTCGACAGGTATACATACACAGTGAACAGGAATATGCACAGGAATGAATCTAACAGGTGTACAAGAACAGAAATCTAGAGAATATGCAGAAGACAGTGAACAAAGTATGCAGAACAGTTACATGACAGCCGCAGATACACAATTGCAGTGAATAGCAGAGGAAGGTAGAATAGTTACCTGACAGCAGCAGAAAAGACAAAGCCAGCAAACCAAGTGCTGGAAAGAAGACTAAGTGAAATTGATATATGTAACTGAAAATTTGAATGTATATGTTTTAATTGATTTTATATTGTTTGTGATGCATTGGCAAGTCTCTGGAGGAAAACAAAAATCCCACTGTAATATTGAAATTAGTACATATTGCTATATTTTTCTGAATGAGCTGGAAAAAGAAAAGAGAAGGCAGAAGGCAAAAATTCAGGGTTATTCACTTCAAATTCCCTGTGAGTCATGTGATGAACTCTATAAATTATATCACATTGATATGCATAATTAGGTTAGAGAGGTTGTGACGCAACAACGCTGAAAGTCGGCCCTGAGGAGAGATGGTCTACCGTCGTCGTGGCTCTTTCAGCTCTTCCTTTTCCTCCACGTGGTCTATTTCTTTTTACTAATTATCAAATTCGTAGAATTTGATAAATAATACTATCCACAATTTTTGAACTTTATATTATATCCCCGACATATATATATCATCTCTGTGCTTTATAACCAATGTTTAAACCTTCACACTTAATATAAACCAACGCACTGTTTGAATAACTAACTGTGTAATAATCTTTTAGTCCTGGACTCCACCTCTACGGTCAATAGCCAATCAAATGTATGCTCGTACCTTAGGTTAAATTCCATGCATCTTCATTGTGTGACCACCATCCGATGACTCTGCACCAGATCGACGGATCTCGTCGATATTGCTCGGCGTCCTCATACTAACTTTAACGTGCGATGAGAATACGGAAAGGCGGTTTTGCGCAGTCCACTTCTCCATGTGTTGATTCCTCTATGGAATTTCTCCCCCCTCAGGAAATACCGCTTCTTCACCAAAGACGGTGCGATATGGGCAAACCACTTCCGCAAATCCACTCGTGGTTTTGCTACAGTGATTGACCAGGGTTAATGTGGGGTTACGTTATTCTTTTGCTCATTTAACTCGCGTCTAGACCACGGTTCCGGGTTCGAAAGAAACACCTCTATTTCTTTATAAAGCGATAAATCTACCAAATTAAACAACATTCACGGCCACACTTCCTCTACACAGACCTCGCCTGCGGGTGGTATTGATTCAACGGGGTGTTCGATAAATGGAAGAGAAACGACAGATAGATTGATGCGAAGTCGATACAGTGGCTCGACTCAGGAATTATATATATATATACAAAATTCAATTGCTTCGCAATTAAACAGTACTTTCATAAACAAGGATTCAAGTCACTCCAATGGAAAACAAGCTTAGAAATCATTTAACTAGAAACAATTGTAACCCACAGAGTTTTATTGTATAAATCTGTCTCCTTCTCCCTCCGGAGAATACAATTTATACATCAACATATGTCCTTTCGGTTCCTCTGTGAGGGCCGTTATGGAAATTCAAGAGCCTAATTACAATTATTTGAAAACTAAAAACATGACAAATGGACTAACTATTCGACTTCTACAACTCTAACTGATCTAATACTACAATCAGCTAAGGTATTGACACCTAGCTGTAACCATTCAAATCTTTCAAACCCTCCTAGCCACAACATGTGGGAAAAGCTCCTACATTGCTGGCTAGTGTCTAATGCCCCTGCGTCAGACTCCCGAGGGCAATCTTCTTCATGGGCTCCTGTCCATGAGCTCTCCCACTGATCTGCCTATATTCTGCAACATTTCTTCAGTCATCCAAGTGGCATCTTCCTCTGGCTTATCCTTCCATTTGATCAAGTACTGAAATTACTCTTGTCCTCTTGTCCTTTTGAACACTCTTTTGTCCAATATCTTCTCTGCTTGCAATGGTTGCGCTGGAGGTAGCTGCTCTTTCCACTCAATCTGTTCCTTGTCTGCCGATCCTTCTTCTGCTCCATCATCTTCTTACTTGTACAAATCTGCAACATTAAAAATGGGAGATATTCCAACATCAGATGGCAATTCAATCTCATAAGAATTTTCAGAAAACTTCCTAAGTATCTTGCATGGCCCAATCTTTTTGAACTTCAATTTGTTGTAATGCTTCTTTGGGAATCTCTTCTTCCTCAAGTGTGCCAAAACCTGATCTCCTACTTCAAAGTGAACTTCTTTTCTGCTCAAGTCTGCTCTGTTTTTGTATCTGATGTTGCTACCTTGTAGTTGTTGTTTCACTTGTTCATGTATGGCCTGGATCTCTGAAGAAAATTCCTCACCATCTGCACTCCTTAGCTCTGCTCTTCCCAGACTTCTTAACTCTAATATCCCTCTGGGGTGCATTCCATAAACAATATGAAATGGACTATGCCCTGTGCTCCTATTTGGTGAGTCATTATATGCATATTCTGCCTGAGGCAAAATATGATCCCACTGCTTAGGATGTTCTCCTGCAGGACTTCTCAACAAATTCCCCAGACTCCTATTCACTACCTCAGTTTGTCCATCAGTCTGAGGATGATAAGCTGAGCTGAAACTTAGTTTGGTACCAATTTTCTTCCACAGTGTCCTCCAAAAGTGCCCCACAAATCTGGTGTCTTTGTCTGAAACAATACTCTTGGGCAACCCGTGCAATCTAACAACTTCTTTGAAGAACAAGTTAGCAACATGGGTGGCATCACTAGTTTTATAACATGGAATAAAATGTGCCATTTTGGAGAATCTGTCCACCAAAAGAAAGATTGCATCATTCCCTCTCTGAGTATTGGGCAATCCTAGAACAAAATCCATACTCACCATGTCCCAAGGCCGGTTTGGAATAGGCAAGGGAGTGTACATTCTTGCATTCTGGCTCCTTCCTTTAGCATACTGACAGATTTTTCAATTCTTCACAAACTTATCCAATTCTGTTCTCATCTTAGGCCAGTAATAGAAATGACTCAGCTGCTCATAAGTTTTATCAGTACCAAAGTGTCCAGCAAGTCCACCACTATGATTTTCCTTGATCAAATTTTCCCTCATGGAGCATCTTGGTACACACAGTTGACTTCTTCTGAATAACAAGTCCTCCTGCAGGAAATAATCCAGCCACTAGCTTCTATCTGTTAAAACAAGGCTACTACATGCCTCAAATGCTTCTTTAAAATCAGGATTTGTTTTATAAAATTCCTTGAGAAAATCAAATCCTACAACTTCAAAATTAGTCTCTTGAACAAGCATGTGCCTCCTACTCAAAGCATCAGCTACTTTATTGGCTTGACCACTTATATGTTTCAAAACAAAATTAAAACTTTGGAGATACTCAACCCATTTAGCATGCTTATGTTTCAACTTGGGCTGCTGTACAATATACTGCAAAGCATGATTGTTAGAATATAATACAAATTCCCTGGACATCAAATAATGTCTCCACTTCTTCAGTGCCTGAACAATTGCATAGAATTCCTTCTCATAAGAGGAATACTTTCTTTTGGTGTCATTCAGCTTCTCACTAAAATATGCCACAGGCCTATCATCCTGACTCAACACAGCTCCAATGGCCTCTCCACTGGCATCACATTTTACTTGAAATGGTTTTGTAAAATCAGGCAGAATCAAAACATGCTTCTCTGTTATCTTTTGCTTCAGCAGCTTAAAATTTATTTCTTCTTTAGCAGTCCACTTAAATGGTTGTTTTCTCTTCTTTATTGTCTCAATTATGGGTGCATTAATCTTACTGAATTTTCTTATAAACTTTCTGTAAAAACTAGCCAGTCCATGGAAACTTCTTACCTCAGAGACATTCCTGGGTGAAGGCCACTCCACAATTGCCTTAATCTTTTCTGGGTCCATCTTCAATCCTTCTACAGAAACAACGAAACCCAAATACACCAACTCTTCCTTCATGAATGAGCATTTCTTCAGATTTATTAGCAGTTTCTCTTGGTGCAGCTTCTTCAAGACATGATTAAGATGCCTTAAATGCTCTTCTTTAGTTCTGTTGAAAACTAATATATCATCCAGATACACTATCAAAAAATTACCAATGAATTCCTTCAATACTTCATTCATAAGTCTCATAAAAGTGCTAGGTGCATTTGACAGCCCAAAAGGCATTACCATCCATTCATACATTCCTTCATTTGTTTTAAAGGCAGTTTTCCACTCATCACCCTCTCTTATTCTAATCTAATGGTATCCACTCTTCAAATCTATCTTTGAGAAATATTTAGCACCACTCAACAATCCATTAAATCCTCAATTTTGGGCAAAGGGAATCTGTACCTGATTGTGATCTTATTGATTTCTCTGGAGTCAGTACACATCCTCCAGCCTCCATCTTTCTTTGGGCTCAATACTGTTGGTACAGCACATGGACTCAGACTTTCTCTAATCAGCCCCTTGTCCACCAACTCCTGTACTTGTCTCCTGATTTCCTCATTTTCCTTGGGAGTCATTCTGTAGGCTGCTTTATTTGATAGATTTGAACCAGGGATAAAATCTATCTGATGGCTGATCTTTCTCACAGGTGGCAGCTCATCAGGTAAATCATCCACAACAATGTCGCAGTAATCATCTAACATCTCTTGGATTTCTACTGGTAAATCAGAAATCTTTGTAGAAGTAAGAACTACCTTAGGTTTGCAAACTAAAGAAAAACTTACCTCTTCTTCTTCTATCTGCTGCAGATATTCTTTCCCGCTCAGCAACAAGGTCTTTGGATCAATCACTCTGTTGGATGGCTCTCCTTCTTCCATGGGTATCAATGTATGGTGTACCCCATCCTTGAAGAACTTGTAAGTGTTCTTCTTGCCATCATGCACTGCTGCTCTGTCAAACTGCCAAGGTCTACCCAGCAGTATATGACACACATCCATGGGCATTACATCACACATGACCTTATCCTTATATTTTCCCATTTGCAGCTCTATCTCACACTGTTCTTTCACAACCAGCTGGTGCCCTTTATGCAGCCAGGACACCCTGTAGGGATTTGGATGCTCCCTTGTCTTCAACTTCAGCTTTTCTATTACCTCAGTGGAAACCATATTGTCTGTGCTGCCGCTATCAATGACTAGTTGGCAGCACTTCCCTTGGACTTTGCATATGCTCCTAAAAAAAGTCTTCCATTGTGCAGGCTCAATGACCTCTTTGGCTTGCTTCAACAGGACCTTATTTACCACCAAGGACTCTCCCCTCTCTGGAAGAATTTATTCTTCGATCTCTGCTTCTTCTCCAGCCTGGGCAACAACAGCATTCCTTGGATCAGCACCCACATTCTTTGGACATTCATAGTGCTTGTGTCCCACTTGCTGACATCTATAGCACCTCAATTCTCTAACTCTGCCTCTGTCTCTGCCTCCTCTTCCTTTTCCTCTGTAAGAACCCCTTCTTCCCCTTGCATCATCCTCTGTAGATGCATTTTGAGGTGAGCTACTATTAGCTCCATCCCTGGGTGTAGCAGGCTTTCCTCTACCACCCTGACTTCCCTTTCCACGGAAAGTACCTCTCTTCTTGGCAGACTGTTTCCTCAGGAGTTTATCCTCTTCTTTCAAGAGCATCTGGTAGGCCTCTTCCACTGTCTTAGGAGATAGGAGACCAATCTCATCTTGGATCTCCAGCTTGAGACCATTCACATATCTGGCAGTCTTTTCAGGTGTGTCTTGGAATTGCCCAGCCCTTACGCTCACTCTGTAGAATTCCTCTGTGTATTCCTTTACTGTCAGCAACCTCTGTCTCAGGTTCTGCAATTTCTTATACAATTTCAACTGGTAATCACTAGGTAAGAATTTACCTTTTAATTTAGCCATCATTCTGGTCTAGCTCTTGATAGGTTGCTTGCCAACTCTCCTCCTCTCTGCCTGCACTCCATCCCACCAAAGTGCAGCATGTCCTTTCAGATTTGTTACTGCAAACTTGACCTTTTTATCTTCACTTATTTCTTCATAATCGAAGCACTTTTTCAATTCATTAATCCAGTCCACCAACTCCTCTGGATTCAGTCCCCCTGCATAGCTCGACACTTCAATTCTGGGCTTAACTACAAACCCAGAACAGTTCTGAGTAGCCTCATTTCAGGAGGAATTTCAACATTTTCTTCAGCTTCTTCTGTTTCAGGTTCACTGATGCTTCTGGATCTTCGGGCTGTCTTCGCTCCATGGCATCCATTCTGGCCTCGACCCTCTGCAACATCCCCAACACCTCTGTGTTGGCAACGGGCCTCCTTCTGCCAGCACCTCTACCAACTTGGATCGCCATGTTATCTCTTCTGCAAAAACAACCTTAAACAATGGCTCTGATACCACAAATGACGCAACAACGCTGAAAGTCAGCCCTGAGGAGAGATGGTCTACCATTGTCGTGGCTCTGTCAGCTCTTCCTTTTCCTCCACGTGGTCTATTTCTTTTTATTAATTATCAAATTCGTAGAATTTGATAAATAATACTATCCACAGTGTTTGAACTTTATATTATATCCCCGGCATATATATATTATCTCTGTTCTTTATAACCAATGTTTAAACCTTCACACTCAATATAAACTAATGCACTGTTTGAATAAATAACTGTGTAATAATATTTTATTCTTGGACCCCACCTCTATGGTCAATAGCCAATCAAATGTATGCTCGTACCTTAGGTTAAATTCCATGCATCTTCGTTGTGCGACCACCGTATGATGACTCTGCGCCAGATCGACGGCTCTCGTCGATATCGCTCGACGTCCTCGTACTAACTTTAACGTGCAATGAGAATACGGAAAGGCGGTTTTGGGCGGTCCACTTCGCCATGTGTCGATTCCTCTATGGAATCGCTCCCCCCTCAGGAAATACCGCTTCTTCACCAAAGGCGGTGCGATATGGGCAAACCACTTCCGCAATTCCACTCATGGTTTTGCTACAGTGATTGACCAGGGTTAATGCGAGGTTACGTTATTCTTTTTTTTCATTTAACTCGCGTCTAGACCACGGTTCCGGGTTCAAAAGGAACACCTCTATTTCTTTATAAAGCGGGAAATATACCAAATTAAACGGCGTTCACGGCCACACTTCCTCTGCACAGACCTTGCCTGCAGATGGTGTTGATTCAACGGGGTGTTCGATAAATGGAAGAGAAATTACAGACAGATGGATGCGGAGTCGATACATTGGATCGACTCAGGAATTATATATATATGCAGAATTCAATTGCTTCGCAATTAAACAATCCTTTCATAGACAAGGATTCAAGTCACTCCAATGGAAAACAAGCTTAGAAATCATTTAACTGGAAACAATTGTAACCCACAGAGTTTTATTACAGAAATCCCTCTCCTTCTCCCTCCAGAGAATAAAATTTATACATCAACATATGTCCTTTTGGTTCCTCTGTGAGGGCCGTTATGGAAATTCAAGAGCCTAATTACAATTATTCGAAAACTAAAAACATGACAGATGGACTAACTATTTGACTTCTACAAGTCTAACTAATCTAATACTACAATCAGCTAAGGTATTGACACCTAGCTGTAACCATTCAAATGTTTTCAAACCCTCCTAGCCACAACATGTGGGCAAAACTCCTACATTGTTGGCTAGTGTATAATGCCCCTGCATCAGGTTGGAGAATGTGGAATTGAGGTAGAAAAGGTAAGAAGAAGGAGGAGCAGAACGAGATGTTGTGAAAAGTTAGAGGGTGCAGAAATGAAGCAGTGAGGCAGAGAAGAAGAAGGAGCTGAGCAGAGAAGAAGGAGGAGATGATAGTGAATCTGAGAAGATGCAGAAATGATATAAGGCAGATATGAAGACTGATGCACAACAGTGAAGATGGTACATAACAGAGCTGATTTCCAAGGTAAATCAGCAAGTGTTTTATTTTGAAAGAGTAAGGAAGTTGGAGCTTCCCTATCAAGTTGTAGCTTGATAAATGTCAGTTGTAGCTGACTAAGGTAGGAGCCTCCTGTAGGTTGGTGCCTGTAGAAAATAGATGGGAGTTGGTGCTTCCACATCAATTTGTAGCTTGATAAAATGTCAGTTGTAGCTAAATGAGGTTGGAGCCTCCTGTAGGTTGGTGCCTGCAGAAAATTGATGGGAGTTGGAGCTTCCTTGCAAGTTTTAGCTTGCAGAATTGAGGTAGGAGCCTCTTGTAGGTTGTTGCCTACAGAAAATCAATGGTGAGAGGGAGTTGGAGCTTGCCTTTGCATCACAACAATAATAAGATGTGGCTTTCTCCCTTTATGGGTTTCCACTTATATATGGTGTCTCTGTGCATGATGTCTATGTGTTGATATGGTTTATATCATCCGCTTAATACTTGCTTCTCTCATATTAAGTCTGTTGTTACATTATATTAATACTTGTTGCTCACATTCTAATATTACTCACATATTAAGTTGAACATGAAATGAAGGTGTAAATAATTTTTAATAAAATAGTTTTAAAATTCCATGAATGTGTTAAACTGATTCACCCCCCCCCCATCCCTCTCAGTTTAACTAAGGGTTCAAAAGGGAAGGGCTTGCTTCTTCATCAAAGCACTGATCCTAAGATTTTCCTAACAAAAATAGAAAAAATGCAGCAGACCATAATTTTCCTACTATGAAATGACAGAAATATTGCAAACTGGACACTTGTTTTTCTGAAGCAACCACTGCTTGATGTAGGCCTCGTGATAATTGTGACTGCACTATAAAATGCCCAGCTCATCTCTTTATTCATACTCTTCCTGTATAAACAATTCATACCATCATTTTCATACTCTCAAAGCAAGGGTTTTGCATATGTTTTTAAATATGAAGAGGGAGAAAATTTTACACTTTAAAACTACCAACTGAACCTATAAATATACAAACAAATTTTAAAGTCCAAGCCTGCTTCATTCTTTGATAATCTCCCCACAGATATTATAAATACCTGGAAAATGTTGCATTTGACTTCAATATCCATACTCTAAGAAGCATACTCTGTTTTTGAGGAGTACAAGCTTTTCTCTAAACACTTGGAAATAGTCTCCTCACTAAGTCCTGTGCTAACATAGCCAATCTACTCCTCTAGAGCTAACAATTCCTGAATAAATAAGGGGAGGAAAAATGTCATATTTTCTAATAAAACAAATCAATTCCTTCACATTTCATATCTGTTTGTCTATATACAGTTAACAAATTGTATGGAGAAACCTCATATGACATGTTGTCTATATCGAGTTGCATAGCACTGTGTTGACCATGCAGGCTTATTCCATTTGAGAGAAGAGTTTTCTCCAGCATCAGCACTTGCTGTCAGCCAAAAGGAAATTACATTATCATATTGAAATTTGATTAGAGTGAAAATCTATACATGCCAAATTTTAGCTATAACAATTAGCTCTCCTCATATGTTAACACTTCATTTTGCTCAATGCACTACAATGCTAATGAAATCAGGAAATATGTGAATCAACTGACAACTCAAATCACAATATTTCCCAAGTATATTTTTTGGTTTTGCAAAAATTCTAGAATATCCAACTGAATCGGAGAGCATAAAATCAACCTGATAACATAACAAGTCCAGTATCCAATGTCCTTAAGCTAGTTCATCCTACATCTTAAATCTTAGACCCTAAAACTTTAAACGCATTATAACATAAATGTGAAGGCTTTAAACCTTGAACCCTTCTTATTAAGAAATCTGAACCCTAAAATACCCTTTAAAGCCCCAAAATCCGTGATGGACATTGGTTAAAATGTCCTCAAGAGATATCCAACCTGTCTACAAGGGTAGTTATGCACACAGATATTCATAAATAGCCCATTGTAAGTGCACATTCCATACTATGACCCAATTACCTTTTGAAATTGACTATAAGCATTGCAGTATGCTTAAATAGCCCATTGGATGTGCACATTCCATACTATGACCCAATTACCTTTTGAAGATGATTCTAAGCATTGTAGTATGCTTTAAGAAATGACCTTTTGAAAACGATTGTAAAAAAATGGTGAAACACTTGAGGAGCTTTTGGCATTATAGATAAACTGCACTTAAGGACTCTTTGATATCTCTTGGAAATACAAGAGAAATGATTCTAAGAATCATTGCAGTATGCTTTAATTGGTCTTTTGAAAATGATTCTAAGAAAAAAGGTAGCACACTTGAGGAACTTTTGGCATTAGAGATAAACTCTACTGAAGGACTCGAGATATATCTTGGAAAAATAAATTTGTTCTAAATTACTAGGAGGTTGTTGGAAAGGCTTTTGTAGCTTCATGTACATTCAAGGTCCATATATCAATTAGGGGCCTTGGTCTGATCTACAGTTTGATAGAGGAAAACTTCATTCCACTATATCTATATCGCAAGGAGATGCAAGTTTTTTGTGGGAAGGGGATTTGAAGATTATTGATCGTCTATGAAAGTAATAGACCTCATTGAAATGTACCATATGTGCACTCCATATTGCGGCATCTAGAGTTGAATTCCTCCATAGGAATTCTAATACAAGTTAATTTTTCTTTGTGGCATAACTAATAATATATGAAAGGAATAGTTTTCATGTAATAGTATTGACTAACAAGCATTCATTGCAGGCATATTAACATTCATCCCTTGAAAAAATTCATTCTTTAAATTTTCCAATCACTTTAGTTATTCAGATGAATCTTCCATTGAAATTGGTAAATAATTTCACAGAAAATATGGACAAAAAATAGCAATAGGATTAATAAAAGCTGCATATTTTTCTTGCTTGAGGCTTTATTGATAAATGCTATTAAAAACTAAGTATCAAAATGCACTGCAAATGGAATCCTAACTGCATTTCAAACACTGTCATCCACTGCAATATGTGGCATCTTCCATTCTATTTCTGGAGGTCAGCCTTTGTTAATTCTTGGGGTGGCCGAACCTACTCTGCTTATGTATACATTCATGTACAAATTTGCCAAAGACATAGAAGACTTAGGCCCAAAGTTGATTCTGGCTTGGACAGGGTGGTATGCAATTCAAATTTTATCACCTTGTGTCAACAAGTTACAAATTCATTCTAAATTGCAATAGTAGAATGTTTGATATTCGTAGTACGATGTATTTCTGTAGTTTTTTTATTAAGAAAAATAGAGATTTATGCAAATAAGTGTGCATTCACATTAAATAACTACAAGTACTCTGCTGATTATACACAGGGTATGTGTGTGGACTGCATTCTTGTTGGTTTTGTTGGCCATTCTAGGTGCATGCTCAATTATCAACAGGTTTACCAGGGTATCTAGAGAACTTTTTGGGATGCTTTTGTTCAGAGAACTTATCGGTGAGATGAGTCTGTTGTTTAGAGTTAAAAAGAGTCTTTAGTAGGTTATGCACTTAAGGCGCACTCAAACCTAAAGGCTTTTCTCTTGGCCTTAAGTAGTCTTGTGCTGATTGTATATTATTTGTGCTAATCACATTTTATATTAATTTAAGCAGCATAGTAAGCAGCGTAAAAGAGAGGCAGAAATTTGATTGTGTGCCATGTTAGGTTCTGGAAATGCTATAACATGTGAGAAGTACTTTTAGTAATTATATTTTAGAAGCAAATTTGGAAAATAGAAAAAATGCCTTGTTAATGGTGCTTTTCTATTGGCATATTGTGCAATATATATTTCATGTTTAGATAAATTAGCTTTTCAACCCATTTCCATTACTCATCCTATATAACAAATCTAGCATGAATGTTAAGAAGATATTCATGCTAAGAACAGAGAAATGGATGAAATATTTATTTTCAACCTAAAGAGACTAAGAATAACACAGTGAGAGCAGAGAGTAATATGATTTATTTCTCTTCATGCACTTCTGATAATCATAGAAGCCTTAGTTACATCGCAATTACCTTAAAATTTGATGTGAAAGTACTTTTCAGGGTGATTCTTCCCCTTTTAGATATCAGGATTTGAGTAGATTTAAGGAGTTGGCTTTGATTGTGAAAGTCAAAGTTGTCTTTTGTTGTGATGTCAATTCTGTTTCTCTTCATACGTAGGAGTATATGCTTGCCATTTATCCCTTTTTTAGGGTAGGGTATTTGTGGTACAATCCCCTTTTTCTCGGTGTGCAGGAGAATATGCTTGCCTTTTTGGGTTTTTTAAGACAGGATTTTCCTGGTACCCTTGTTATTCTTGTCATCTACCTCTCTGACCTATGATGTGCTTATGCACTTATTTGTTCCATGAAAGAAACAACTTCAACCTTAGAAAAAAATAAAAACTCTCCTACTTAAGTAAAATTTTACAAGTCTCCATTGTTGGAGAAACTTTCCCTCATTATCTTTCACTGGTTTCCAGTACATTTTTCTTTTCATGTGCATGCTATGAAACCAAAGCACACATTCGAGGAAGAATTGTTATAATAAAAGATTCAAGGCATTTGAGCTGATTCGGAAAAGTCACACAAAATTTAGCCTTTAGATGATGGAGGTGATATGAACTCTAGAGGTGACCAAACAAAAAATGCCGATTCAAAAAAGTTCCTTAATTTATGCAATGAATGATGAAAAACCTTAAAAAGGAATAAAGTATGCATATATCTATTAGTAATAAATGAGATAAATTAAGAGGGAATGGGAGTCTACTATCTTTGCATTTATAACTAATTCACACAATCAGATATTCTGCATTTATAACTAATTCACACAATCACATATTCTGCATTTTTTTCTAACGTTGGGTATTGACATCATACTTAATTTGTTTTTCAAAGACATGGGAATATATTTCTATTGGATGGCTGGTTTTTTATTTTCCTCAAGCTGAATCCCTCATATCAGTATCAAAGAATTGTCACACAAATTTGGGCAGCGAATAAAGTGGTCCCATGACATTATCCAAGGACAAGTCAAATACTTATACCAAATATTAAGGGTTATTTTATTATGCAAAGCATAATTGGATTTCATTAGTTTCACACAAGACTCCTTGATCATCAGATTGTGGGTGGAAAAAAATAATTTCATGGTTTTCAGATGCACTCCGTGGGAAGACAGCATCACATGTATCCACCACACTACCTCTATATGGGTGATGTCTATCAATCAAGGAAAAGTTTATTGTTTGCTGGTAGAGTGGGTATTATGTCAGGTTAGAACTTCTGGAAATGGCTAAAACACTTCCATCAACATTTGCTAATATTGTGGAGATTTTATGTGGTGATTTTGTTCAAAAAAACATTTGGATTCTACCAAATGTTTGTTGATCATGCACATACAGAAAAAGGTAAAGTTGCAGGAATTGTGCTTCCAATTTTAAGAGATCTTCATGACAACCCTCCTGTTCTTGATGTTTTTTCAAGTTCTAAGGTTGCAGCTACTGCAGCTTTGACTAAAGAACAAGAATAAAAATTTGAGGTGGAAGTTTACTCAAATGATATTGATTGGAACATTAACACAATAGCTGATGAGACTACTAAGTTTGACTCGGAAATCAGTACCATTGAGCAATCTGAGACTTGTAGAAATGACAAAGTGGAACAAACTTTGCAGCGAGCCAGTGAAAAATGGAGTTTGTATTGCAGGATGACACTGTAAAAGGTGGATTTCAATCATTAGATACTAAGAATGATAGAATTGACCATAATGTAGAAGATCTGGAGTATATGAAGCTATTAAACCAGAAATATGTTGGGACATTAGCACGAAAGATGCTTCAGTAGCTGCGACTGAAGAAACTATGGAACATGAGTTCATCAGCACACCAGTTGAGCAACAATAATTTTTTTTAAATATTTTTTAGTTTCCATCGAAAGAGTGACGGTATAAACGTAGGAAGAGAGTTTCTATATCCGTCGGAAGAGCGACGTTAAATCCGTCGGAAGAGCGGCGCTTTTAACGTCGGAAGAGATAACGTCGAAATTGCGACATTATTTTGAAAACTTGGTAAACGTCGGAAGACCGGCAATTATGGCTCATCGGAAGACCAACATATATGGATCGTTATGGAATGTCGGAAGACCGACAATTATGGATCGTCAGAAGACCGACGGTTTAATTGACGTTGGAATAGCGATGATTTTGATAATTTTGGTAGACCGAAGGTTTGGCTAACGTCGGAATAGTGATGTCTTTGATGACGTCAGAATAGCAACAATTTGGATAACGTCGGAAGAGCGACGGACGTCTGGAAACGTCGGAAAATGTGTCGTTCTTCCAACACTTTATTGAAGTGTCAGAATTGCGACGTAATGGATAACCACGTTTTGTCCCACCTCAAAGTGTCGCTCTTGGGACGCCTATGTGCCGGAATAGCGATGATTTGGCTGTCGGAAATTGGGCCAAATGTGCTAGTGACAAGAGTGTTCGACCTCACTCACACTGAAGTCTCAACCAATTTCATTACAACTACAACAGGTATCGAGGGAGATCCACGAGGCCATAGACCCTACTGGACTCGACCAACTATATGCTCAAGCGGACACCCTGAAGGTCCAGATACAGCAGATTGAAGAGAACTCAACTACTGCAAAGCAAGCTCTCCGGGAACTGAGACACCAGATAAAAACCAGTGCCCAAACAATGTAACGACTGGTCTCCAAGGCTAATATGGAAATCCAAAACGTTTTCGGTAGCCTGCCAGCTATTTCAGGTGAGGAAGCAGTTGCGCAGGTCACAGCGCAAACAGACTCGCTTATGCAAGGATGGAATCAAGCCCTGACGACCTTTCAGGAACTCAAGGCAACAACTCTAACACAAGTCCCAGAATTGGGGCCCTTGTTTGGACAGTCGGGAGAAAGGGGACAAGCAGGGCCGGACACAGGGCCGAGTGGACTGATGGAAATAGAGACAGTGAAGAGCGATTGACTTGGGGCGAGTCAATAGATTGTGGTCGGGGCCTGTTGGGGTCCTTGTTTTGAAATCAAACAATTTTGAGGTGCAGATGGTACATGGCGGGACGCAACCACGATAGGCAGAGAGCTCTCAAGGTTGCGAAGGGATGAAGAACAGGTGGCACTGTTGCGGGAGCAAGCACAGATAGTAGAAGAACCTGACAGGAGACAAGCAGGGTCAGGGTCAGCATCTTGTTCCGTCACATTGGCAAATGGTTCTCTGTCTTTCCAGCTTTTATTTCAAGGCACTATTATTTTAATCTAAACGCTGGCAAACAACTTTTCTTTTTCTTTCAAAGCTCTAACCCTGAGACAAATAGTGCGAGATTTTTGGAAACTTCCTTAGCGCATGGATGATTAAAAAAGTAACACTGCCCCTCTATGCATAGATCCGAAGTTTACATTACAGTGACGTGTGTTAGATTTGCAGCAATACTTCAGAAACTATGCAACGAGATAATCTGATATGCTGGCACCGAGACATTTTAACGATTTGAGATATAGTACACCAATATAAATATATGAGACATATGAATCAATCAATTCAGTGTTATTAAACTACCAGTTCGCATCTGAAATTCATTGTTCACATCGTAGCGCTATTATTTTACATTAATATAGTAAGCAAATGAGAGCGGGTGCCAATAATGAGACAACGCTGCATCCCAGAGCTCTCCTTATCCATCACCAACTATTCACTGATATTACATAATTTCACATATATTCCATAACGTCCTTCGATTTAGAACTGGCTTCCTTCAAAAGTCTGGCCGAATTGCCAGTTTGAAGGAGCTACGTTATATGAAACGGTCGTCTTGCCGTCGCTGGTGGTGACTTCTAACGAAAGGCTCTGGCCGTTGAGGTAGGAATTGCTTTGCCAGTTCTGCCCCCAATTGCGTGACATGGCCTGCCAACCACTCCCTGATCCTTTTATGGAGACCGCGTGGACATCCCCTGCTCCTGCTACATTGGTAATGAGGACCAGATTGAAGTATGAGTGGCCATTCATGGTGAAACGAATTCCTCCCTTCCTCAGGCAGGGGACCCTGCAATAAACCCATCGCAAAGTATTAATTTCAAAATCAGGACAGAGCAGATCCGCTTGCGTATAGTATAGAGAGTATGAATTATTCCAAGTACCTTCTATAGAGGATAGGCACAATTCCACCCTTGTAGATGGCAATCTGCTGAAAAGCAGGCTCAGCCATATCGAAGTGCTGGAGGGGTAGATTGCACCACCCGCCGTTGTCGTTGGGAAGAGCATTGTTTGGCGGGCAGAAGTTGGTGGCTGTGACCGTGACGGTTCCTGGCAAACACCATTGGGGATCGTTATTGCATTTCATTTCGTAGCAGGATCCACAGCTGAGGCCATCGTTGAAAAGAGCAGTGCTCAAAGCAGCAGTGTTGGTACCGTAGCCTTGGCTGTATAGATTACCATATCCACACGCTCCTCCTGCAACATTCCCAAATTAGGATGAATATAAGCGGAATTTTTTCAGAGCATTATGGAAGAGGTATATGATTTTGACATGCATAAACATACCCATGGTGCCAGAAGCATCGCTGTCATCGTAGAACGTGGCATGCGCAGTTTGCCAACCCCCATTTTGCCCGTAAGCTCCACGACAGAGCCACAGGAGCTCCAATAGAGTAAGCATTGATATTAGTTGTATAAGTGCCATTGAACTGCCTTCACACCCAACATAAAAAGAGGTTAGAAAAACCATGTTTTATACCTTGAGTATTATTTTAAAGCATAATCTTCAAAGAAACAGAGAGCTCACCTGATGTAGGATGAGGATATGTATAGCTGAACCCAGAAAGAAAGAGATCAACAGAAGACGATGATGAAGTATTCCTAATGCTGCATGTCTCCGCTGAGGAGCTCAAAATATATATAGAGACAGAACCATCCAAATGGCTCCCTTGTTGCTTAAGCGAATGGTGAACCAATGCCAGAACGAACATGTTATGTTTTGTACGAATTCCATCCATCCATGCTTGTAACGGTTCACATGTATACAGCAATACGAAGCTCCCGCGAGTTTTACGCAGTCAAACATCTTATGAAGTGATTTATATTACACACACCCAAATCTTATGAGATAACTGACCTCCTCCAGCTCTTATTGTTTGACAAAGTAAACACTTTCCACGCTATACCAAATGATTAAAGGAGAAGGTGATGTATTATATTTCCCATGCTAGGAAAAGAACAATACGTGTAATTGGTACCTGCGATTAGTGTGTGAAAGCGGGCCAATAGCTCAAGTATTAGGTGTGTCTGCCGACAATTTAGGTATATGCATGACTGTATTACAAATGCCTCCTACCGTTTTACTGTCGAGCATGTACCACCTTAGATGGGTGGGACGTAGTGTCGTAATTTTTAGTGGTTGACTTCACAGCCATGGCTGCTCTGGCCCGCCATGACAAACTTGTGACATGACTAATTGAGCAACCCTGCTTACGAACGATGGCAAACATGTGACATGACTAACTTACGAACAATGAAGCGTCGGGCCAGTGCACATGCACCTGGTTGAATAAACACCATTTCCCAAATAACTGGCGTAGACAACACCTTCGTTTGTCACAATCAAATTTCTGGATACGTTGACAGAGATTGTGGTACCATTTTTGTAACAGTCCCTCATATGTCTTATGCTCTAATGTCATCGACAATTAGACATTCATAAAATGCGATACATATTTTTGTTTGGTTTATAAGATATTAAATGCGGTGGGGTAGTATATATCCACTGTTAAATTTAAATTCGTTTCAATTTAAGGCTGGCCTTCATAAAACGATAGATGTTATTAAGTTAACAAAATCAATTTAATAGCTATATTCTAGTTAGGTGAGTAGATATGATAAAATATGATGTTTGAATTAATGAACGAAAAACTCACTGATCAGCTCTATGAAAGAGAGTCTGAACTATGAGAGTATGGCTCTGTAGAACACTCTCTATTCACAATACAACTCAACCATTATATAGCATACATGGATATAGAGAAGTTAGAACCATACCCTAAGAAATAGAAACTAATTACTATCCTAAGGCGTCGTGAACCAACTCTCACTAATTAAGGATTCTTCATTACTTTTCAACACTCCCTTTTAATGGAGAAGGCGTTCACAAATATGCCTAACATCTCCCTAAACATTTCAAAGTTAATATTGCCAAGAGGATTAGTGAAAATGTCAGCAACATTATCACACGTTTTACAATATACAAGCTAGATAAATCTTTTGATTGAACTTTCTCCTTGACAAAGTGGAATTGTGTATCAATGTGTTTAGTGTTCTTGTGAAATACCAGATTATTAGCATATTTGATTGAGCTCTGGTTGTCACATCTTATAGTTGTTGCATCTTTCTGTTCTTCCCCAACATCTTGGAGAAGTGTCCGCAACCAAACTGCCTCACATGATGCTGCACACATAGCTTGATACTCTGCTTCCGTTGAAGACAAAGAAACTGTGTTCTGTTTCTTATTGCTCCATGTAACCACTTTGGATCCAATGTTGAACACATAGCCTGTTATGGATATTTGATGGTCTACATTTCCAGCACACTCAGAATCTGTAAATCCTGTCAATCTAACATCAGAAGAATCAGTATAAATAATACCATAATCTACAGTTCCTTGTAGATACCTTAGAATGCCTTTCGCTGCATTCCAGTGACTCTCAGGTGTCTTGGATATGTATTGACTTAACATGCTAATTGCATAAGCCAAATCTGGTCTAGTAGTGGTTAGGTAAATTAGGCTCCCAACCAGCTGTCAATAAAGTGTTGCATCTGCCTCCTTAGAGCCATCCTCACTCTGAAGTTTAATGTTTTGTTGTAATGGTACTAATATAGCCTTACACTGATCCATCCTGAATCTTTCCAGTAGACCTCTGACATACTTACCCTGGGACAGAAAATTTTGTCTTGAATCTCTCCATATCTCAAAACCCAAACAATATCTTAGTTCACCAAGGTCTTTCATTTCGAATATTTGTGACATTTGTTGCTTGATTTATTTGATTAGATCAACAACATCACCTATAATGATTAGATCATCTACATACAAAGAAATCAACACTATATGCCCCTTTTCATCTTTCATAGTATACAGATTAGGATTGTTTTTACTTCTATTGTAATTGTGTTGCAGAAATAATGAATCTATCTTTTCATACCATGACCTCGGTGCTTGTTTCAACACATATAAAGCTTTCTTTAATCTGCAGACTAAATTTTATTTCCCTTTCTAGACAAACCCCTCAAGTTGCTCTAAGTAAACCTCCTCTTTCAATTCCCCATTTAAAAATGTAGATTTTACATCTAGTTTCTGAATCATCCAGTGTTTTCTAGTAGCTAAAGGAACCATCATTCTGATAGTGTTTAGTTTAACTACGAGGTCAAAGGTTTCCTCATAATAAATACCTTCTTTTTGTGAATACCACTTTACTACCAATCTAGCTTTTAATTTATCTATGGTTCCATCTCCATTAATATTGGGTTTATACAACCATTTACAACCTATGGTTTGTTTCCCTTCAGGTAGTTCAACCAGCTCCCAAGTGTTGTTTTTGAGAATAGATTCATATTCATGTTCGATAGCTTCTTTCCATTCACTACATTGATTTGCTTCTTTATAACTAGAAGGTTCAACAATATTCATCATACTAGTTATAAAGACATTTTCCCTATATCTAGCAGGCAATTGAATCTGCCTACCTGATCTTCTGAGTGTTGGTGTAGCTTGCAACCTGTTCTGAATTTCCTTGAAGGACTTGGTTCGATTTTTGTATCTCAACTCTCTGCTTATGTCATTTTATTCTTCTCATATCCCATTCCTCATTGCTTTTATCGGTTTCATCATAAACCTACTCATGGAACATGACAACTCTACTAACAAAAATTTTGTGAGTAGAGGGATTAAATAATATATAAGTTTTAAATTGTGAACAATACCCTACAAAGGTACATTTGATGGATTTTGAATCTAGTTTTCTTCTGTCTTCCTTTGGAATGTGGGCAAATGCTTTAGACCAAAATATTCTAAAATGTTTTACCACAGGCTTGAATCCATATAATGCTTCAAAAGGAGTTTTAAACTGGAGACTTTTTGTAGGACTTCTATTTTTCAAATAAACCGTAGTATTCAATGCTTCAGCCCAAAAACCATTCGAAATATCCTTACCTTTCAACATGCTCCTAGCACGCTCCACCAATGTTCTGTTCTTTCTTTCCACTACTCCATTCTGCTGAGGAGTATGGGGTACTGTGAATTTCTATGATATTCCATGGTATTTACAATACTTGGTAAGTTCATCCTTCTTGTATTCTCCCCCTTGATCGGAGCGGAGAATTTTTATGTGCTTCCCTGTTTTCTTTTCTATCATATACCTACATTGCTTAAAGTATTCAAATGTGTGAATTTTCTTACTCCTAAAATATACCCAAGAAAACTTTGTGCAGCCATCAACAAACAATAGAAAATACAGTGCACCTCCTAATGACTTTGTTTGCATAAGTCCACATACGTTGATGCACACTAATTCAAGTATATCTCTCTTTTTCTTTTCTACTCGAACAAAGAATTCTTCTCTATGCATTTTTCTTAATACAGTGCACCTCCTAATGACTTTGTTTGCATAGGTCCACATAAGTTGGTGTGCACTAATTCAAGTATATCTCTCTTTTTCTTTTCTACTTGAACAAAGAATTCTTTTGGTGCCATAGCTCTTCTGTAGTCAAACTCGATGCTGTCAAAGTTCGATTTGGTGCTGTCCTCGCATTCAATTGGTACAGACCTCCTGTTCGAATTTCTGAAGCAATAATCTTCATACCATCCAACGAATCTTTAATATAACAATTAAATTTAAAGAATTGTACCTTGAGATTCTGATCTGTAATCATAGATACAAAAATCAGATTCTTTGTAACTCCGGGTACATACATTACATTTTGGATATATCTGATATGACCATCAGGAAAAATAATATGAATATTCTCGTACCCTTTGATCTGATGACTTCTATTATCACGAAAATAGCTTTGTTCTCCATTTTTTATTTCTTTAAAATATTCAAATCACTGTCTGTTCCGTGTCATATGTGTGGACGCTCCCGAATCCACATACCATATGTCTGCTTCGACGTTTTTATCAAAGTCTGCCATGAACAATCTGAAGTCCTGAACATGGTCATCATTTGCGAAATGACTTTCATGTCTTTTATGTCTCTGTTGTTCTTCATGAAATTTCTTTTTTCTACACTCCTTAGCCATATGACCGTTTTTTCCGCAATAAAAACATTTTACTACAGATTCGTTTTTATTCGGATACATCCCTTGAGCTTGATTCAGTATTTTTTGTGGAATTCCTCCATTTTGCTGTGATGGATTTCCTTTTGCTTTGAAGAAATTTTTTTTTTTCATTAACGCAAGATCTGTACTCTGGGGTTTTAGAGTCAATCTTCTTTCTTTTTTTTGCATTAGTATTCCTGTCAGTTCTTCGAACTTTGGGATTTTATCTCTCGCACCTATCATAGTGATGAACATTTGGTAATCATTAGTCATACCATTCATGGTAATCGTGACCAAATCTGCATCTGAAACTATCTCACTAATATCTGCCAATTTGTTCTTTAATTCTTTGATCTGCGATATGAAAGAAGCAACTGTTTCATTCTCCTCCATCTTTATGGTTAGAATCTTTCTCTTCAAGAACAAAAGACGATTTGTATTCCTGATATCATACAAATCCTTCAATACCATCCAAATTTCGCTTGCTGATTTGCATTCTCTAATATGCGGTATGATGCAGTCTTTCACTGACATATTCAACAACGTCTTTTCTCTACCCTCTCTCTTCTCCCAGTCTAGAATCATCGTGGCTCCTACTGCTGGCTTCGGCTTATCCCCATTTGCAATCGCGCAGGCACTTTACACTTCTAGCACAGTCTGAATCTTAAACTTCCAATTAGAGTAATTGGAACCATCGAGCTTGTTGCTCTCGTTCAAGTATACTTCGATTATTTGATTATTCATCTTGATGATTCAAAAAAAATTTCGAGTAATTGACAGGAAAAAAAATGATGGATCTACCCTAGATCCTTACAAAAAGAAATATCACGATACAGATCTACCTGATCTGTGATCAATCCAGCAAGTTGTTTTGCAAGTTGTCCGACTCTCGAATCCTCGGCACCAACAAGATCTGCTTCAAATCTCTTCCTTCATCGACGAACTTTCACCGGATCTCTTCATTGGCGACCTTTCACCGGATTTCTCCCTTCATCAGTGATCAAACATTGGCTCAGATCTATTTCAGATCTCCTTGGCACACTTACTGACCCAATTTCTGTGACTGTCGCACCAAAAATAAAACAGATCTCCTTGGCTCACTTACTGACCCAATTTCCATGACTGTCGCGCTAGAAATAAAACCCAAAAAGTCTTCCCTCAATTGGCGCCTATGTTCTACTCAAATCTGTGCCATCGGCGTGCTTGTTACTGCAGGAACTGTGACGATCAACGTGATTTTTCCCCAAAAACCCATGCTGATCCGCTCAATACCTGAGAATTTTTTTTTCACTTAGTCATTAGGGGCTTCTTCTTTTCCACCTGGATACTCATAGGGATCACAGCAATCCGGCTATGATTCAACCTTGGAGCTCTGATACCATGATAAAATATGATGTTTGAATTAATAAATGAAAAACTCACTCGTCAGCTCAAAGAAAGATAGTCTGAACTAGGAGATTTTGGCTTTGTAGAACGCTCTCTATTCACAATACAACTCAACCATTATATAGCATACATGGATATAGGGAAGTTAGAACCATACCCTAAGAAATAGAAACTAATTCTTATCCTAACGTGTCTTGAACCAACTCTTACTAATTAAGGATTCTCCATTATGTTTCAACATCGGAGCCAATCCACATGCACCTGGTTAAATAAACACCATTTCCCAAATAACTGGCATAGACAACACCTTCATTTGTCACAATCAAATTTCTGGATACGTTGACACAGATTGTAGTACCATTTTTGTAACAGTCCCTCATATGTCTTATGCTCTAATGTCGTCGACAAGTAGACATTCATAAAAGGCGATACATATAACCTGGGCTATAAGATATTAAATGCAATGGGGCAGTAGATGCCCACCGTTAGATTTAAATTCATTTCAATCCAACAGTGGGCATATCCTATAGCCTGGGAAATAAGGTTGGCCTTCATAAAACGATAGATGTTATTAAGTTAACAAAATCTATTCAATAGCTATATTTTAGTTAGATGGGTAGATATGTTTATTCCAAAATAAAGTTTTTAAAATTTTAATTTAATTATGGGAGAGAATTAATTTAAAGGGTATTTTAAAATATTTATAATAGTATATATAAATTAAAGATTAAAATTTATTATTAAAGTAGTTTTTTTTTATTTATTAAATTTCTTAATTAAAAAGAATATTATATGGACATGTGTTATATGAACTTAGTTATATTTTTTGGGATGTGATTTTTTTAATTAAGTTGATTAATTAAAAACACTATCATATGGATACGTGTTATATGAAGCCAATTATGTTTTTTTGGACATGTAGTATTGATAAACTATGATATTATCCTATTTACAAAAGGAATTTCATGCTAAAGTGAGTAAATATCCATGATTAAGAATACTATTTTATGTTTTCATAAATGTATATATGTTTAACATATATATTAGTTTTTTATAATTAAAAACAATAATAATAATTTTTAAAAGAATTATAATTTAGTTGGTTTTTATGGTTTCTTGCAACTTGGGATATATAATGAAGTAAGTGTTTTGATATTTTGATGTTTTGATTTGTATTTACGAGCCATATAATTTACATGGTTGTGCTAGTTATCAATAAATGGATATTTGAGATTTAATCTTTACGGAATATCCATGAAATATTTACATACAGATGTGTTTAGATATTTCAAAATTTTAATTTAATTATATATTATTTATACTTAAGAATCTTCATGGTAAAATGGAGGTAAATCTTCCTGGCTAAGAATCTTCTTATATATATATATATATATATATATCAGCTCATCTATTAATTCTTTTTATAATTATTAATAATAACAATAAAGATATAATTTAATTAATTAATGTGATTTTTTAATGATATATCATGAAGTAAGTATTTTTATATTTATCATGGTGTGATTCTTATATGTTTTTATCTACACATTTAGTTTATATGATTGTATTACTTTTACTAATAGATAGAGAGTTGATACTTATCTTAAAAGTAGTGGTGTCTTTGTGTTTTTCATTTTAATTAGAAAAATGCCATATCCACAAGTGTCATTACACTCTTCTTGTTTATTACTTCTTTAAGTTTGGTAATGTGAGATATATGATAAAATATATATATTTTTTATTCTTATAATGTTTATTATCCATTTGATTTATATAATTAAACTTATTTATTTTATTATTATTTTTCCTTTCTATTATAAAATTGACTACTATTGTTTAAAAATATTTATTCAAATTTATATAGTTTGTTTGAAAAACTCAACAAACTCAACAAGTGTTGTAAAACAATGGAAAATTTAATTGACTATCAAGGGGCAAGGAGTAGCATAAATTTTGGTGGGTAGTAATAGTAAGTGTGCACATTTACATTTTTACTCCTACTTGTTAAAGTGTTGAAGAACACATAAACATCGGTGAAAAGTAACTCTTGGTAAGTATATTTAATTACATTTTGTTTCTATCCAATTTTTATACAAATACTTCTGAAATAATGGTAGGCAATAATTGATGGTAAATATGTCATTTACATGACTATGAACTCTCTTGAAGGATTTTAATTTTAGGTGGTTTTCTAGAAATATTAAAAATGAAAAGTCATTGCACAAATATCTAAAAATTATGGCATAAATATTACAAGTACATTTAGTACTTATCTCACTGAGTTATCCACATGGTTGAAGTATCATATTTAATTGGTTTGTAATTATGTAATTGTTTTCTATAACACCAAATCGAGTTAATAATTCTAATTCCATTGAATTGTAGGGTTATTCTATGTTAGAGATTAAAAAAATGTGCACCTAAATGCTCCTCTCAATATTATCAAACATTACATAAGAGACAACAGTAATAAATGATTGGAGTAAAACTCAAAATAAACTTAACTAACAGAATTGAACTAGAAGTGACTATGACACTTGGAGTAAGAGATATGACACCTAGTAGCTAGTTGGAATTAGGTTCTCCAACACTCCCCTTAATTACAAGTACAAAAAATTAATCTAAAATGTTTACTAGTCTAAGTCTTACCTAGGGTTGCAATTTTTAAAAAAAAATTGGCATCAACCAAATTTATTTTTATTTTATTTTCTTCCAAATCATGTATCCTCTAGATTGTTCCAAAATTTCTTTTTTGATGTATGCTTCAAATATCAGATATCATATTCTTCATTTGCTGGTGCAACTCTTCCATAGTATTGGGTTTTCAAAACACATCAAAATTCTTCTTGTATGTGGACTTTTACCACATGTCAATTGCTTCTCTAATGTAGAAATTCCTTGTAGATTCAAACTGTTAATTGTAATTTTTTAAAGCAATAGACTTGAATCTACTTTACCAATTGTGGAAAACAATTAAAATGATTGTGAAATTAGGAAGCATACAAGAGAAAGAATTCAATCAACACATTACACAATTATTTCTTGGGAAAGCCACAACTAAAAACCCGTGCTATCTGTATATTGCAATAGTAAAAAAATATGAGAATATTACAAGAATATTACAATGCTTTTCTCAAGCCAAAGCCAACTTCATAGCCTTCCAAGCTCCTACCTCCTTGCGTTGTTCAACGATGAATTAGGTCCCTATTTAATAAGAATTTTCGTCCATTGGATTGTGGAGTTCCTTTAGACTTTGCATGCACCATATGTATAACACTGATAATTATAAAACTAATAGTACACTGGCCTTGAACTCTAATCTCAACCATTCTCAAGTGGGAAACTCTCACCGCACACATGCATGAGTTGTTTATGGTTGTTTTATCATATAAGTGATTAATCTTAAAGTGCATAACTCACTACAAGACCTCCCACTAGATTAATATTAAAGTGCATAACTCACTACTAGACCTCTCACTAGTTCTTCCAATAGTTGGAACTAATTTAAGTGACTTTAACTAAGATTTACCACATTAATTAATTACAACTCAAAATAAACTCAAAAAGGGTCCTAAAAAGTAGGAACCACTCTAAATGACTCAAGTTAGACCATCAACTCGAATTAAATGAATCAACTAAGTCAAAATAGCTTAGTTAACTCATATAAGTTGTGATGTAGAATTACAATTTTCTTCTAATTTAATTCTAAAGGAAAATTAAATTAAAATATTTCTTGATGTCATTTTTAACATTTCTTGTTTCAATTTCCAACACTTACTCTCAACAAGAAAATGAATTCACATCTATCCCGATCCAATACCTTTGGAATATTTTGCATGCAACACTTCTAATTGTAGTTGGTGACTGCAATATCTGCAACCAAAAAGCACAAAAAAAACTAATTAACTGTAATCAGTATAATGCTATTTACTGCGATGTCTACTATATGGTGCTAAGTGCCATCTTCAGTAGTGCTTGTCTTTGCATCTGTCACTTTGACATATGTTGCATCAGTTGCCACTCATGCACCCTGCAACTGTATGTTTAACATGCATAAACATACCCATGGTGCTAGAAGCATAGCTACCACCTTAGAACGTGGCATGAGCATTTAGCCAATCCCCATCTTGCCCGTAAGCTCCACGACACTGAACGAATTCCATCAATAAGGAGCGACTGCGAGTTTTACGGAGTCAAGCATCTTATGAAGCACTGATAACTGACGTAAAGTAAATACTTTCCACACTATACCAAATGATTAGAGGAGAACGTGATGTATTACTATTTCCCACGCTACTAAAAGATCAATACGGTTAATGGGTACCTGCAATTAGTGTGTGAAAGCAGGTGTATAGCTGAACCCAGAAAGAAAGAGATCAACACAAGACGATGATGAAGTATTCCTAATGCTGCATGTCTCCGCAGAGAAGCTCCAAATATATATAGAGACTGAACCGTCCAAATGGCTCCCTTGTTGCTTCAGCGAATGGTTAACCAATGGCAGAACGAACGTGGTATGTTTTGTACGAATTCCATTTATCATGCTCGTGACGGTTCACATGTATACATCAATAAGGAGCGACTGCCAGTTGCAGAGTCGCCTCTTCACGCTAAACAAACCATAACCAAATCTTATGGATAACTGACCTCCTCAGCTATTATTGTTTGGTAAAATAAATACTTTCCACACTATACCAAATGATTAGGAGAACGCGATGCTGTATTACTATTTCCCATATACCTAAAAGATCAATACGGTTAATGGGTACCTGCAATTAGTGTGTGAAAGCAGGCCAATGCATCCTTGATGCGAGGGTTAAAGTATCAGCTATTGTCTGCCTTCGTCTGCCGACAATGAAGGTGTATTCTAAATAATTTGTATCACAAACACGGCTGCGTTTTGATTCAGAATCCGGTAACGATTTCCAGAAAATCTGGCAAAGATTTGTCCAGAAACTTGTTTACAGTTGTTAAACATTAGTATTTTGAATGCCCCAGGGGTTTTTGATAGTGCTGAATCCATTTCCACTATCAAAAATGGATTCCAAGCACTGCAACTACCTGATTTTTACAAATTTAGTTGACCGGATTCCGGCGGATTTCTGCCGGCCAAAACGCGACCTCGGTAGACAACTCCTATTACAAATGCCTTCTACCGTTTTTACCGTTTAACTGTTGAGCATGTACCACCTTAGATGGGTGGGACGTAGTGTCGTAGGTTCACATGTTCCGAGGTTGACTTAAGAGCCAAGGCAAACATGTGACATGACAAATTGAACAACCATGTTTACGAACAATGAAGCGTCGGGGCCAGTGCACATGCTTACGAACACCATTTCCCAAATAACTGTCACAATCAAATTTGAGGATACGTTGACAGAAATCGTGGTACCATTTTTAATGTAGGTGACTCTGCAGTTGTCACAGTCCCTTGGATGTCTTATGCTCTATTGTCGTCGACAATTAGACACTCATAAACCGATAAATGTTATCAAGTTAACAAAATCTATTGCAATAGCTATTGTTGTTATTAGGTGGGTGGATGGGTTTATTTTGAAATAAAGTTTTTAAAATTTTAATTTAAATATGGTAGGGATTTAATTTAAAACGTATTTTAAAATATTTGGAAAGTGTATAAAAATTAATGGTTATAATTTATTGTCAAAGTAGTTATGTATTTGTTTTTTTTAGTTAAATTAATTAATTAAAAAATATTATAGTGATAAAGAATTATGATTTTTTTGGGTATGTGGTAATGATAAGTTATAATATTGCTTAATACTGTAACAAAACGTATTTACAAAAATAATTTTATGGTAGAGTAAATATCTATGGTTAAGAATTTGTTCTATGTTTTCATAAATGTATATATGTTTAACATATATATTAATTTTTTTATATTGAAAAATAATAATAATAATAAAATTTTAAAAAGTTAAAATTTAGTTGGTTTTTATGATTTTTTTTGCAATTTGAGATGTGTAATGAAGTAATTATTTTGATGTTTTTATGTTTTTATCCATATTTACTAGCCATTTAATTTATCAATAAATGAATATTTGAGATTTAAGTTTTAAGGAATATCTATGAAATATTTACATATAGGTGCGTTTAGAGCTTCCAAAATTTTACATGGTTGTGCTCGTTATCAATAAATGGATATTTGAGATTGAATATTTACGGAACATTCATAAAATATTTACATATGTATGTTTAGAGCTTCCAAAATTTTAATTTAGTTATCAATTATTTATAGTTAAGAATCTTCATGGTAAAGTAGAAATAAATTTTCATGGTTAAAAATCTTCTTTTATATAAAATTATAATTTAATTAATTTTTATGATTTTTTAATGATGTATGATGAAGTAAGTGTTTTAATGTTTATCATGACTTGATTCTTGTTTGTTTATCTACACATTTAATTTATATGATTGCTCATAGATAAAAAGTTGAGACTTATCTTAAAAGTAATCTTCTTTTTACTTTTCATTTTAATTAAAAAATGGCATATCCACTAGTGTCATTACACTCTTATTGTTACTAATTCTTTAACTTTGGTAATATGAGATATATAATAAAATAAATTTTTTAGGTATTTATCATATTTATGAGCCATTTAATTCATATAATTAAACTTATTTATTATATTATTAATTTTCTTTTCCATTACAAAATTGACGAGTTAATTTTTTAAATTTAAAATAACCTATTGTTTAAAATTTATTCGAATTTATATAACTTGTTTTAAAAAACCAACAAATAAAATAAGTGTTGCAAAACATCTTAGTCCCAACCATTCAAGTGGAAATTATGCTTTTAGTAAAATTGAGAAATGATATATCAAATGGAAAATTTAATTGACTATGAAGGAGCAAGGACTTTGCATAAATTTTGGTAGGTAGTAACAATGAGTAACCCTGCACATTTACATTTTTACTCATACATGTTAAAATGAAAAGTAACTCCTATAAGTATATTTATTTACTTCTTGTTCTTATACTTTTTTTTAGGTAAATATTTTATTAAATTATGGCAAGAAATAATTGATGCTAAATATGTCATTTACTCTTAAAAATGAAAAATAATTACACAAATATCTAAAAATTATGGCATAAATATAAGTGTATTTAGAAATTATCTCACTCAATTATCTACATGGCATGTACAAAAGACCTTCAATTTATGGTCCAATCAAAATTTTGAAAAATAATTTTCCCAATTTGTTTTTCCTGAAATATCATATTTAATTGGTTTGTAATTAGATAATTGTTTTTTCTAAACCAAATCTACTTAATAATTCTAATGGTGTTGATTGCAGGGTTATTCATGGCATTGAAACCCATAATCATTGCATGTGGAACATCTCTTGCATTGTTAATGATGCTTATGCATTTTCTTATCAGATCAACTTTCATGGGCATCGCTTCAATTGCAACTGGTCTTTGAAGAACCATGTAGGATCTGTCCTTACACATGACAAAACCTTACATTATTGAAAATATTTGATAAATAGAAGCAATTTGAATGAGCTCAATAGTTATGTACTTATGATTTTTGTTAAAAAATCACAAATTCAAAACTGCCGAACTAGTTGGAACCTAACCATAATCTTCGGACACCTCTTGCAAAAAAAACATTAGATGATAAATAACATTATATTATTTATAACAAAACGATGCAAATATTTCTGCGCATTACACGCAACATTGCCTCAAGGAATAGTCCCATTTGTACTTGCGAGGGGTACGACTTGCACTGAAATATTCTTGGCAAAACGTAAGATTAATATCAAGATCAAGTTAAAATTTCAAATGAAATTACGAAACTTCAATATCACTGTTATATTTTTTCCAATGTCTAACGCACCTGGTATTACTCATGATTCGGTGTAAAGGGATCGCTTGTTTCTTTAGCTGAAAGCTACATATTATAATGCAATTCACATATAAAAATAAATAAATGAAGAAACATGTTTCATATATATATATATGTTGGTATAGGCTTTAAAATTGCTGATTTTTTTTAGCTGGCTTGTTAACAGTAGAGCAGAGGTGCTCTTCTTAATATTTAAAATCAATTAAATAGAGTATGTAAGAGATATCTTGGTAACTAGAGGTACTCTTTTTAATATTTAAAATAAATTAAATAGAATATATAGGAGACATTAACAATAAATGAAAATTAGATTTTCCAACCAATATATTACATAGGATACATCAATTTTAAATCATTGAACTAGAACCTCTACTTGATGTTGAGATTTTTAATAGTAATTTGGAGAAAATCTCATAAATATGACAACAATAGGATTTGTTGTTAAATTGACTACATCTAATCCTGATGTGGAGTTATTGCATCCTATTTTGTTGTGATTGAATTTATGATTCAGTTTCTACTCCTAGCTATAAAATGTAAGCTCGTAGAGGTTTCTGGGCATGAGGGATGTGAGGTGAGAGGAACAGAAGTGCAGATGAGAAACTTTGTTGTTGTAATCTCATCTTGATGAATAGAAAGCCGATACTTCTGTTTGGTGGACGTAGCCCAGATTGGTTGGGTGAACCACGTTAAATCTGTTTTCTTTATTGATATACTGTCTATATGCGTGAGTTTATTTATTGTTTTCCACTGTGATTTTCTCAACAATTGGTATCAGAGCATTAAGGTTTTTTATAGATAGTTTTTTTTTGTTTTTTTTGTTTTTTTTAAATCGATTCGATGCCTGCAATAATGTATTGTTGATTGCTATGTGCTATGTGGTGTTTACGACTGTAATTGCTGAGCGTCTGTGGTGGCTTCCGGCGTTGAAAGAGTGCTAACACTGTTAAATTCGAAGGAGAACAGCGAGACTGTGAAAGTTGTCTGCCACGGTGATTTCCAACGTTGTGAGTTGCAGTAAGCACTGGTTCGAGTGAGAGAACCGTGGGATATCATTTCTCTCCAGTAAGCTGTGAGCGCCGTAAGCTGTGAGGGCCATGTTCATTGTTGTGCGTGGATCGAGCTGCAGGTTTACTGTGAGTGCTTGGACCGTTGACGAGATTTGTAAGCCGTGACTTGGTATCAAAGCCCTGTGGCTATGAAAACGCTGGTGGAAGATGAAGAGTCGCTGTCTGTTGTCGTAGAGCCACTATCATCATTTTTTCTCATGCCTGGTATATTGAATTATTATGGGTATACTATTCTAAATTAGACTCTGTGTGGCTGGATAAAGGCTGGCTATGAGCTGCCTTGAGCCGTGAGATGTGAGTGCCAAGCGTGGAAGCACAGTTTGAAGAGTAGGAACAGCGTTTCATCTGCGTTCCAAATGGGAGGAGCCACAACATGTGATATGACAAGGTAAAGCCTTTGTCTTTTTTCTACATAAATATATCATTGTTTTGGACGGTAATTTTGAACCAAAGCTTCATTTCATTAATGTGTAATTGCTGTGAACGGCCATTCGCACGTGTAGCTGTTTATTATTTTTTAAATAATTCTTAATTTTACAAGTTGAGCTTGCCTATATTTCCAAATAGTGCTGTGCAACTTGAGATATGGTATTTGGTTAAATATTAAGGTGATTTTAATCAAAGAAATGAAATAACGTTTGGTTTACGGAGATTACAACTATTTATGGAATGTCAAATCTTTGACAACAAAGCCATTGAGATGAATGCTTAGTTACGTTCAGATGTGAGCGAAGTTTTCTTTGCTGCGTGAAAAATTAAATTAAAAACATGGCAAAAACACAAAGTGCTCGGTTTGAGATTGAGAAGTTCAATGGGAAAAACAATTTCGAGATCTAGAAAGTTAAGATGCATGATCTACTCGTGCAACAAGGCGTGGCGAAGGCACTGTTGGGAAAATTCAAACAACCTTACGCCATGACAGATGCCGAATGGAGTGACATTGATGATAGAGAACTAAGCGACATTTGATTGTGTTTGTCAGATGATGTTTTGTTTAACATCATGTAAGAGAAAACTGCTGCTGGTTTGTGGAAAAAGTTTGAAAAGTTATACATGAAAAAATCTTTAACCAATAGGATTCTTTTGAAGAGACAGTTGTACAGCTTGCGCATGAAGGAAGGTATATAAATAAATGATCATTTGAATACCTTTAATACTCTTCTGGTGTAGTTAGATAGTATATATGTAAAATTTGATTCAGAAGATAAAGCTATAACTTGATTATGCTCGTTGCCTGAGTCATGGGATCATTTTGTTACTTCTATAAGTCTTAGTTCATCAAAAACCCTTGAATTTGATGATGTTGTTGGAGCTTTGTTATCTGAAGAAACAATAAAGAGGTCAAATTCAGAAACCTATACATCAGAAGCAATGATGGTCAGAGGTCGTTCTAAAGAAATATGCTTCAGTAAGCAGAACAACTCATGGTCAAAATTGAAAGGGAAGAAGAGTAAGGTAAAGTGTTGGTTTTGTGGCAAATCGAGACATTTGAAGAAGGACTGTTGGAAGAGACAACAAACATCCAAAGGAGAGTCTTCGACAGAGAAGAAAGAAGAAAACATGAAAGATACAGGTTCGACATCCGTTTCAGGTATGAATGATGAAGTGTTATCAGTTAGTTGGTCTAATCATGATCAACATTGGTTGTTAGATTCTGGTGCATCAAATCACATGTGCATTCATAGAGAGCGGTTTAAATCTTATAAATCAATCAATGATGGAGTCATTTACATGGGAAACGATGTCTCATGTAATATTGTGGGAATTGGAAGCATCCAGATTAAAATGTTTGATGGGACAAATAAAATTTTAACTGATTTAAGACACGTGCCTGAACTCAGGAAAAACCTTATTTCTCTAGGAGTATTAGACATAAATGGATATAAAACCCTTATTCAAGGTGGAGTAATGAAATTTTATAAAGGAATTTTACTAGTAATGAAAGAAAAGAAGATTGGAAATCTTTATCTGTTAGAAGGAAGAACAGAGTCAGATCATGCTTTTGCAGTATCTAAAGACGACAGTGATTCTATTCGACTATGGCATCAAAGGTTGGGCCATATGAGCGAAAGAGGATTAAAATTTTTATCTGATCGTAAGTTACTTCCTAGTTTAAATTCTTCTAAGTTAGATTTCTGCAAACATTGTATATTTGGGAAACAAAGCAAGCAGAAGTTTAAAACTGGAAAACATACTAGTAAGGGAATCCTTGATTATATCCATTCTGATGTTTGGGGTCCATCTCCTACAATCTCATATGGAGGATCGTCATATTTTGTATCTTTTATTGATGATTTCTCTAGAAAAGTGTGGGTCTATATGTTAAAGAAGAAGTCTGATGTATTCACAGTTTTCAAACAGTTTAGAGAATTAGTTGAAAACATCACTGGAAGAACCATTAAATGTTTAAGAACTGACAATGGTGGTGAGTTTACTTCAAATGAATTTGATAATTATTGCAAGGATGCTGGGATCGAAAGACATAAAACCACTGTATATACTCCTCAGCAAAACGGAGTTGCTGAACGCATGAACAGGACTCTCTTAGAGAGAGCAAGAAGTATGCTTAGTAACGCCAATTTGCAGAAGGAATTGTGGACAGAAGCGGTTTCTACAGCTTGTTACTTGATAAATCGATCACCATCAACTGCAATAGGATGAAAAATTCCTCAAGAGGTATGGAAAGGTCATCCTTGTGATTATTCTAAACTGAAAGTTTTTGGTTGTGATGCATATGCTCTAATTCTGAAACATCAACGTTCTAAATTAGATCCTAAATAAAAAAGATATATCTTTGTTGAATATGGTGATGGGACTAAGGGATACAGGTTGTGGGATCCTACTACTCATAAGATCATCATTAATAGAGATGTTAAATTCAATGAATCTTCACTCGATAATCCAGATGTAGATGATAAATTGAAACAGGATAATGTACCTAAGTTTCAACATATTCAGTTTGAAACCAGTTCAAATACTGATGATAGTCCAGATGAACAAGTTTCAGATGTAGATCATGAACAAGTTTCAGATGCAGATCATGAACATGTTTCAGATGCAGATCATGAAGAAGTTCCTACAGATAATAATCAACAAATTGTGGAAGAACCAGAAACATCTTTAAGGAGGTCCACGAGAATCAGACGTCCTCCTAAAAGGTATGATGATTATGTTACTTCAGTTGCTTTAACCGCTAATGATGATGAACCTTTGTGCTATCAGGAAGCTGTAGAAGGTTCTAATAGTAATAAGTGGAAAGAAGCTATGAAGGATGAGATGAAGGCATTAGACAAGAATGGCACATGGGATCTGGTGGAACTTCCTAAAGACAGAAAAACTGTGGGATGTAAATGGGTTTACAAATTGAAAAGGGGTGTTGATGATAAAGAAGACATGTACAAAGCGAGGCTGGTCGCAAAAGGTTTTTCTCAGAAAGCAGGAATTGACTTTCATGAGATATTTTCACTAGTTGTTAAAATTGTTTCAATTCGGATTGTCTTAGCATTAGTTGCTTTACTTGATTTAGAATTACAACAACTAGATGTTAAGACTGCATTCTTACATGGAGATTTAGATGAAGAGATTTATATGGAACAATCTGAAGGGTTTGTTCAAAATCGCAACAAGAAATTTGTCTGCAGGCTCAAGAAATCATTGTATGGTCTGAGGCAGTCGCCGAGACAATGGTACAAGAAATTTGATTCTTTCATGATGAGCCAAAATTATATAAGAAGTGAATATGATCATTGTGTTTACTTTAAGAAATTGAGTAATGGCATGTTCATTATCTTAGTGTTATATGTTGACGATATGCTTTTAGCAAGCAAAAGCATAACAAAGATCAACAGGTTAAAGGCTCAGATGGCTAGGACGTTTGATATGAAAGATCTAGGAGCAGCAAGACAGATTTTGGGCATGGAGATTTTCAGAGACAGGAGCAATGGTAAGTTGTGGCTATCACAAAAGAAGTATATTGAGAAAATACTCTTAAGGTTTGGTATGAACAATGTGAAGCCTGTTTCAGTCCCTTTAGCTTCCCATTTTAAGCTTTCTTCAAGTTTATGTCCTAACACAAATGAAGAAAATGAATATATGTCTCGAATTCCATATGCCAATGTAGTAGGTTGTTTGATGTATGCGATGGTTTGTAAACGACCAGATATTTCACATGCAGTTGGAGTTGTCAGCAGGTATATGGCAAATCCAGAAAAAGAGCATTGGTCAGCTATGAAATGGGTGCTTCGATATCTGAGAGGCACAAGTGATTACTGTATCACTTATAACAGAAGTAGTGAATTTGTTTGCGGATATGTTGATTTCGATTTTGCAGGTGATTTGGATAAGAGAAGGTCAACTTCAGGATATGTCTTTACTCTTGCAGGTGGAGCTATAAGCTGGATGTCAAAGCTACAAAACATTGTTGCTTTATCCACTACAGAAGTAGAATACATAGCTGCTTCACATGCTTGCAAAGAAGTGGTTTGGTTGAAAGGTTTTTTTGGTGAGTTTGGTAGGTTGCAGGACAACATCAAGTTATTTTGTGATAGTCAAAGTGCAATTCATTTGGCTAAAAATCCAGCCTATCATAGTAAATCAAAGCATATACTTATAAAGTACCAGTTTGTAAGACAAGTTATCAATGAACGAGGAGTTTCTCTTGAAAAAGTGCATACAAAGGAAAACTATGTAGACATGTTCACGAGACCAGTTTTATTAGAGAAGCTACGATGGTGTTTGGCTTCTCTTGGCTTGCAGAAAAGATAAAAAATAATAATGGAACAGGGTATCAGGCTAATTGTTGTCAAGGTGGAGATTGTTGAGATTTCTAATAATAATTTGGAGATAATCTCATAAATATGAAAACAATAGGATTTGTTGCTAAATTGACTACATCTAATCCTGATGTGGAGTTATTGCATCCTATTTTGTTGTGATTGAATTTATGATTCAATTTCTACTCCCAACTATAAAATGTAAGCTCGTAGAGGTTTCTGGGCATGAGGGATGTGAGGTGAGAGGAACAGAAGTGCAGATGGGAAAATTTGCTGTTGTAATCTCCTGTTGATGAATAGAAAGCTGATACCTCTATTTGGTGGACGTAGCCCAGATTGGTTGGGTGAACCACGTTAAATTTTTTGTCTTTATTGATATACTGTCTATATGCGTGAGTTTACTTATTGTTTTCCACTGTGATTTTCTCAACACTTGACCATGACACTTGGATGGATAGTTGGTTGGAATTAGATTCTCCAATATCCTCCCTTGATTATAATCACAAAGGTTTAAACTAAGATGCAGTGTTGGTCAAAGTCTCAGCTAGGCTTACAATTAAAAAAAATGACGTAAACTGAATTTCCTTTTCTTTTTCTTTTCTTCCAAATCCTGTATCCTCTAAATTGCTTCAACTTTGTCTTTCTGTTTGATGCTTCAAACTCCAGTTTCTTCATTTGCTGGTGCAAATCTTCCATTGTTTCTTCAGGATGTCCATGGGTGTCATCTATTTCTTCAAAGATTTACTTATATGTTGTCTCCTTCCACATGTTACCCTTTGTAGTGTGCTCTTCATCATTAGCATTTTTAACATCAATTTGCTGCAACATAAGATGAGAATAAAATTTTATTTCTTGAGGGCTCCAATACAAGAAGATTTCATTAATACTTTCATCATCCAAGTTGTCTTTAACATTCATCTCTGCAACTTCAATCCAAAATTTATCAAAACATGGTGTTGGAAGCCATGATTTAAGGAACCTTAATTTATCTTCAAATGTTGTTGCTTCTTCATGGTTGTTGCTAACATCTGCAGATTTAAAATATGAATGTGAAGTTAAAAAACACTTGTAGAATTACATCGATTTTGTTCTTTTTACTCCACAATGATAACTTTATCCTCTTATGCTTGCTTTTCCGCCTCTCTTGCTTCCAATTCTTTACAAACACATGTTGCTACAAATAGGGTGTCTTCCACTTGGTTTTCAGTGTCAAGTGGGCTTCTCTCACCGAATAACATCATGTCAATATGATGTTTATGTTGCATCATCCACAACCATTCATCTTTGGCTAACTATTCTTGATCAAACTTAACATCAACAAATTTCATTGCTAGATTCACGATAAAATTGGTTGCTCCAATGCCAACTTAATTGTCATCAACAAACACTATTGTTGGATTCACCAAATTTTCATCCACTTGAGGCTATGCATAGTGGGACTCACGAGATTATGTGTGCTCCTTATCTACTTCTTCTACAAATTCTTCACAATAATCATCCACTTGTGGCTGAGAACAATGGGATTCATGAGCATCTATGTGATCTTTCTATTTTTCTGGTAACACAACATCATCATTGTCATCCACTTTGAAGTGGGATTCACCAAATTCTTCAGCTTCAACCTGATTACTCCCCCTTTCACAAAAATTCCTTTTGAGGTTATTCAAGGCCTCATTGGCTATATTAGCATGTGCAATGAGAGGAACAATGCTATCATCGACACATTATTTTAATCATTTCAATGCGAAGACATTCTTTTTCCATTTGTCTTTCAAATATTTCAAAAAATATTCATTTATCTCTAATTTTTTCTTCGACTTTCTTAGCCTCTTGGATTTTCCTATTTTTGAGTGTTCGCTTACTGCGGCTCAACAAGAAAACCGACCTACAGACATAACTAATTCCTACAATAAAAATTCCTTTGTGGTGGCTTCTTTTTTTCACAACTTCAAACAAATTAGATCATGCAATAAAAATGCCTATATTGTGGCTTCTCTGCCACACAACTTCAAATAAAGTCCGCTATCAACTCTATATATGGCTATGGCCGTGGCTATGGCTAATGGTGACACCATGGTCTAAGAATCTCAAATGGATTTACATTTACCACTCAAATACTACATTCAGATTGATTCAAAGAAATTTTAATAATAAACTTGTTGATTCAAACATTTTTTTTAAATGAACTATGAAAAAAGTCTAATTATTTTTTAAAAAACATTAGTTTTTTTAAAACAAAACCATCGGATCCCATTTAAGAAATTTCATGCAACCTTTATTTCTATGACCCCCTTTTTTTTATACAATAATCTTTTAAAAATTAAACTCTCGTTGAAATAAAATATGCTTCCCTTTAAAGCCTTTAAAGGTGATGACTTTTCAAACTTACGAATATCATTTAGTGTTCAATTTTATTATTATGGGCATCTGTAAGAACCACAATAGTTGACTTGGACTCTTGGCTGGGAGAATGTATGACTACGGTGTAGATTGTATTTGTATGGCGAAAACATCCCCTTGTATGAATAGAAATATTTTTCCTTTTCTTCTTCAGATCAAACCCGAAAGTTTTGATATGCAATTGTAACATATCTTTGATGTGTTCATCAAAGACATGTACAAAAAAGTTTGGATAACATTCAAACCAAATTGGGCCATTTGAAAGAGGAGAAACAATCCCACCAAGCAAGGAATCAGTATACTTATTGTGTGTCATGTCTCTAATCATGTCCAAGACAACAATATTCAACCCCCTGTGGGTTAAGGCAAAGATTCCTATCCTTATACACCCAAGATGAACATAAGATGTGTTATGATTTTGGGCTTCCTTTTTTAGTTCTTTGGGATCTAGTAAAGGGATTGCCTCGATAGATTTGCATTTTCTTGGATTTGGCTGGAACATTATTTGACAGAAACTTTAGTAATAAATTTTAAGTGGAACATAGAGAGATCATAATAAAATTCAGACGGACTGATTGAGGGAAGCTTCCAAGATGAAGAAGGTTGATTGTCAACAATATCTAATTCAACAACATTTATGACCGAAGATGAAGCTTTATCGAAAATATTTTGAATATCAAGATCTTTAGTATTTTGTTCCTTTTCTTGCATTTCATTTAGAAAGACAAATTTTCTTCCAGATTCCATTTTTCTGAAGAAGAGGTTGATAAAATTAACCGATGACCCAGAAGTTACTAGCTTTGATACCAATTTTACCAATCGTCGCAGAGTCTTCCTCCAATGGAGAATGAAGCTTGCAGAAATATTGTTGAATCTGCTACATGAACTCTTACAAAAAATTGTACATGAACCTTCAGACAAATCAAATGCAAAACAAGCTCTTTCAATGGTCTCCTGACTACTGAGAAAAACTTAACTCTAGGATCCTAAGGGAACCTCCAATGAATCTCAAATGAAACTCATACAATCAAAATTATAACTCGGAGATATTACACAGCCAGAAATCAGAAATTTTTTTCTTTTATTTATTTGTAGAATAGTTCATTACAAAAAAAGAGTCTAAGATCTTATCAGAGATTGACTGCTAATGAAATTATTAGTTGTACCAAGTCAGAATTGAGATAGAAACTGAAAGCTTCATGACGCTTTGCAGACTCTGCCTATAAACCAGATAACTTAAACCAAAAGGACTTTTTTTCATGAAAGTCTGGCCACTTTAGGTTCTCACCAAGCTCACAGGTCCTGATGCGTAGGCTTCTGAGACTTAAAACTTTCTATGACCCAATAAATACTAAACAATTTCTCTGTGATGCAATCATATCACCTTCAAGACGCATATGCAAAGCGAGGATAATTCTTGACTCTCAAACTCAATCTCTCCAACTCTCAAACTCTCGGTGCCTTGAATGGTTCATTTTCCCCTTATTTATAGGAAGTGGGGGAAACAAAGGGCATCTTATAGTACGAATGATAAAAAATAATATCTTTTCCATAGATTCTTTGAGATGTGGGTCAAACCACACCAATCATTGGAGAAGTGCTCCGAGTCTAAGAGAATCGCCCAATAAGATTTCGGATAAGGAATTATCTGAAAGATATACAAGGTGTATTTATAAGGCATCTTGTGAAAGATTTATTTACATATTGGAGATATTATTAGAATCTCACCATACCGGTCACTCTCATTGTTAGGTGACTAGAAATTACATTATGTTACATGGTGGATGCATTTTTCGTGTAAAACCCACGAGAAATGAATATGAATATAGTGTTTAAGTTCCCAACATATTTGTACCAGGGAATCTTTACTTGACATATCTCCCGCTACTGTCCCATGGTTTCGTAAAGATGCGTCAGACTTTAATAGGCTTTCCCAGTACTATTTGGTCCTTTATTCTTGTCATGACTAACCATTGGTGATGTTTTTCCATGAAATCTAAAATAATTCCATCATCTATAAATATTTTTAAATCTGATACATTTTTATAGGCCTGATGAAAACCGTCTATAGAATGTTCACATGCTTGTTGGTAGTCTCCTTCAAAGTAAATGGGGTTCATAACAGTCTTGTTTATGTTGAACTATGTCCACCATTATTTTAGCCAAGTTGGTCGATGTAGAAGTAGGGTGATGAAACTTGATTCGAATTTTAGGAGTGTATAATAGGTCCCATCTGGTCTGTCTCTGCATAGTAGGTTCCACCATAATTTTTTTAATCCAGAAAAATCATAAACATAATCAAGAAATAAAAGTTATGGATTATGTTGTGGCGGTAGTGGTCTATGATGAAATGTTGGATCTCTGGTTCTGTTTATCACAAAATATTTGTTAAGAATATTAAATTTGTGGTTTTCTTTAGTAGATATTATGTTCAAGTCCCACAAATGGAGATTTAGGGCTTCCTCTGCTACGCTTTCCATATGTCTGGAATGGTGAAAAACCATGTCATGAATCAATTTTCTAGACTTCAGATAAATATTGCATTGTGGAACTAGATGTTGTAAATATTCATGATGTTAGAGATTTACGTCCAAGACTTGTGTGTTTCTTAGCTGCCAAGTTGGTTTCCAAGAATCTATATATTCTTTCCATTTCATGGAGTCTGGAATTTAGCGAAAAGTTTCATGATTATGCATAACATCCCACTCCATGACTATGCCCATTAGATGAGTTTGTTCTTGGAGGTTTTCTTTACTAAGAAAATCAGGAATGCTGTTATTGGTTCCCTTAATACGGTCTAAGTCAAAACCAAAGTTTGAAAACAATGCCTTCCATCTTGCAAATTTTGATTCTCCTGGTTTTTAAATGTCTTTGGATAAGACTTTTTTCATAATAGAAGCATCAGTTCTTAAAATAAACTTCCTATTGACTAGATGTATGTCAAACTTGTCTATGAAATTCGAAGCCCCTTTTACCTCTTTTTGAATAGTTGATTAGTTGTTCTGAGTAGGATTCCATACACCTGGAGCAAAATGTATGATCTGTTCTTCTCCATCTTTAATTTTCTTGAGGACACCACCCCAACCAAGATCATTGGCATCTAATTCAACAATTTTCAGCAAATTTTCATTAGAAACATATAATATGGGTAGCACATGGAATTTCTCTTTGATTTTTCTTACAAAATTTGTATGGTCTTCAGTCCATGGACTTGGACTTCTCTGTAGATTTTGATTTAATATTTTTCTATCATGAGCACATTTTTTGTAGAAATTGCAGACATAGTTCAGGCATCCCATAAACCTTTGCAACTATGTTTTATATTTTATTTCATTTGTAAATTTATCAGCAAAATAAATTCCATGTTTTTGAAATTAATTTTTCCATTTTCTATCACATGACCAAGGAATTTGATATTTATCTGTAATATTTCCATATTTTTCTTATTCAATACTAGTCCACTATTTCTAACTATTTTCTTGAATTTGTATAGTTGTTAGAAATTCTCTTCTAAAGTTATAGAAAAAAATAACACATCATTAATATAAACAATCAACCAATCAAAATAAGGCTCCAACACTTGATCCATGACTTTTTGAAACTTTGAGGGAGAATGTTTGAGGCAAAAGGGCATTACAATCCATTGATAATGTCCTGAAGGTATGCTGAAAGCAGTTTTAAATCTATCTTCTTCATGGATAGATACTTTCCAAAAGCCAGACTTCATGTCAAATTTGGAGAAGATTTTAGCACCTATTATTCTGGTTATCAAATTTCCCTTGTGAGGAATATGATAAGTATCATTTGCTAATACATTATTGAGTGGTCTGTAGTTTATCACAGATCTTGGTAGTCCCCATATTTTTTCAAAGTGTTTATTTACATAGAACCCATTGGATTCTCTGATCATTCTTCTCTTTAACATACCTTGAATTTCCTTTTGGCAAAGCTTTTTGTATTATTCATTCTTTAGGATAGATCTACTCCTACAGGCTCTATCTATATATTCTAGTTTGTGGGGAAATTTAACAAAATATTTCTTCCTATGCAAAAATGAATTTGGTTCTTCTACACAACATTCTATTTCTAGTTGGTGTCTCAATTCTGCAATTTTTCTTGTCACACTTGGTTGTTTTAATTGTTTATCAACTTTGAGGCAAGCCTTTTAATCTTTGAGTTCTTCTATTTCTTTCTCATATTGACTTAATTATTTCATTGCTTGGATCATAGTTGATACTCTGGGAGTGTACATAAATGAAAGTGTTATGACCTACAAAAAAATTCATTGTTTGGCACATAAATAAAGTATCCAGATCTGACATATTCTAGTCTTGCTGAACCATGTGGTTCAACAACTGCCAAAAATGGATTTCCCATAATGCAATCTATTGGAATGTTTCCTAGTGCAAATGTAACATTCATGCAGTAATCTTCAAAGTATAATGTGGCTTTGGGAACTTCATATTGAAAATTGAATCCATGTGCCCCTAAGCCTATGACTTCTCTTCTGGCTTTAGTCCAATATTTGACTGGAATTAACTTTTTATTTAGTACATTTATGTCTTTCCCTGTATCTAATAAAATATTTAGGGAAAAAACTTCATTTTGAATTTTATCTAGAGCATTACATGATACTGTTGATGTTGTAGAGAAATGATTTTCATATTACTCAATCCTTTAAAATCTTCAGACTTGGTCTCATAGATTTCTACTTTTGGATTCTCTTTAGGGAAAATATGTGCATATGAAAAAAAAAATTCTACTTCCGTGATTTTCCCATTTTCTAATCTAAAGACCTGATTTTTAAGCTCAACAATTTCTCTTTTCAAATATTGAATTTCATAGCTGACTTCATTTAGACTAAGGGTTCTATGTTTATCTTGTTGATGAATTCTTTGAATTTTTTTTTGTATTATTTTCAATGGAAGGATATAAAAAAGAGATTTTGGAGTATTACCTTTTCTTGTAAAAGCAGATGAAGAGCCTTGATTCTTAATCATTGTCTCCAAAAATGTCTCCATTAGTTCTCCTTTCATTTCTCCTTCTAGTAACATTTTAATCCCTGCTAGTACTTTTCTTCTTCATCATCACTGGTATGAGCCATGAAAAATTTTAGCTTTTGAGGTGATACTGGCTCTTCGTCAGAACTATATTCATGACCAGATTATGAAATTTTGCAGTGGAAATCATCAAAGTCTATGCAATTACAATTGTGAAAAAATAAAACAACATCATTTTCTGAAGATTCTCCCTTAGAAATACTGAAACTTGATGTTTCAGTTGAATCACAACAATCTTGTCCTAACATGTGCACTTCTTCTTTGATGTGAAAATTAGGAAAATTTTCTTATTTATGAAGTTTAGAGCCACATTTGTAACACTAAATGTGAACTAGTGGCCTTTTCTATTCTTTCCTTGATTTTTATTGTTGGATTTTGTATCAGAGCTATTTTAGCTTCAAGGGGACGCCTTTGCTACTGAGGGTTTTTTTCTCGGGCCTGAGGTAGACCCTGTTTAGTGGGAGATCTGCGGTATCGATTCTTGTGGTGAAAAAAGATGGCGAGCGGTGGAAAGATAGAGATCGATAAATTTAATGGTTAGAGTTTTGAAGTTTGGCAGAAGCCAAGATGGAGGATTGCTAATGGAATGGGCATCCGGTGATTGCGGCAAGTCCAGTACTAAACCAGCAAAACAATAGCCGAATGAAGACTGGAAGAAACTGAGTTCTGATGCAGAGCACAATACGGTTTGTGTGTCTCAGATTGATATTATTCTGAGCCATCTCATGAAGCCTGGAAGTGCTGTCTGATAACAGAATGGTGCTGCAGTGAAGTCTCTGGCCTGACAAAGCTACTGGGAAGCCCACTTCAACAAAATACAAAATACAAAAATCTGCAGCAGTCATCATTTTGCTCTTACCATATTTTAGCTAACAAGTCGTTGTCATCATTGTCTTAAAAATCTCAGTGATGAAGATAAGTCCATAGTTTGTTAATGTTCTCGGGCCTAGGTAAGGACAGTTTGGTTATTGCAATAGGTAGCAATACAACTACCTTGAATTTTGATGACATTGTCTCAGCCTTGTTGTCAGAGGAAATGAGACGGAGAAATATGGAGGGCGAGAATGGAGATGCCTTATCTGTATGAGGAAGGTCCTAAAACATAAACAAGAATAAGGTTTCGAGTGGGAGATCCAAATCTAGAGGGAGATCTAAATCTCCTGGAAAGTTTGTAAAGGTATGTTGGAAATGCGGAAAGGAAGGGCACTACAAAAGGGAGTGCAGATCTAAAGCTCCTAAGAAAGGAAAGGGATCTGATGATGCTCCTTCTGCAGAGGAAAAAACCACCTCGGATGAAGGTGGGGATGTGTATTTGGCTTCTTATTCAAATACACATGTAGATCATGAGTCATGGTTGATTGACTCAGGTGCATCCTTTCACTTCACTCCCCATAGGGAGTGGTTCTGCGAGTATGAGAAATATGATGGTGGTGATGTCTTCCTAGGGGATGATAGGAAGGCCAGAATCGTCGGACGTGGAAAGGTCAAGATGAAGCTGCAAGGTGGAAGGATTAGAACACTTCCTGGTGTTCTGCATATTCCTGCATTGGCCAGAAATCTGATTTCTGTAAGCAAGATGGATGATGCAGGTGTAAAAACAGTGTTCGAGAAAGATGCCTGCAAGATGGTTCGGGGAGCACTGGTATTAATGCGGGGAGTTAGGAATGGAACTCTGTACAAGCTACAAGGTAGCACTGTTATTGATGGGTGTAACAATTCTGTGGTTCTTGAAAGAGGAGCGGAAAGCCTAGTTGTCTCTGGAGAAAAGACCATGCTATGGCATCAAAGGCTTGGACATATTGGAGAGAAGGGCCTTCGGATACTGCATAGAGATGGTATGGTAGAAGGTATGTCTAATTGTTCTCTGGATTTCGATTTCTGTGAACATTGTGTATATGGGAAGCAGAATCGGGTGAGTTTTCCTTCTGGTGCTAAGAGGGCAAACAAGATATTAGAACTTGTGCACAGTGATGTGTTTGGGCCTGTGTCAGTTCCATCACTGGGAAAGTCTGTGTAATATGTTTCATTCATAGATGACTTCTCAAGGAATACATGGATATATTTCTTGAGGAAGAAATATGAAGTCTTTGACAAATTTAAAGAATTTAAGGCTCTGGTGGAAAACCAGACAGAGAAGAAGATAAAGGCGTTGAGGACAGATAATGGTGGGGAGTTCTGCAAGAAGGAATTTGAAGAGTTCTGTAAGAAGTGTGGCATAGCACGGCAGAAGACTACTCCATACACACCTCAGCAAAATGGAGTTGCAGAAAGAATGAACAGAACACTGATGGAAAAGGCAAGAAGCATGCTTAGTGGTACCGGGTTAGGACAAGAATTCTGGGCAGAGGCAGTGGAGACTACATGCTATCTGGTTAATAGATCACCTTCATCAGCGTTGGAGGATAAGACTCCACATGAGGTATGGACTGGTAAGAAACCCTCTCTTTCACATCTAAGGGTATTTGGATGTGATGCATATGTACATGTTCCAAAGGAGAAAAGGACCAAGTTGGATAATAAATCCAAAAAGTGCATCTTTATTGGGTATAAGGATGGTTTAAAGGGTTACAAGCTTTGGAACCCAGAAACAAGGAAGGTTGTGTACAGCCGAGATGTGGTGTTTAGAGAAGTGAAAGATGTTGTTAAATATGAAGTCCTACCAAAGGAACCTGAGAAGATAGAGTTTGAGCTAAAGGAGGATGAATCAGACTCTACAACAGAAGAAGACTCAGAAGATGAAGAGCCACAAACTCCAGCTTTGAGAAGATCAGTTCGGGAAAGAAGGCAACCAGAAAGGTATATTCCATCTGATTTCTGTTCAGGTTTTGCCTTAACTATAACTCATGATGAACCCAGAACTGTCATGGACGTAGTAGATTTAGAGGATGGAAAACTCTGGAAGGAGGCCATGGTTGATGAAATGGCATCCTTGCACAAAAACAATGTATGGGATCTGGTGGAGTTGCCGGCTGGAAGGAAGCCCATTGGGAGCAAATGGGTGTTTAAGAAGAAGATGAATGTAGAAGGCAAGGTGGAGAAATATAAAGCTCGGTTGGTAGCGAAAGGTTATTCCCAGGTGCCGGGAATTGATTTTGGTGATATTTTTTCTCCTGTTGCCAAAGTTACTTCTATTAGATTACTTTTATCTGTTGTTGCTGCATTTTATTTTGAGATAGAACAGATGGATGTGAAGACAACATTTCTTCACGGGGATCTAGAAGATGAGATCTACATGAAGCAACCTGAAGGCTTTATGGTGAAGGGTAAGAAAGAACTGGTATGCAGGTTGAAGAAGTCTCTGTATGGGTTAAAACAGTCACCAAGGATGTGGTATCAGAAATTTGATACCTATATACGGGGACTTGGCTTCACCAGAAGCAAGGAGGATCACTGTGTTTATTTTAAATTAATTAGTGACCATGTTATTTATTTGGTCTTCTATGTGGATGATATGTTGTTGATTGGAAATGAAAAAGAAATTATCTAAGATTTGAAGACCCAACTGTTCTCCAAATTTGACATGAAGGATCTTGGTGCTGCAAACTATATTTTGGGCATGGAAATTAAGAGAGATCGGGCAAAGAGGAAGCTCTGGTTAAACTGGAGGAAGTATGTCGAGACTATATTGCAGAGGTTCAATATGCAGGATAGTAAACTGGTGAAAGTTCCTATTCCTGTAGGTGTAAAGCTATCTGCTGAACAGTGTCCCAAGACACAAGAAGAAGAGGAAGATATGTCCCGTGTTCCATATGCAAGTGCAGTGGGTAGCCTGATGTATGCAATGGTCTGTACTAGACCAGACATTGCACATGCAGTGGGAGTATTGAGCAGGTTTATGTCAAACCTAGGGAAGGAGCATTGGACAGTAGTGAAGCGGGTTTTCAGATATTTACGTGGCACTAGTGATTATGGCTTATGCTACCAGGGAAGACCAGGATTGGAAAGAATGTTGGACATTCATGGTTTTGTTGATGCAGACTGGGCTGGAGATCTGGACCAAAGAAGATCTACAAGTGGGTATGTGTTTAGCCTATTTGGAGGCTCAGTCAGTTGGATGAGTAAAAGACAGTCTGTAGTGGCTCTTTCAACTACAGAGGCAGAATACATAGCAGCCACTCATGCAAGCAAGGAAGCAGTTTGGTTGCAGAGATTGTGTTCAAGTATGGGGTTGGTACAACAAGCTATAAAGATAGACTGTGATAGCCAAAGTGCAATTTTCTTGGCTAAGAACCCTGCTTACCATTCAAAGACAAAGCACATTGATGTTCAATATCACTTTGTTAGAGATATGGTTGAGGTTAAAAGGGTGTTGCTGGTAAAGGTGGACACTTTGAAGAATGTTGCAGATGCATTGACGAAGTCTGTGAGCACTCAGAAGTTCTCTTGGTGTAGAGAAACAATGGGTGTTGAAGAATTGGGCCAGTGACTAAGCTCTCCTGTAGCACCCTAGGGAAAGAAAACAAAAAGTGGGAGAATGTTGGGTATGTGTTATATTCTTTCCACGACTAGTCACACGCCCATGGTTTTGTGCATGGTTTTGGGGTATGATGGTTTTCAGCCCCTGGTATTTTTGTAGATCCGGTCAAGGGAAATACAGTTATGTTTTAATCCAGGGTTAATGGATTAGGGTTTATGTATGCTTCGGCATGTATATATATGTGTTGTAACACTAAAAGGAATATAATGAAAAATCTCTGTGTTTATTTGTTTTATGTTTTATGCTCTCGCTATTGTTTATTTTCTGTTATAAGATTTGTGTGTAGATAATTTCTGTTCAGGGTTAAAACCTACACTTAGACCTTTTCCCTTTATGAAATCTATATCGTTATCCTCGTGGACACCTATTTGAAGTATGGCCTTGATGTCCACATAGCCAACAAGTTATTTTGCTCCATGCTTCATTTTTTTGTGTCCAAAGGTGGATATATTGAGGACCATAGTATTGAGATCTGAGGATTCTTTTGTAATAGTCCTTGTTTGAATTTCTTTTATATTTTCTAGGTTGTGGAGAATGGATGTTATTCTTTTTGAAATTTTTATTCATGGCTTTCTTTACCCTTTTCCTAAGTACAACTATATCATCTAAGGATAATCCATACTTATTACAAATTGATTTTCTGTCATGTAATCTAGATAATTTCTGCATAGACTTATTCACCTTCATCTTTGTACACAAACCAGCTAGAGCTTTAGTTATTATGAAATAAATTTCTCTCCAAATATAGGATTCATATGGATTTTGAAAAACTTCTTGACTCTTCAAATAATCTACAAATTTGGAGGGAAGAGCTGCAAGATATACTTGTTTCCACATAAATTTTTTGCTATATTTTACCTCATATATTCTTTGAACCGAGTCCATGTGGAAATAATCATATTGGGAGATATTTCTACATTTTAAATTCATCAAGACCATTGAGTGCTTGTCTAAAATTCTAGTTTCAGCACCATACCAATGTTCAAGGATCATTGATGTTAGTGCTCCAATCATGTTATTCTGTGGGCTGCCATCATCATTCATTACAACATCACCCCCTTCATCTTTTACCACTTCATACTTGTTTCCACATAAATTTTTTGCTATATTTTACCTCATATATTCTTTGAACCGAGTCCATGTGGAAATAATCATATTGGGAGATATTTCTACATTTTAAATTCATCAAGACCATTGAGTGCTTGTCTAAAATTCTAGTTTCAGCACCATACCAATGTTCAAGGATCATTGATGTTAGTGCTCCAATCATGTTATTCTGTGGGCTGCCATCATCATTCATTACAACATCACCCCCTTCATCTTTTACCACTTCTTCTGCCATTTTTTCAACAAGTGTAGGAGAAGATTCAACTTCCCACCATCTCTAAAGGGTACCAGTGAAGCATTGTATTAGTGCCTTACAAGCTTCAACTTCAATTTTTCCTTTCGTACGCATCAGTTTATATTTTTTGAGCATTTGATCTATCATTTTCCTTATTTGTCCTGAGCTTAGATTATCCACATTCCATTCTTTATGAGAATTTAGATGAAATATTTGTGATTCAGGAAATATTCATTCACCACTTAAATGAAGAGTAGGGTATCTAGAGAATTGGTTGTGTAAAGGTTCATATACAGGAAAAAGATGAGAATCAAAAGAAGACTCAGGTTTTTCTAGCTTTTCTTTGGGGAACATAGTCGAACACCAATATCTCTTTCATGTTGTTCGAGCCTTCTAAATTCGTTATTCGTAATTCGATCCTTAATGGTAATGAGCTGGAAGATTTCCTATGCCACAGATTTGAACCTCGTGCCTCATAAAAGGATTGCAGGTTGAATTTTCAATTTATGGGTTATGTCAGTTTGTTTCTCTGACCTTCCATTACATCTTTCAGACAACAGTTTTGTGTTTCATCACATTCTTTGACATGGAAGGGGTGCGATGAGTCGGTGAATCAAATTTTTAACATCAGTGCGATGTATCACTAATCTCCTCAATTACATAATTTTTTTATTTTCATTCCACTTGATCTTTGTGAAAGTTAGAATGGTCGGTCTGCAATTTTTTTTTTAATCAGCTGAATTCTTTTTCTCTTGTAACAAGGTTACCACTTCACAAATTTTCTCTAAAAAAATTCTTCCAACAACACAATAATTTCATTCCATGAAGGTGATCACTCATCCATCATTCTTCACAACAATTACTTCTTCAAATAGCGGAGACTTCTTCTGTAGATGTTCACTCATGTTATTTTCTTCTCTCTCAAGAAGTCTTAAGCAAACTAAGCTCTGGTACCATGTTAAAGAATGAAAAATGTGGAGGAGAGGTGATTTTCTCAATATTCAAAATAAATTAAATAGATTACATAGGAGACATCAACATTAAATGAATCAAGTAGAACTCAATTTAACTTGATTAAAATCTAACTCACTGTGACACTTGGATGGACAATTATGACACACAGCAGAGATGTACAGCTATAACAAATAACAGGGAGCTCGAATTAAATTCTCCAATAAATCTGCCATAGATCTTTGTGTATAGCAATGTGAAATATTAAAATAAAAGAATATAGATTTGTATTTATAAGATGTGAAGTTAACATGAATGAATACCTTCTCTGAAGGCACAAACAATTTAAATCTATCCAAACTAATTAAAGAAATCAAATCTAATATATAAATTGTAAAAGTTCATTACTGTGAAAAAATATAAATTCAAAAACCAGTTGCATTTACACTTAAGTTTAAGTTTCCCTTTTTAGACACAAAAATTTATTAACACAAAATTTTATTAAAAAGAAGGGTTGCAGATAAATAAGTCCCCGCCTTAGTGAATGTCATTGTTGTGAGAGGGTATTTCCAAGCTCTTGCCTTGAATAACATCCCTTCGTTAAACAAAAAATAAGATTAAAAGCTTAAAATGAGATTAAAAGGCTTTTGAAGGTCTATAAAATAATGGCACTAATCATTATCTACAATTATTTGCAAGTAAAATGAAAACGAAGTAAATTTATTTTGTTATTTCGATATGCGAATATAATCTTGTTTTTTTTTTTTAGTATGCTGATGCACAAGCCAGTTTGAACATTTTTTGATGTTGCAGGTTCTGTTTGCTCAGAGTTGTCTCTTACATCTGCAAGTCATAGTTGTCTCTTACATTTGCAAGTTATAATTTTTCAAATGCATTCATCCAATAATAGTGTCAACTAATTCATTTGGATACATTCCTTGGTGGTCGAACCATGTAGCATATACTCCTTTGCATCTAATGAACGATGGATCCTCTTTGTATGATACAATGATGAACCTGGTGAGGATAGTTTGGACCATATCCCACCATGTAGCTCTTGGGTTGTTACCAAGTATGTAATCAACCTACAACAACATAATTTTAGCCAAAGCACTGAATATAATTTAAGGTATTTTAGATCTTGAATTCATTAATCTATTTCGTACCTGCTTTATCCATGGAAGGGAGGGACGAAAAAGAAGGCAGGGACAAGCCATGATAGATGCATATTTAAAATATATGTAAAAGATTTATGATAAAGACCAAAAGAGTCATAAACAAACTGGAAAATAGGAGACTTTAAATTTCACAAACTGCGCACTATAAATTGCAAAAAAAATCCGTGGATGGATTTGGCACAAAATGAGGTGCCAAAAAAATCAATGCAATCTATTATACAAAAATATTTATGGAGAAAAAAAAATAAAAATATTAACCCCAAGTCCTCTTTGTTTCCCAATGAAACTAAGTGGGACTCAGTTAGTTTACACTCAAGCAAACCAACCTTACAGACATTTTCCAGTCAAAATCCAAATGGAATAACTGCAAAAGTAAATAAGCTAGGTTTCCATTGGTTATGTAGAAATCCAATAATTTGGCCAATTTTTCAAAGAGATTTATAATCACATTAGTAATATTGTTATGTGAAAACATGTATTTCATGTTCATGTATGTCAAGCTTTTGATTAACATGGCGAAGAAATTGAGAGATATTTATAAGCATATCAAGAATAATGTTCTTTGGCCAAGTTTTCAGAGATATTTATAAGCATATCAAGAATAATTTTGTGCTATTTCAGCTCGATATTTATAAGCATACCAAGAATAATGTTGTGCCAAAAAATGTATTTCATGTTCCTGTATGTCAAGTTGTTGGTTGACATGCCATAAAAAAGATATCAAAGGTTACTCCATCCCTTAAATGTGACTTAATTTTCCCTCGTTATTATTCTATCGACTGCTATACAACTATTTCTAATATTGATTTCCCCACTGATCTCTTATTTTTTTTATTTCTACAACATGTTTTTTCTGTCCATCATTTAAAAAAAATGCTTTCTAGTGCAACTTTGCTATCAAAAGCTATAAACTTAAATTGAACGAAAAAACAAAGGAGATAGTTGCTTTTAAGTAGACATCTCTTTTTCTTTTATCCCTTATTTTCAGCTCTTTGTAGGCTGTGATCACATACAGACATGAAAGGCATGAAAAAAAACATTTTTATCAATTAATTTCAAGTCCCTTCTACAACGTTTGATCAGACAAGGAGATTTGTACCATAGACGTTCAAAAGATTTCAAAATTCTTGAAAATTTTCACATTAAAAAATAAAAGATAAAAACAAGAAATTGAACCAACAAAAAGTACAAAGCTAAGAACATAAGCATGGCAGCAGGTAAACAAATGTTGTAAATGGAAGCATGGGTGGACCTCATTCACCTATAAGCAGAGAAATAACTTAAACGAGAAAGCCAGGTATGGAGTGACCAATCAATATTTTTGGTTAAAGTTTCTTTGCCCAGAACTCAAGGTGGCAGACACGTGGGTTACAAGGCGTTGCATGCAACTTGTGGTTGATTTTACTTAGGCACATGTGTTTTGTTTTAGTGTATTTTAATGATTTATTTATATATATTATAAAGTCTATATTAATGTTTTCTAACAAATATTAGTGCCTTTTTACAAAAATATTCACAAACATAAATATAATAATTGAAATTAAAAATGAAAAATATAAAATATAAAAACAAAAATAAATGATAAATACAGTGAAATTAAATAAAAGCAAGAATGTTGGTAGCTATGTTGGCTTGCATGCAGCCCACGTGCTCCCTTTGGACTCCGGGAATCCCTACTAATCAAATATATTTCCATGGAATAATGATCGTTCATTCAATATGCACAGAATGAATAGGGATGAGACGACTAGCCAACGATGGAAGACTGCATTCTTATGGACATCCCATACTTCTTACCTCTTCATCTCTTTATCTTCTATCTATTAGATTGAATCATTGACCACCTATAAGGAAGGACCCTACTAGTTTGATTGATTGATTATAGAAATAAACTCAAATATATCTGAGAAGCTTAACTTCTCTCTTTCTAGTCAACACCGAAATATCAATATCTTGGAAAAAATATCTTTTCTTTTAGGCAAATAGATCATAGTAATCCATGTCTTTAGTCAAGAGTCAAGTTGTTATTCTAAAGAAAATAAAAATTCATAAATAGATTGCGGTGTGAAGTACCATGATTTCTTTGATTCATTCAATTGATTAAGTTTGGGTTCTACAATTGTACACTGGTTTGTTCTTATAAGCCCACCCTCCTCTCTGAAACTATGCAAAAGGTATGTTGTCAGGGCACATCCAGGTATTTGAAACAAATAGAGTTTTGCATGGCCATAAGAATCATAGCTAGTCATTGATATACCAGAAGCAAGGAAAAAATAATAACCAGTATATCTAGTAGCTGACCTACCGCTTGGATTTCATTATGATCAAGGAACCCGCCTCATTACAGGCCTTAGTGATTACACATTTATGCAATTTAACTAAACATAAGAATGGGAGTAAAACAAAGAAAGGTTGTCCATGGGGGCATGTGTTAAGCTCACCACCTATAAATAGAGCACCAAATGAGGTATGGAGTCGTAGGGTTAAAATTTCTTTTCCCATAACTCGACAAAGGACATGGTAGACACACATGGTATTATGTAAGGCAGTACAAGGCCAAAGGATTTAAATCTGCTGAGGTTAATGAGCTGGAATAAGTTTTGTGTTATATATATATATATATATATATATATATATATATATATATATATATATATATATATATATATATATATATATATATATATATATATATATATATATATATATATATATATATATATATATATATATATGGTGAAAAATTGATATTAATTTTTTATAAGAAATATGTAATTTTAATTAAAAAATTATAATATAATATTTTAAAATGGAGTTGTCTTTAGTGGGACTTTTGAAGTTTCGTGTGCCGGAACTGTGAAAATTTTTGAGATAAAATCTTGGTTTTTGTTATTTAAATCGGTTTTAATTCTATAAATGGATTCAACACCCCTCAAACCTTTAGGCACTTCGATTGGCACTTCGATCGTGCAAAGTTAGCAATCAAACTTCTATTTTCACTAAATTCTCGCCGGAATTTAGAGAAATTACACCGTAAAAGCCTTCAAAAAGTCGCACTAAAGACTACCTCGATTTAAAATTAAAAATGAAAAAAATTAATTAAAAAATAAAATAAAATAAAATAATAAATAAAGTTAAATTAAAAATTACAAGAAATAATGTTGAGTGGTCATTTAGACTTGCATGCAATCCACGCCCTTTCTATAAAAATCCCATGCTATCAAATATATATCTCATGCTATTAAATATATTTCCATCTAACAATCCCATACTATCTAATAGAAAAGAAACATAAATGTACATGAGTATATTTCAACAAAGTGACCGCGACCAAAAAATATTTATGGTCGCGAGCAAAAAGACAAGATACAATACCCAAAATATAGGTTGAGGGCAAAGGAAGACTCTGGCGTAGATGGAATGATGACAATAAAGAGAAATACAAAGCCATAGAGACTCGACAAAATGATCTCGGTTCTTGTCCGTAAAATGACAACAGTAGAAAGAAAGATAGTAAATATTAGGTTCTGGAACATATTAAAGGAGAAATAAATGTACATATATAACCGAATGAAACTAAAATAAACACACACAAGTAAATAAACAAATTTACGTGGCAAAACCTTAGCGTCGTGTCAAGGAACCTCCACCGGGATTTGAAACTATATTATTCAATGATAACTCTCCTCGCTACAAGCCTCACAAGCCACCTCAATTAATATGAGAAATTTTGTATCAAGTGTATATTGTGACCCATTTTGTCACCTTCCCTAGAGCCCTAATATTATTCATGAAGAGAAAGGTCTACCACATTATGGTTGTGCATCTATTATTAACAATTGAATAAAGAAAAAATTAAGAACAAGGACTCAAGCATTCCAGAGTTGACATCTGATTGATCAACCGAGAGGAGATACAATATTCTAAAAAATAGATCAGATCTAGAATTCATCATCAAGTATGAATTAATAACAAAGATATCCTTAAAACAACTTTAGGATAAGATATGGAAACTACGAAGTTTGTGGTGGTGCCATTTCTTGGCCATCAATCCCTCAACCACATTTATGTGTCTAATGAACAATGTCTTCATTCCATATTTGGACAAGTATGTATTAGTCTTTGTGGATGACATCTTATTCTACTTGAAAAATAGATAAGATCATTTAGAACATTTGAATGTAGTGTTGCATTTGTTGAGAGAGAATAAGCTTTATACCATACTCAACAAACTTGATTTATTCCAATCAAAATTTTATTACTTGGGACATGTCATTTCAAAAGGAGTGGTAGTGGACCCTGAGAAGATTATAGCCATCATGGAGTGGCCCACTCCTAGAAATGTCACTCAATTGATATCTTTCATGAGATTGAATAGATATTATTGATTATTCATTCAATATTTATTGAATATTAGGAATCCAATCACAACTTCGAAAAGAAAATGAATCAAATTAAAATGGATATTGGAGTGCATAGCTAGTTTTGAATGGATTAAGCAATTGTTCACATATGCACCTATTTTTCATATAACTGATCTAGAAAATGACTTCTTGGTTTATGTATATGCATGAAAGGAAGGAATAGGTGGTATTTTTCGAGTCAAGAATATTAAATGAGTATCAAAATATCCGTCACTCATGACTTAGAGCTTGCAGTGATAGTGCACACATTAAAATGTGGAAGCACTACTTACTTGGAAAGAAGTTTGTTTTATGTCAGACCATGTAGGGTTGATATGTTTGTTTGACAAGCCCATCTAAATGAAAAATCTACGTAGTTGGATTTTATCAATGACCTTGACTTTGAAATTAAAAACATCAAAGGAAAGGAGAAAAAAAATTAAATAGACTTTCTTAATAAAATATTGTAAGTGGCACACTTGGAAGCCATGGGAACTTGCGGATTTAATATTAAAAAAATTATCAAGGAAGCATTAATAGAAGAAAACAATTTTAGGAATGTGAAATATCACTATAAACATGGAGAGCTAGAAGGGCCATTAAGTAATAATTTCATGCTCATAGATGATGATGTAACACCCCTTCCCACATCTACCCAAGTAACTCAAGCCAACCGTGGTAAACATGTGACGAGAGGCTACTAATACAAGATTCAACCTTTCTAGATAACCTTTGAGGAAGTGGAACCGATGGAAACTTGAAAACACACCCAACAACATCACCAACATCCCCATGAGGTATCCCAACCCTCTGAGCCTCTACCCCCGGGTTAGACTAGTTTTATTACCACATTGATCTCCAGCTACTGTGCACAACACAACAAGATAGCGTGGCCGGGAGGCTATAGCCGCAGACACAACACAACAAACATGCGTCCAAGGCCCCAATTACTCAATTATGTGCCCGCAACTTCGTGATTTGAGCCACCTTTTCAGGCCTAGAGCCCAATTCACTGCCCAAAACTTCATGAAAACTTAAGGGATGATAAATAACAATAGGACAATTTTATGGAAGAAATAAAATAAACAAGAACTCAACTGGACGCCTCCTAGCCATTATAGTGATTTTGTCAAACATGTCACAAACATTGAATGTACAGGTATAAAAAACATATTTAAACATATGGGTCTCACACTTATCTGAGAATCTCTAAGAAGCATTTCACCCTTAGATCATTAGATGACATACAATCTATTTGACCATAGGTATAATGTACATTCATTTACAAGTAAAAACATGGAGAGATCCATACATCATTACTGATACAATACATGCTTATAGCCAACACAATAACCATAGAAATACAATGGATACAACGACAATAAAATCCATACATAAAACAATACATTTTCATACCAAATACAAAATGAATTAATTTCTCATTAATGAATGTAGAAACCAACCAGAGATGGGACTTCCACGTTCCACTCGACCATAGATTTGTTGAGCCAAATCTCTCTTCAGCCAATCACCCTCATTCCATATTCCAAGCATGAATGTGGGACTCAAACTGAAAGAACCCACTAGGGCACCCCGAGGCTCAACCACCTCACCCTCATTAATAAAAATAAGGCTTTAACATGATCCATCCTGAATCACTAGGCCAACAAAACAAACATGTCATAACCAACTTTATCATGATCTATACCCAATCACTAGGCTGAAATAAGCATGGATATCGCTAGATTTCCTCTGCCTACACCATGATGAATTTTCCCGTCTCCTAGTCTCTTAGGCTTTACCACAACTCACAGTCTAAATCAGTGGTTACTAGGTCCTAATCCGAGACACCACCCTCTAGGCTTTACTGTATATCGTTTCATTCACACACATGTATTCCTAGGCCTAATCAAGGGAAATGACCTCTCAGGATTTATTGCAATGCAATCCCGAATCACTAGGCCCTAAACCGAGGCAAAATATCTTGGGCTTTACCACAATCCAAACCTAGATCACTAGGCCCTAAATTTAGGCAATGCATAAACCAGTTTTATGTGATAATAATGATATTTGGAGATCCACCTCACTTAACTTCAAATCCATCTGGTAATCCAGCTAAACCAAGAAATGAGATCTCCACAACACCATGGATATCCATAAATGGAAAGGTTAGGTTGAAAACATTGTCACACCTGGAAAAACCCATGCAAGACAGAAAAAAACCACATGCAATACCATGCACGACGGATATAAAAAGGAAATCATACATGCAAATAATTATCTGGAAATAATCCTGTTGTAGCTGCTTGATTCCTCCTCTTCCTTGCTTGATCTGTCGTTCTTATTGCTTTATTTTCCTTTCTTTCTTGAATGCCAAAGTGCTCCAAGAAAAATCTATGTCCAAGAGAGAGAGAGAGAGAGAGAGCTTAAAAAATTGAACTCACAAAAATTTTTGAGCAAAAACTTTCCAATTGATTTGCATAAGCCTTTTCATCAATGAGGCCTCTATTTTATACAGTTTCCATTATTTTCCTTCATTTTCCTCCTCACATGAAAACTGTGACCTTTCATCTCCCTTTTCTCCTATTTTCCATTATTTGCGTATATAATTGTGCCAAATATGACATTTCTCCTTTCCAAAGCCTTATCCATTTCCTTTTCCAATTTCCTTTAGCCATAATAAACCAAATGAACACCTGATAGGATGTTTTTCCTGAAATTCAGCTTGGAATTAGTGTCCCATTGATAGTGGTTAGTATTTTTAACTTTTATTACATGGAATTTTAACCAAGGTTTTTAAAGAGCCCTCCCCCTTGGGGGATACTATTCTTAGTGTTCAACCACACATATACCTCAGTAAAATCACTAAAAAGAAACCATACTTCCCATGGATATTTTTTACACAACTCGTTGCAGTATTTAGAATGAATAACTACTGAAAACATGATAAACATACCGTTTACTGGAGCTTTATAACACAACTCATTACTATATTTATAATAATATAAACATATACACATTTTCTCAAGTAGAAAAAAAAGGATATGATGCCCATATCAACAACAAGGGGATCCGTAGGCTCACACCTCCACCCTCAAAGTAATGCCGAGATGCACCTCCTTCCAAGGAAGTCCAGAATCTACTTCCAAAGTAAAATTCTGCATCCAATGTCTAGCACTACAATGCTACACTACTGTACCTTCATTGAATAGTTACCGGTTCATTGTTTCAGGGTACACTCCCAATGTGCATCTGATTCCATCTAGCAATGCTAATGGCCAAAACAAATCCATCCCAGATGTTATCACTCTGTAATTTTCCTAGGATGAGAAAGAAAACTAAAAAGGTAACCACAAACTACTTTTAAAGCTAGGATATAGCCCTTCCAGCTTCAGAGAGGGCTCTCTTTGTATGATTTAATTTATATTTTCATGATTTTAGGCTAGATAATAGAGTTTGAGTTGGATTTTTTCAAGCTTTTGGTTGAAGAATGCAGGAAAAGTATATTGGCAATGGAGTCATTAAACTTCTCGGTAATCAATAAAAAATTAATAGAGTAGTTGTAATACGGAAAGGTAGGAAAACTCCTCAAACTTAAAATATTTATGGTGTGGGTGAGATGAATCAGATTTAGAATCAATTTAAATATAGAGCATACACAGATGAATTATGTACTTAAATATCATAAGAAAATGTTAATAATGCTTAACAAGCCAGAGAAGAGTACTGAAAGTAAATTCTACTCATCATCTTCTTGTAAAACATTATGAAGGAAAAAAGTCACATTTTTTTTTACAAAAAAATCCTGGAGAAAAACTACCTCAGTATTTCTAAAATTGATTACTTTGAGTAAAAATTCACAGCTTACATCAAGGTAGATCTCTTTTCTTCATACATAATCCAACCCTTTCTAAGTCTTATTACAAAATATTTATAGAGTTTGTATTGAACTAACTTCGGATTCCAAAAATGAATTGATTACAAAATAATATCTAACAAAGATATAGATATTTATGGAAAAAATTTGAGCCATAAACTAAAGATAAAAAAAATCACTGGAAAAATGCAGGAAATTTGGAACTGCTGGAAAATATTCAACCTTCAAAATTAGAAATTGGTTCATTAATGTTGATATTTTTTCTAGTAATCTGGAGTGGTTTCAGTTGTTTTCACAAAATTTTTTATTTTCCCTATCAAAATTGACTAACACTTCCACCCGTATCAACTACGTGTCCCTTTGACTCTTATTTCTGAGTAAAAAATCTGAAAATAATTGCATGCATGTTTATGTTTTCCACATAGTTTATCAATGAGTTATTTGTATTTTGGAGTTAAACCAAACTTATATCTTAACCTTTTTCCCCATAGTCTTTGCCTTCATCATACTTTAAATGCTTCACCATTTTCGCAAAATATTTGGGAAGAAAATATTTTGATAAATATTTTCCAAATATTTTTCTTAAACATGTAAATGAATTTCATAAATAAAATCTCAAAATATTTCCTTAAATGATTTATAAACCATCCTTCTTCCTCTTCTTGTTCTTCTTCTTTTTTTAATTATTTTCTGAAATCTGTCTCGCTCTTAAATCAATGTCTTGTTTCCATGAATTTATATATTTATGAATAAATGGGATTCACAAACATATTTTATAAAAACCATCATCTGATTCCCTTCCCATGGTTTTTTAAAAACCATGTCTTGTTTTTCCATGTTTAGTAAAGTATCTTTTACTTTCCACTTTTACTCCTGTAAAATATTTGGATAAGTATTGACCCAAATTTTATGTTCCGTGCATTTCTCCTCATTATATTTCTCTTCTCTATAAAATTTCATTTTACCTCATTTTACTCAGCCTCCTTTTACCTTAGGTTTTCATGTGTAAACTCATTTCGTAAAAATATGCATGTAAAAGTCTCCTTTCCTTTATCTCATTTTATACGAATATATATAATATTGCTTAGATTCTTCGTAGACCTTCCTCCCATATTTGCATAATATTTAAATCAATATAAATAATGGATTTCAGAGGGGAGGGAGGGGGTAGGTTAAAAATCGAATAGGAAACCACCCCCTGAAATTCATTGATAAACTTTCATTTAATTATTCACATATCTCGAGGCATTTATATTAGGGAAGTTTAATGTATGAAGTGTGGGGTGAGATTATAAATTTAATTTGACTTTTCGATTTTGACTTGTGAATTTATTATTGGCTAACGTATTTATCATGATCATAAATGTGGTTGATATAGTTTAGAGATTGGGTTGATTTGTTATTTTAAATTAAGTTTAATATTTTAGATAAATAATTTTATAAAACATATAAGTCTATATATTCTATAAAATTAAATCTCATTTAAAATAAAAATATTAAAAATAACTTAGAGACATTTCATCCTTTAGATAAATAACTGGATAGATAGATTTTGATTACCTATATTAGAGGACATAATTGTCCATGTGAGGTGTCAAGAATATTGTATACTAGTAGCATGATCCATTGGGCTGATCCCAAATCTACAACATGCTCTGCGCTGAAACCATTGCAACTGAAACCGAGCAGGTAATTTGTTCCAATCCTCAAACTGAACCAAATCCATTCTTCAAACTGGAATCTGAACTATACACTAAAAATTGAAAACACTTCTGCAAACTAAAGTTGAAAATAGTGCTAAAGGTGTTGACATTATTCATCACACTCCTACTCACTCTAACTTATCAACAAGATGCTTTATCAAGTGAAGTAAATAAACCATTGTAACCATGAAAGTAAATCGCTTGATGACTAGACTTTGCTTTCATTTATTTCAAATAAAAAGGAAAGTTTTACAACTGGAAACTCAAAATTTAACCAAAATTGATCAACATAGTCCATAAATACAAGAAAATCTATCTTCCTTGATGAATGAAACAAATTGGAAAAAGGATCTTGGAGATCATGAAGTCCTTCATTTGGTTGATCCTTCTAAAACTGAAGTGCAACAATTTTTTTCTTCCTATCATCAAGATTAGAGACAAGGTTTTTGTGTTATTGTAGTTCTTCAATTGAGGCATTCACATCTTGAATAACACAAATGTCTGTACATCCATGGGGTCTAGAACAACCTTCTCCTTATCCTCTTGTAAATGTGGAGTATTAATACCATTATCTAGCTCACTTCTCTCATGAATAACATCTTCCTTGTCATTTAAAATGCGCTCACTATTTTGAATTTCAATACATACAACTTCAGAAATATGAACTTAACAAGCTTCCTTTTGTAATGAAAATCCAGAAAATGAAAAGTCTGAAGAAAAAATCAAATGAAAATCCTCATCCATATGTTGGTTTCTTAAAATATGAATATATTCATTAGACCTAAGGGGAAAAAAATGAGTTTCCACATCAAGGTCCTGACTATCTTCATAATTATCATGATCAAGTAAAAAATTGCAAGTCTGCTTCAAATTTTCATCAATTTCAGGGGATAGAACATAATTGTCATCATTAAATTCCAATTTTTTTTCATCTTTATCCAGGGGATTTAGTACCCGCTGGAAATTTTCTTGAATTTCATGGCAACTAACTTCTAGTTTTTGTTCTTGATGTTGAGATGAAAATTCATAAAGGGCTTCCTTAATTTCATCATCCATACTCTCATCATCAATATCAATTCCCAAATGTTGCAGAAGACTATCAAAATCTCCACATAAGGTTTCAACCTACAATATGGAAGAGTAATTATATTTATTGTTCTTACAGAATACTGTGTATAATTATGTAAGGGAATAAATGCTAGGAGGAGACAATCCTTCGTACCAAGACTATGCTTTTTCTTCTAAAGTTACCATAAACATTCTCATTAAACATTCCTCATGAAAATCAGCTCCTAATATATGTATGCGCATATGAAATTTGATCAAATGAAAGGAAGCATCATCTCATTTTTCATCTTTGAATTTTGGAAAATATAATTGCCAATTTGTATGAGGCATGTGATTTCGAAATCCTAAATTATGATCTCGATTCATGGGCGCATACTTTCTCGATGGTGAATTCATATTCAAAACATGGAAACACCAGTGGAACTTGAAAATATTGATTCTTCTTGATTGGAGTCGCCAAGTGAAAGGTACGACCTTCTTGTGTCTGACTGTTGTCCACCATTAGCAATAAGATCTGAAACTTGATAGTCTTTCTTAGATAAGATAAAACCCTCTTCCCCAATATGGTCATCGGAATGTTAGCACTCCGTAATTTTCCTAGGCCGACGAAGAAAATTACAATGGTAACCAAAAACCACTTTTAAAGCTGGGATCTAGCCCTTCCAGCTTCAGAGAGGGCTCTCTCTATATGATTTAATTTCTATTTTCAAGATTTTAGGCCAGATATTAGATATCGAGTTGGGTTTTTTCAAAATGTTGGTTGAAGAATGCAAAAAAATTCCATTGGGCATGGAGTCATTAAATTCCTCGATAATCAATCAAAAAATAACATAGTTGTAAAAGGGTGGGGTAGGAAAAATATTGGATCTTAAAAGATATATGGTGTGGTTGAGATGAATCAGATTTAGAATCAATTTAAATATAGAGCATACATAGATGAATCTTATGCTTAAATCTTAGAAGAAAACGTTAATATTTCTTAACAAGCTATAGAAGACTACTGAAAGTAAATTCTAATCAGTATCTTCTTTTAAACAATTAGTAAGTTAAATCCATATGGAAACTCGGAGACAAGAACAATTTAACATGAGGAAAAACATCACCATTTTTTTGACACAATAATCCTGGAACAAAATTGCCCTTGTATTTATGAAATTGATTACTTTGAATAAAAATGGACAACATATATCAAGGTAGAGCTCTTTTCTTCATACATAATCCAACCCTTTCTAAGTCTTATTACAAAATATTTGTAGAATTTCTATTGAACTAAAATCGGATTCCAAAAAGGAATTGATTACAAAATAATATCTAACAAAGATATAGATATTTATGGAAAACATTCGAACAATAAACTAAAGATAAAAACAATCACTAGAAAATTGTAGGAAATTTCATTAGGGGAACTTTGAGGTCTAAAATGGGCCTCCTAAGGAAATTATAAAATAATAGTGGAAATAATAAAATAAGATTTGGTTACATCATCAAATTTTAGAGGTAAAAAAGAAAAAAATTATTTTTTCAACTCATATTTTCAACTTATCTCCCGATGGGTTTACTCAAATTTCGAGCCGAAACAATCATTGGTATCAGAATTTGATTCTTCATCAAATGAGTACCCATGTTGCATACTTTAGATGAACCATGTTATAGGAAAAATAAGAAATACATGAAAAACATAATTGCAATTGTGTTTTTTCATGTATTTCTAATTTTTCGTGTAGCAGGGTCCATTGAAAGTATGTAACATGCGTACTTCTTGGATGAGGAATTAAATTTTGCATCCAACGAGTACTCTCGCTCGAAATTTGAGTAAGCACTTGAGGAGATAAGTTGAAAATAGGAGTTGAAAAAGTAGTTTTATTATTTTATTATTTTTAAATATTTTTAAATATTTTTTCTTTTTTTACTCCAAAAATGGTGAATCATCCATCATAGTTGACATCATCATCTTGAATCTTGTTGGTTCTTATAAATTTTATTTGGTTGTACATTTTTCTTAGTAGGCCCATTTTAGACCTCAAAATTCCCCTAATGGGAACTGCTAGGAAACCTTCAGCCTTCAAATATGGAAACTGGTTCATTAATGTTCCTCTGCCTTGGAATATGGAGTGGTTGTAGTTGTTTTCAAAAAATATGTTAGCTTCCCTTTCAAACTTGATTAACTCTACCACATGTATCAACTAGCTATCCCTTTGAATTCTATTTCTCGTCTTGAAGATGAACCACACTGGTTGATTTGAAACGCGTTGACAATTTTATGTCCAATGTGATTACAACTTAAATATTTTGGAAAAATTACTATGATCACAGAAGCATGAATTAAAAAATTGCATGCTTGTTTATGTTTTCCACCTAGTTGATCAATGAATTATTTGTATTTTGGAGTTAATCCAAACTTATACATTGACCTTTTTCCCATAATATTTTCCTTCATCATATTTTAAATACTTCACCATTGTCACAAAATATTTGGGAAGAAAAATAGTTTGATAAATATTTTCCAAATATTTTACTTAAACCTGTAAATGAATTTCATAAATAAAATCTCAAAATATTTCCTTAAATGATTTATAAACCATCCTCTTGTTTTGAAATCCATGTCTTGTTTTTAAATCCATGTCTTGTTTCTCTAAATTTATATATTGATGCATAAATGAGATTCATAGACATATTTTATAAAAACCATAGACCGATTCCCTTCCCATGGTTTTTTAAAAACTATGTCTTGTTTTTCCATGGTTGGTAAAATATATTTTACTCTCCCTTTTTACTCCTATAAAATATTTGGATAAGTATTTATCCAATTTTTATATTCCGTGCATTTCTCTTCTTTATATTTCTCTTCTCTGTAAAATTTCATTTTACCTTATTTTACTCGACCTATTTTTACCTTAGTTTCTTCTTTATATTTCTCTTCTATGTAAAATTTCATTTCACCTCATTTTACTCAACCTCCTTTTACCTTAGTTTTTCACTTGTAAACTCATTCTCCTTTTATCTCAGTCTTTCACCTGTAAAATAATTTCATGAAAATATGCATGTAAAGTAAATGGTCTAGTTTAATGTATGAAGTGTTGGGTGGGGTCATAAATTTAATTTGACTTTTCATTTTTGACTCGTGAATTTATTATTGGATGACATATTTATCATGATAATAAATGTGATTCCTATAGTTTAGAGATTGGGTTGATTGTTAATTTTAAATTAAGTTTAATATTTTAAATAAACAATTTAATATATATATATATATATATATATATATATATATATATATATAAAATTCCTAACGAATTTTAAAATAAAAACTATTAAAATTAACTTAGAGACATTTCATCCTTTAGATAAATAACTGGACATACATACTTTGATTACCTATATTATAGGATCGTAACACCTAGCCTTCACTTCTCTACTACACAGTCCCTCAAGAAATCTAGTCATCCCCTTCTGTGTATTCACTCACCTTCCATGTTCTTCGGCTTCCCCTATCTAGGGAGATCCATCTCTTGGCAAGGATTCCTCGCATCGGAAGATACAAAAACCAAGGCATATCCCTGCCTCAAAACCATCATACCAGTCATAACATTCTCATCGAAGTCAATGGACACTATTGGGTACTAGCGTCCCACAATGGCCCTGCTCCTAAAATGCTTCACCAACATACTGCTTCATGTTTCAATTCCTTTTGCTAATGCTGCTAGTTCTTGCAGTCGGTTTCAGCCACCCAAGTGGGCATTTCCGTGCTTCTTGTACCAAGAAAATAAATTCCATTAGATTAAAAAGCAAATTGAAATAAATTAACATCATACCACATTGGTATCTCTTTAATAAGGTACACTTGCAATCCTATTTAATTCCTGTCACAACAAGCCAAACTGGTTGTTTGATGAAATCATGATGTATAAACATATCACATCTAGTTAGCTCAAAACACAACCATCATAAATTAAAATCATGAATCACATGTACCCATCATAAACCATAATCATGGATGACATATAATCATCATAGACCAAAATCATAAATCATATGCATAATAAACCGAAATGGAATATTGATACTTATCCTTCATCAAGTCCTTACTTCTACCTTTTTTTCTTTCTTTACACATACTAGATCGATCAAGCACACGGAGAACATCCAATTCTTTTCTCCTCAACTATGTGCACATACACACAATGTACATCACAACATGTACACAAACACATATGACATATACCACGCACAATACGCACCCACACCGACATATGACACATGTACCTATAGCCGTGTACAAACATACACATATTGTACATCACAACACATACATCCACACAAGGTGTTCAAAACTACACAATACTTACACCCACACCAGCATACGACACATACACCTACAACCGGTGTACAATACAACATAATACATATGCCTACACCGACATACAATACATAAACCTACACCTGGTGTACAATACAACACAAAACATATACATATACATAGTACAACACAACGAATACACATGTCATGATACCATGACTACACCATGCACATACATAGTACTGCATGCCTGCAACACAATATGTACGACATGCACTCAATACAACATGTATACCAATACCATATGCACAACATGTACATAGTACCACTAGTACACAACACTACTTGCACAACGTGTGCACACCATCACATGTACACGACACCACTTGCACAACATGTACACAACGCTAAATGTACACAGCGCTAAATGTATACCACACCACCTCGTACAATGTGTACACAACACCACATGTACATAACACCACATGCACGACATGTACATAACACCACATGTACATCGTGCAACATGCATGACATGTACATGACACCACATTCACACAAAACCACATGTACAAGAATGCATACAACACCATATCTACATAGCACCATATGTACGACATGTACACAACACCATAAGTACATAGCGTCGCATATTCAACATGCACATAACACCAAACGTACACAACACCGCATATCAACATGCGCACAACAGCATATGCACACAACACCGCACATCCAACATGCACATAGTACGATATGTACACAACATCGCATATCTCACATGTACATAACACCATTTATACCTAGCACTGCATATGCAATATACACACAACACCATAGATAAAATAGGCATGCAACATCATATGTACACAATACTACATATGAAACATTACCAATCACCATAGGTAGAGTCACTGAATATATAACATCCACAACATATACATAACAGTAGTACCACACATCCATAGAACACATACTGACCCCACAAAGTAACCTTGATTCTAGTGTTTTCCAACTATCCATTCTTATCCTAGCACGCTGCAGATCACACTACCTTCACCGCACTTATTTACACTTCATCATTGCTTGTCCAAAACATAAACATAGAATAGTAAAAACATATAACATTAAATCATATCCACATGATACTTATCTCATAGATCTGTTAAGGCTAATCTGCCACTTGATTCCTCATATCTAGGAACCTTTTCATGCCATTCACCTGCATAATCAATCATTCCTCCGTAAGAATGATCCCTAAAAACCTTTTAGAAAGTGACGTAGATACATACATACATACATATATAATCATTAGCATAAGAAAATCATCATCTTGTCATACAACAACATACATATAAATATTTAGCATCAAACAACCATGATACATGACGACTCTGTCAGACACGACATACATACATACATACATATATGTATACATATATAAACATCAACATAATCATGATCACAACATAGTTTCTAGATATCATAAGGTCTAGGTTAAGAGAAATTCCTTTATTCGTGCACAACATGCACAACATTGAGAACAATAGTTCCCAACATATCCAAGAAATCTAATACCTATATACATTCACTTTACCTACTCTGCTAGTATCCATTTACCTAATGGACTCAACCAATCCAACCAACTCATATTCTTACCGTCCTCTGCGCTTACTCATGCATCGGGCTTCATATGTGTCTTAAATTACCTGTTGGGTATCCCACAACTCTCCCCAAGCTCCATTAGCCTTCTCTTTCCCAATCCATTCGCGGGACTCAAATCATAAAATACAAGGACAAGGACAAGAAAAAACAAGAATAAAACCATGAAAACCAATAAAAATATGACACTGCAACCAAAGTGGAATAGCTATGCACCAAACATAAACAAAACTAAAAATCAAGCACAAACAAATTGTAAAATACTGAAAGGACAAGGTTGGAAACAAAAACCATGACTCAATCCCCCATGGGTTCGCAAAGCTTCCAAGGGAAATCTCATCCCAAGCCTTCTTCAAGACATCATGCAAATCTCTTTGTCGTGTAATTCCCTGCATCAAAATACCATAACTGTCAGTGTCTAATAAATACAACAATATACTAGTTATCTTACCTTGTTGTGCCAAAACACACTTCGCTGTAAATGAACACACATCTCAGTCGTATGTACGAAATATCAAGACATCATATCTATCAATTTGAAATCAACGTTTTCTAAGGGTAACAATCAGGTCATAATCAAATAATAGTTAAAATAATAATACTACAACTAGCACACACTTACACTCAAGTACATATCAATTGTCTCAACACATATGTGTTAGTACAACCATCTCAAAACAAGATCATCTTTTCATGCAATCTTTCAAACACATACTCATATCACATGATTAATAAAAAATTCAAAAAAACTATAAGCATACCATGTTAGATAAATCAACTAGATGAAAAAATAGACACCAAACACTCAACACCAGATAGACAACATAAACAAACACACAAGCACCAAGTAGATGACATAAGAAAACTCATATCTTAAGGTATCTCAGGGGAGCTTACCTTGTCTGCACAATCAATCTAGATTAGCACGATATAACTTCACAACACATTAACTCAAACCTAAGTAAGTTCATGATATCCATAACAATATCTAGCTAACATGTTCACACCCTAAACTCATAAATAATGTCGTTCATTCATAAAATCACATATGCACATTAAACCTAGTTTAGTATGACATAACATCAAAAATAAGTTGACTCATATCTAAATTTCATAACCCTAACCATATGAATAGACCAATCCCATTTAACATGATACATATAACATCAAGTTGTTAATGCAATAACCCTAATAACTAAGTTACTAGCATATAACAACAAAAATTTATATATCATGCTCATCAACAACATGTAACCTAATCATCAAGCTAGCTGTCATACAACAACAACAAGTTAACCTATAACATAATCATCAACAACATATAACATAATCATCAAGTTATCTAACATAAAACAACAATAGTAATGCATACAACCACAAGTTATTATCTTTCATGAATATTCGACATATGTGCATATAACTACCCTAATCAACTAGCATCTATCATGTATGCACCCATAAAATCAATAGAATGAAAGGCATACACATAACCATAATGTATATGACTAAACTGATCAATTATATAACCATAATAATAGAATGAGAAACATATACATAACTATAATGCTTACAAAAACCATGAATCACATACTTGCACGCGAAACATACAAACTTTTATGACAATATTCTCTTATCCCAAAGTCCATTGTTGCAACTTCACTTTAATGATCTGCATCTCTTGCTCTATATTAGACAACACATTAGTATCATATCATACCAATATAATCATGATGACCTAAATGCATACAATGACCTTATGCACAACAACCTCAATCAATCCAGGAAAACTTGATTATATGCACCCACTTTACATGTATAACCAATCATGAATGACCAATGCATGTTCAACATATGACATCACACAAGAAAGCATACACATATAACACTGAAGCATGACCAACACACCACCCATGCAGTCAAAGGGTTGAACTATTCTCTGATACTAATTTGTGGTATTTGATATCAACCAAAGATAACAGGAACTAGACATCACTTGAAGAAAACATAAAAAAAGCACCACCGAAGGAGAACACAACCATGCTCTGATACCACTTTGTGGTCTTATATATGACCCCAAGAGAACACAAAACAAACAACACCCAAGGAGAGAACAACCATGTTTTGATACCACTCTCTGGTATCATATTTGAAACCAAGAGAACATAAACCAAACAACACTTAAGGAGAGTGCAACCATGCGTTGATACAACTCTGTAACACCCTCTTCCCACATCTACCAAAGTAACTGACCAACTGGGGTAAACATAGTATGAGAGGAAACTAATACAAGATTCAACCTCCTATATGACCTTGAGGAAGTGGAACCGATAGAAACTTGACAAACACACCTTACATGGCATCAACATCCCCAGAAGGTATCACAACCATTTAGGCCTCTTACCGATGGGTTAGACTAACTTTCTAACCACATTGAGCCTTAGCCACAGGCACAACAAAGAAAGGTAGCGACTGGGAGGCTACAACTGCAGGCACAACACAACAAGCATGCAGATAGGACCCCAATTAATCAGTTATGTGCCTACAACTCCAATATTTGAGCCACATTTTCAGGCCCAAAGCCTAGGTCATTACCGATAACTTCATGAAAAATTAAGGGATGATACTAAAAATAAGAAAATGATAAGGAAGCAATCATATCAACAAGAACTTAGCTGGACCCCTCCTAGCCATGAAAGGTATTTTGTCAAACATGTCACAAAGATTGCATCTACAACTATAAACAATAGATTTAAACATAGGGGTCTCATACTTATCTGAGAATTGCTAAGAAGCATTTATCCATTACATCGTTAGATTCCATACAATCTGTTTAACCATAGATATAATGTGCATTCATTTACAAGTAAAAACATGGAGAGAGGCATACATCATTATTGATACAATAAATACTTATAAACAACACAATAACCACATAAATACAATGGATACAACAACAATAAAATCCATAAAACCAATATATTTTCATACCAAATACCAAAGTAATGAATTTCTCAATAATGAATGTAGAATCAAACCAGATATGGGAGTTCCACATTCCACCAGAACATAGATTGGCTGAGCCAAATATGTCTTCAGCCAATCAACCCCGTGCCATATTGCAAACATGGATGTGGGACTCAAACTGAAAGAACTAACCATAGAATCCCGAGGCTAAACCACATCACCCTCATCAATATAAATCGAGCTTTATCATGTTCCATCCCTTATCACTAGGCCAAAAAAACAAACATGTCATAACCCACTTTACCATGATCTACGCCCGATCACTATGCCAATACAAGCATGGATATCACCAGATTCTCTTTGCTTACACTGTGAGGAATTTTTTTGTATTCTAGTCTCTCAGGCTTTAACACAACCCAAATTCCGAATCAGGGCTCACTAGGCCCTAAACCGAGACACCACCCTCTAGGCTTTACCATATATCCTACCATTCACCGGAAATGACTCCTAGGCCTAATCCAGGGAAGTCAACTATTAGGCTTTACTAAAATCCATTCCTAGATCACTAGGCACTAAACTGAGGAAACACCTCTAAGGATTTACCATAATCCAAACCCGGATCACTAGACCCTCAATCAAGGCAACCCATGAAACTATTATGTGTCATAATAATAATAATATTCGAAAATCCACCTCACTCAGCTTCGAATCCATCCAGTAATCCAACTAAACCAAGATATGAGAACTCCATAACACAATGGCTATCTGGAAATGGAAAGGATAGGCTGAAAACACTGTCACACCTAGCAAAACCTTTGCCAAGATATAAAATAACCACATGCAATACCATGCATTTTGGATATAGCAAGGAAATCATGCATGCAAATCAATAACTATAAATAATACTACTCTTCCTTGCTTTCTCCTTCCTTATTCTTTCTTTATTTTCCTTTATTTCTCCAATTCCCAAGAAAACTCTAAGTGTCCAAGACCAAGAGAGAGCGAGAGAGAATAATGAGAGAGCTCAAAAAATTGAAGTGACAAAAAGGTTTGAGAAAAAATCTTGCCAACTAATCCTCATAAGCCTTTTTATCAATGAGGCCTCTATTTTCTTCATTTTCCATTATTTTCCTTCATTTTCCTCCTCACATGAAAGATGTGACCTTTCATCTCCCTTTTCTCCTTATTTCCATTATTTTTTATAAATAATTGTGCCAAATATGCCATTTTTCCTTTCCAAATCCTTATCCATTTCCTTTTCCAATTTCTTTTAGACATAATAAACCGGATGAACACCCACGAAGATGTTTTTCCCAACATTCAACTTGGAATAAGTGTCTCATCGACCATGTTTAATTTTTTTAACTTTTATTACATAAAATTTTCACCAGGGCTATTACAAATGAAACGTTGAAATTCAAGGATAGGTGGTATATAACTTGTATGGGTGACTTGAAGAGCTAATATTGGATGAGTTTCAAAAAATACCTTACTCAAAACATCATGTTTATTATAAAATTATATAAATAAAATATATTATTGGCACGGTATGAAGAAGGAAGTTGCTAAATACATTGCTATGTGTCTAGAATGTTAGCAAGTCAAAGTGGAATGCAACCACCTTGTAGGATTGCAACAACTATTCTACAGTCCTAAGTGGAAGTTAAACTTCATGTCTATGGACTTCATCACAAAACTGGAAAGAACATACAAGAAACACAATGTGATCATGGTGATGGTGGATAAGTTGAGTAAGGAAACTAAATTTATAGTTGTCAATACCACTCATAATGAAATTGGCATTGCTAATATTTTCATGAAGGAAATATTGAAATTACATGGCAGCCATAAGAATATCATTTTGGATCATGATGCCAAGTTTAATTCTAATTTTTTGAAGGCGTTGTTTTTTGGTTTTGGAACAGAACTAGATTTTAGCATGGCGTGTCATCCACAGACTAATGGAAAAACCAAAATAGTGAATCTAGTTTTAGAGGACATGCTCAGAATGTATGCTCTATAATAAATGAAGAGGTGATTTTTTCCTTTAACAACAAATACTGAGAGTGTTAAAGATGAGCCATTTGAAGGCGTTGTATGGTAGAAAATGGCACACTCCTATTAGCTAGGATGATCTAGTGAACAAGGTGGTCATTGGGTCATACCTTTTAAAAGAGATGGAGTAGGAAGTGTTACATATCAAGCAAAAAATGAAGGCAAATAGAGATAGGAAAAAGAATTATATATATCAATAGAGAATTCACAAGGAATTTCAAGTGGGAGAGTATGTATATATGATATGTATGGGGAATATTAGTTTTTCTATGCTAAGATCCTCATCAGAATAAAAAAAGGTGCTTGAGGTTTGTACTCCAAAATAGCAAGTAAACGCATGAGTTTTTATGTGTGCTTTAAAAAAAAAAAAAATCATGAAAACTTTAAACATGAATTAAAAACACTAAATGGAAGTACACATCAATCAATAATACACCATCCATTGTTGAAGGATTTCACCCCTCCTAGGCTACATCTCCTTGGATAAACTCTAATGGCATGACCCCCTTCTCATTATGCTCAATGTTTAGGAAAAGAAGTGTACATAAAGTGCTAAGAAATGGAGTGGTTAGTTTCTCCTTCAAAGAAACAAACTTCTACAATAGGTATCACACCATACACATGTCAACCTACAGTCAAACATGTAAACGTTTAACAAACAAAGGCATCTTGCACCAAGAACCCATACTCTAACCTCAAGGAGCATAAACAGTAACCCAATCCACTTGAAGTACATGAACAAGTCTCTCCTAAAAAAAAAATAGAGAAAAGAGGAACATAGGCCACATCACTGATGGAGTAGCTTGCAGAAACCATATGGAGGCTAGAAAAACCACTCCAAGGCCATCTCCATCTTCAAAATCTTCCATAAAATGATTCAACACTCTAGTTGACCATGGAACCCATAGACTTCATACTGGAAAAATCTATCTAAAAGTACTCCATTAGATCTGAAAACTACTCCAATGAGTCTAGCATATCTAAAAATTCCTGTCTATCCTCTTTTTGCATCGAATATGGAAAAAAAATGGAGAAGTTATGATCTCCCCAAGTTTTGGCACTAACTGCGCCACAAACTGCACAAAATCTAGACGGTTCCTACAAATCTGGCCAAATTTGCCTTAACTAGATGAAATTTCACTAGTTTTTCAGGTAAAATTATTACTACTTTAATTTTCCCTCTATGGGCTAAAGCGACAAATAATTTTTTAAAAAAAAATTAGGCACCAGTTGTTTTGCTGATCGCTGACATGTGGCCGCCCCAACTGGAATCATTAACATTTTCTATGGCGGGGGCGGGTCGGGGATAGCCTCCTACCTAAGGTCCTGTCGTTGGCGGTGATCGAGGGATGGGGCTAGACCTTGGCCCCCACACCCAACCCTCTGACTATGGAACTTTAAATATAAATGATGTACAATACATGTTAAGTAACAACTCATGGTCTATTGGTATTCGATGGTGTTTGTTGTGTGCAGGTCGACTATTCGACTCCCCCGGGGATCGTTGAACCCCATTGAAATTTTTGTGGCTCCACGTGCTGCCACGTGGTGGTCCCTGGCTAGGCCACGTGTCAGCATGTGGTTGGACCAAAATATACCCATAATAATCTGCCACCCAAGACCTATAAAAATGTGCCACATGCCTAAATTCAACAATTTGAGCTTTTCATGAAAACTGATGTTTTTCCTTGATCCTGGAGACCCTGTCTTGTTGTTTTTAACACCAACATGCTGCAATTTCACAGAATTTTCAGAGCAAAAACCTACCCTTCAATAAACAAACTTGTTTCCACCTTGGTCGTCAATCAAAGGAATCTTGAATAACTTTACAACTTTCTCACCTTGAACACTTTCGACATGGAGATTTTTTAGCTTGTCTTGCCTTGTACTTGCATCGAATTTTGAACAAGTTTTTTTTCCATTTCCATGTACCATGTTTGAACCCATAATAAGTACTTGTGGAACTTATGCCTAGGCTTTGTCATCTTGCATTGGTGCTTGTTATTTTATTTTTGCACCATTCAACACCGACATCTTGTTCCCATGACTGTTTAACAATGATGTGGACTACTGCAAATATTTCACATCTTTTTCATTGAACTTCTTGGGTCTATCCATGTTTCCATCAAAGCAACATCCCTCTTACCAATATGACCATGTTGGGAATTGACCAATCCACAATGGTGTCAAACTTGGAGAGGTCTACCTTCAACTTACCTACTCCAACATTGTAGTGCAAGTACATCAAACAAATGTTCATGCCTTATGACATCAAGTATTTTTCTCTCAACATGAAATGTTCATAGTGAGGTTTTCTAAAAAAATGACAATGTCATACAAGTGTACTATCACATCTAGAAATGGCTCCAATTCTTCCTTCTTCATATGCATGAAAGTAGTAGGAGTATGGAAAATACCATAAAACATAAAAAGGCATTCACACAAACCTTTTTTGATGTGAAATGTTGTCTTCCATATACCTCCTTCGACCACTCTTATTCGATGAAATCCTCTCCTTTTGTGCCTCACAATACAATGCTTTCCATTATTTTTGGGCACCAAAACCATAGGTGTAATACATGGTGGAAGAGATGGTCGAGTGATTCCATTGTTCAACAAATTTTGGCCTTGATTTGGTATTTTTTCACTTTGAATTTTTGACATCTAATGTATGTCAATGTCACAAGAAAACATTTTTTGCTGCAAAATATCTACCAAGGATAAAATCCAAAAAGTCTTTGGAAAATAACCCAAACAAGCTTCACATGGTAAATTCTTGTATAAATGAGTTCTTGAAACATTTGCAACACACTAAATGTGTTGCAACTACTCATCCCAAAGTTTATGATGATTACTAAAATTTCCATAAATAGAAATGCATTTTACAAGATGGAATAAACTTGACTCCCAAATTTTCCATTCAAATTGACTAACAAGAAAAACTAGCATAAAAATGCCGAATAAAACATGGTTTCATATAACTGATTTATTTATGAACATCACTTTTAAAAATTTCCCAACTATGGGGATATGAAACAAGTGGAGAAAAAAGATCAACTTTAGCTGGACAAATAGTCCGCCCATTTCTTACCCAACCAGGTAAATTAACCCTCTATTTTAACTTCTTCTCCTTCTTGAGTCACTTCATGGATGGTGGCAACTTATGCCACTTTTTCCTTTGTCGCTTCCTCTTCAGGTGGTTTCATGACTTTCTTACCCTTGTTAGGATGAAGTTGCAGATGCAGTTTCCAACACTTCTCGACCCAATGCCCACTGATATTGCAATGAGTGCAAAATTTTTTGTCAACCTCTCTTGGCATAAACGTATTTAAAATTGGATGAGAATTTCCCTTCTTGGCCTCAATTCCAATTGACATATTCATCTTCTTGATTAATTCTTTCCTTTTTTGGCAACACTGAATGCAATTATGCAACAATTAGTAATACACTAACCATTGTTGAAGGATTTCACCCCTCTTGGACTACATCTCCTTGGATCAGCTCAAATGGCATGACCCACTTGTCATTATGCTCAATGTTTAGGAAAATAAGAGTACATAAAGTGCTAATAAATGGAGAAGTTAGTTTCTCCTTCAAAGAAACAAACTTCTGCAAGACTTATCACTCCATTCACATGTTAACCTACAATCAAACATGTAAACTTTCAACAAACAAAGACATCTTGCACCAAGACCCCATACTCCAACCTCAAAGAGAATAAACAATACCACAATCCACTTTAAGTACATAAACAAGTCTCTCCTAAAAAACACATAGAGAAAAGAGGAACACAAGCTACATCATTGATGTAGTAGCTGTTATAGAAAGAACATGGAGGCTGGAAAAACCCCTGCAAGGTCATCTCCATCTTCAAACTCATCCATAAAATGATTCCACGCTCTGGTTGACCATGGAGCCCATATATTTCATACTACAAAAATCCTATCTAAAAGTGCTCCATTGGCTCTGAAACTACTCCAATGAGTCCATCATATCCAAAAATTCTTGTCTAGCCTCTTTTTGCATCGAATTTGGCCAAAAACTGGAGAAGTTATGATCTCCAGAATTTGCACAAAATCTGGACTGGTCCTACAAATCCATCCAATTTCCCATTAACTAGGCGACATTTTGTTGGTTTCTCTGGTAAATTTATCACTACTTTAGTTTTCCCTCTATGGGCTAAAGCGGCAATTTTTTTTTTTTTAAAACATTGGTCGCTGGAGGTTTTTCTAATCGCCGGTATGTGGCCACCATAACTGAAATTGTTAAAAAAAATTATGGGGGGTGGTCGCAGCTATCCTCCTGCTCAAGGTCCCATCGGTGCAGTGACCAAGGGCTGGGGCTAGACCTAGACCCCCACGCCCAACCCTCCGACTATTGAATTTTAAATATAAATGGCAGACAATACATGTTAAGTAATAACTCATGATATATTGCTATTCTGTGGCATTTTTTGTGCGCAGGACCATGTGTCATCATGTGGTTGGCCCAAAATCAACCAATAATAATTTTCCACCCAAGACTTGTAAAAACATTGCACTTGGTACTTCATGGTTCACCAAAAAATTCAAAGGGCTTGAATAGTCAACAACCACGTAGGCATGTCTAGTTAGAAATATGGATTGCTGACTAGGATTTCTGCAGAATTTTTTCCTTTAATTTCCTTGTTTGAAAAAGTGGATGTGACGCGTTTCTGGGAGCATGCAATGTCGAATTTTTTTGAAACGATTTGTGCTGGATTCAGAATAATGAGATCTATGCAGTAATTCAAGTTCCACATTTATCTGACAACTTTTATTTTTGAGCATAGTTTTGACCACTTGATCAATATGTTTGCATCAGACCAAGCATAACTCACTAAAAGTGGGATCTTGTGCTAAATTTGCACCAAATGTTTGTGGACCTTGTGTTCTGAGTAAGTGTTCCACGTGACTTTGTTGATTCCACTAGGTAGGGCAAATAAGCCTGATTTACATAAGGGGAATTTTGAGGTCTAAAATAGAACTCCTAAGGGAATTATACACTAATAGTGGAAATAATAAAATAATATTATATTACATCATCAAATTTTAGAGGGAAAAAAGAAAAAGCCACTTTTTCAACTCGTATTTTGAACTTATCTTCTTATGGGTTTACTCAAATTTCGAGTGGGAGCACTCATTAGATGCATAATTTTATTCCTCATCCAAGGAGTACCCATCATGCAAACTTTTGATGGACCGTGCTACACAAAAAATGATAAATAGATGAAAAATGTGATTGCAATCACATTTTTTCATGTATTTCTCATTTTTCATGTAGGAGGGTCCATCGAAAGTATGACACATGGGTACTCCTTGGATGAGAAATAAAATTTTGCATCCAACAAGTACTCTTGCTTGAAATTTGAGTAAAATATTTGGGAGATAAGTTTAAAATAGAAGTTGAAAAGGTAGTTTTATTATTTTATTATTTTTTAATATTTTTACTTTTTTACCCCAAAAATGGTGAATTACCCCCCATGGTTTACATCATCATCTTGAATCCTATTTGTTCTTATAAATTTTATTTTGGTTGTACATTTTTCTTAGGAGGCCCATTTTAGACCTCAAAATTTCTCTAATGTCAATGAGGAGCTTAGTGGAGAATTGATTCACTGTGGTGCTTACCTTGAACCTATGAAACCACTTTGTATTTGTATCTTGTTGGATAAACCACCAGGATAAGGGAATATGAGTCACTATGGTGCTTTCCTTAGGGATGTGAAACCACCTAGATAGTGGACTATAGACCGCTATGGTGATTTCCATGAGAGGCAGATGATAAACAACAAAAAAATAGTGATTCCACCTCTTGGAACTGAGACATAAATGATTTTATCTTAGGTTAAGCCTTGTGTTTTAATTAAAGACAAAGTGGGTCACTATAGTATTTTCCTTGGGGCAATGAAACCACCTTGACAATGGATTCCTTCTCCTAGTTATGTGATTAAACCTTGGGTGTGAATGTCCTTGGATATGCACCCCCTTAGACTTTAGATTTGTCTCACGGTTGGTAGAATATTAGAAATGTTATAGTGTGGCTTCCCTATAGTTGGGTGGAGAGTTGAAGTCCCTCCTTTAGTTTCTAGTTTTCCTTAAACAAATAAAGAAGTGTACATTTATCATGAATATTGTCTTATGTGTTGCGATGATTTTTTTTTGTATGAATGATGAAATATCCCGTGTGTTATGGATATGATTAAATTTATGATCTATGAAGCTCATTGATACATCCATGAATACAATGTGATTTAATGTTTTCCTAGACTATGTTGTTTATCATAACGCTCGTGCATAATGTATAGATTTGTGTTAATGGTTATGTTGATGAAAAATGAAAGTACTCAAAGGAATACTTAGTCCCAATTTCTCTCATTTTGGTTACCTTGTTAAAATTTATATGTAGATATCCTTAGGCCTTGGGCCACATCTCCGAGACGTAGGCTTACATTAGAGACTGTAAATTTCTAAGAACAGGCAAGGTAGTTTTTTCCCCCTTTATAAACAGTAACTTGACATTATTATTTTGTGTAGTAAGTTAAGAAACATGGCCAACATTGGTGGGTGGCAGATGTAACATCCTCCTCTTATTTTTAACCAAGATAACTTGTCCACCGGGGTAAACATGTGACAAGAGGCCACTATGATGTGATTCAATCTCCTAGGTCACCTTAAGGAAGTGGAATTGAGGGAACACAACCAAATTGACCATTCACACATCCTACAGAACCTCTAGGAGCCAACAAGCCTTTCCAGGTGACCAAACCCTGAGGAAAATTGACATTTTACTGACCTAGAGCCTCCATATCTCCAATGACATCAAAAATACATATGACTAGGACTCTCTAGTTTCTCCCACATCAAGGGCATGCATGTGACTGGGGACTTTTTCAACTAGTTATGAGCTTGCAACCCCAGATTCTCTACCACTTTTTCAGGGCTACGATTCAAGACACTGGTCAGAAATTCATGAAAAATTCAGGAATGAAAGGTAACATAGAACAATTATACTAATGAAAATACTTGAATTGACCTGTACTATCCATGACGGGAATTTAGTCAAACATATCACAAATATGTAATCTACAAGTCAAAACAACATATATGAGTATAGGGTTCTCATACTTATCTGAGAATCACTAAGAACCATTGTTTCCTTATCACAATAGGTTCATTATCCACTATTAGGTCATGTATTCATTTTTCATTCATCTATTTACCAAACCATGGTGAGAGCCATACATCATCACTATTATAAATCATACTCATAACCAACATATAAACAACATAAATAGCAAGGATATAAAAACCATATGAACCACATAATAAGAAGTAAATTTACCCATCAAATACAAGAGGAAAAAATCTCTTATTGACATATGATAAATGCAACCAGGTATGGGACTTCCATGTACCGTTTGACCATAGACTAGGTTGAACCAAATCTCTCTTTCAGCTAGTCACCCCCGTGCCATATTCCAAGCATGAATGTGGGATCTCATAGAAAAATCCAAATAAAACCAAAGCAGGGCTTCTAAAGGCCAAACCCCCTCAACCCTCAACCAATGATTCCACCTCACAGTCAGACATCACTAACCATCACCAAATTGGTCTCTACCCAAGTTTTCCAGGGCTCTAGAGCATTTGTTCCAACCAGGGCTTCAAGCCTTAGTAACTCAAACCATAGTTGTCGTCGGGCTTCCAAAGTGTTTTTCAAACCAAGGCTTCCATGATTAGTAACTCAACCCATCAAGGGATTCCAAAGTGTTTGTCCAACCAATGCTTCTATGACTATTAACTCAACCCAAGATGTTACACTTTTTCGAGAGTGTTTTCCAACCAAGGCTTCCAAGAACTAGAAACTCAACTCACAGCCAAAGGGACATGAGAACCGACTAGAAATGAAAGAAGAGAGACCCACAACACCATGTCTATCCAAGAAATGGCAAGGCTAGGAAAATCCACTGTTAATCGAGGAAATCCTCCATTCCAATGAAATATCATAACCAAGAAACCACATGCATGTGCCATGCATGCAAAAGAGAGAAATGAAACTCAGTAACTGCAAACAAAACCCATTGTAGCTTTTGATCTCAATGTCCTCTTTCACTTTCATACTCTTATTTTCCTTCTTGCTCCAAAATCCCAAGTATGCCACACTCCTCCAAGAGTTATCCAAGAAAACTTTAAGTGTCCAAGAGTATAAGAGAGAGAGAATATAATAAGAGATCCAAAACTGAATTGAAAAAAGTTTGTGAACTGATCCTTGGAAGAATTTTTATTAATAAGGCCTCCAATTTCTTCATTTTTCTCCTCACATGAAACATGTGACCTTTCACCTCCCTCTTATCCTATTTTACATTATTTTCATAAATAAAATTCCAATAAATGTCTCATTCCTCTCCAAAGCGTTTGCCATTGCCTTTGGAAATTTCCACAACTATTAATTATTCACAATTGATCCCCATCACTATGCTTTTTCACAACATTCATCTTGGAAAATATGTCCCATGACCTTGGTTAATATTTTTCCTTTATTAACTTTGTTACATGGATTTTTGACCAGGGTCGTTACATGACCCTCCCCCTTGGGGGAACACCATCCTCGGTGTTCAATGACACCTATGACCAACAAGACTGCTGATAGGAAAACATGCTTCCCATGGAGTTTTATAAGTTAGATCGTTGCAATATTTACAATGATCATCTTGCTAAGAAGTAGACCAACATGAGAAACATAAAAATCATAAAAACCATAAAGAAATGACTCCCATACCACTTATTAGATATTTATAAAATATCTCATGGTGGTATTTACATCCATATACATATGTACATATGCCAAAACATAACAAAAAAATGCATGCGAAAAGAATTTTCTCAACCAGTTAATAACGAAGGATACATAGCCCAAATCTGATCCATCATCTCCCATCTAGCCTCATCATACCCAAAGTACTTCCACTGCATTTTAAGCTGCTCGATTGCTCGGTTCCAGAGCATGCACATCTTTATTTGCAAATGCACTCAAGTTTCAGCTGGAATTCTCCTTATGGCTCCACCTGCAATATAGACTAGCTAATCACATGATAAACATATTTAACATACTTCTTAAGCAATGGAACATGGAAAACATCATGGGATTTCACTATCGGAGTTAGTGCAAGTGAATATGATACTATCCCAATGCTTTCAAGAATATTGAAAGGTGTATAATATCTCGGTTCCAACTTAGCACATGATCCAAACTTCAAGGAGCTTTTCATGGGCTTAATGTGCAAGCACACTTATTACACAGCCTAAAACTCCTTAAACAACCTATTCTTATTTTCATAACTCTTGTGTCTATCCTATGTTGCTTTCATATTATTCTTGATTACCTACATTTCATGTTCCATTTCTGCCAACATGTCCATTCCAATCAATACCTTGTTCACTGGGTCACTCCAACTGATGGGAGTATTAAAACTCTACCCATATAGTGCCTCAAATAGACTCATCCTTAAAGACTTATGTTACCCATTGTTGTAAGAGAACTGAACTAGTGGAAGATACTCTTCCCACTTTCACTGCTGATGCATCACATACATCCTCAACATGTCCTCAGGAATCTAATTGACCCTCTCTTTCTTTCCATATGTCTATGGATGATAAGATGTGTTGAAGGCCAACTCTATACCCAAACCTGCAAATAAATATTTTGAGAACCTAGAATTAATATTGGCATCCCTATCTGAAATTATCTTCTTCATAACACCATGCAACCTCACTAGATCTTCGATGAGTACCTGTGCTACATCACTAGTCGATTAAGTAGACTTCACTAGAATGAAATTTTCTACCTTCATTAACCTTTCAACCACAACAATAATAGAATCATGTTGCCTCGATGTCCCCAGTAAACATGAAGTACATGGAAATGACCTCCCATTTCCTCTCTGGAATCAAAATAGGCTGAAGAAATCCACCTGGATTATTACACTCTACTTTTACATGTTCACAATCCAAGAATATAGCCACAAAATCTGCCACTTCCCTCTTCATATTTGGAAAATAATAAAACTACTTCACTACTATCAATGTATTCTGACATCCCAGGTGACCTGAATATAGTTTGGAATGTAACTCTCTTAAGATAGTATTCTTGAGCTCATTTCTATCTGGCACATATATCCTGTTCCTCAATATGATCAAACCATCCTTTGTGAGACAATAGTCTACATCCCATGCACCTATGCTTGTATCACTACCTATACCTGTACCTACACCTATACTTGTACTCTGCTATAACATGTGCCTCAGCTCCATGTACCTGTCATCCTACTAACCTGCCTACAAGATCCTATCATGTAAGTCTATCCCATTGGAGCCCATAGATACTATATTATTTACTTGTATCCTCCTGCTAAGAGTATCTGCAACCATGTTTTCCTTCTCTTTGATGTACCTGATTTCAAAGTCAAACTCGTTGATCATGGCCAACCATCTAGATTTCCTGAAATTCAGATTCAGTTGGTCAACTAGATACCACGTTCCACTGTGATCACTCATCAGTATGATCCTCCTACCAACAAGATAGTTCCTCCACATATTTAATGCATGAATGGTCGATTCCAACTCAAGATCATGTGTCGGATAGTTATACTCTTGCTCATTCAGTTTCCTTAATTCATAGCATACTACCTGTCCTTCCTGCATAACATCCCCACCAAACCCTACCTTGTAAGCATCTATACATACCACAAATTCTCTGTCTGGATTTGCAATATTTATAACTAGATATATTTTCAACAGTTTCTTCAAATGCTGAAAAATGGTTGCACATTCTTCTGTCCATTTAAACCCCTTACGTTTCCTTTGCAATGATGTGATAGGATGAGAAATTTTTAAGAATTTCCTGATGAACCTCCTAGAATAACCTGCTAAACCAATGAATAATATTACCTCATCCACATTCCTAGGGGCTTTCCACTCCATGATAGCCCTTATCATTTTTGGATCTAGCACTATGCCTTCCGTAGAAACCACATGCCCCAAATACTGTACCTTTGTCTCAAATAAAATGCAGTTACTGAACTTAACATACAATGGATGCTCTCTCAACAATATCAATATTGGTACTAAGTGTTAAAAATTCTCTTCTTTATTTTTATAATATACCAATATATCATTAATGAATACAATAAAAAACTTATCCAAATAAGGGCACAACACACTATTCATCAAGCACATAAAACTAGTTGTAGCATTAGTTAAACCAAATGTAAGTACAAAAAACTCATAATTCCTGTACCTGGTCTGAAAATGTGTCTTATAAATATCCTCTTCTTTAATGCGTATATGATAAATCCCAGATCTTAAGTCAGTCTTTGAGAACACCGCTGCTCCCTTCAGTTGGTCAAACAAGTCATCAATCCTCAATAAAAAATATAGATTCTTAATCGCCACCTTATTCAATTGCCTGTAATCAATGCATAACATGATGGTACCATCCTTCTTCTTCACAAATAATATTGGTGCACCCCAAGGAAACAAACTTGATATAATGTGTCTGTCGTCTAACATTTCCTTCAACTGTAAATTCAACTCTAACAACTCTGGTGTGCTCATCATGCATGGTTCCTTCAATGTTGGTGCTTCCTCTGCTACCAACTCAATAGAAAAATCCACCTCCCTGTGAGGCGGTAACTCTGAAATATCTAAGAGAAATACATCCTAAAACTGTTGTAAAATTGGGTACTTGCTTAAGAAATTTGTATCCTCAACTTCCTTACCTTTGTCACTAGAAATTTGTATCCTCAAATTCCTTACCTTTGTCACTAGAATTATGCACTGCGAATAACACACACCCTTTACTACAATTACACTTTTCTTGCATATGTGTCACCATTCTAACTGATTTTTCCTTCTTCATACCTTGTAAGATTATCTGTTCTCCATTTTCATCTAAGAACTCAATGGTTTGATCATAAAAATCCACCTTATTCCTATGAAGAAACAACAATTCCATACCCAACAACATACTATATGATCCCAACGAAAGTATATTGAAATGTGTTGGTGTAGGCATACCATTCAACTCAAATTCACAAGCTCTTACCGAGTGATGAAATATTTTCTTTGTACCTGTAGCCAAATCCAGTAACTAAGACTCGACATGCACTTGTTTATTCATACCACACTTATCCACCAGGTCAGGATTAATGTAACTATAATTAGATCTAGGGTCAATCAAATTAGAAACAACTTGATAAAAAATCTTACTGTAATAGATGCCTGACGATATGCCTTCTTGTTATCCAGTGCTGCATAGATCCAAGGGATACTCTGTCCAACATCCCCCACTGTATGTGCCTCCTTATCACTGTAGATATGCATTATACCACCTTGATGATGTGGACAATCTCTCCTGCGATGCTCTCCTCAACAAGTCCAACATTGTAAGGGCTTCCAACATTTGCCCTTGCTCTACTCCTTAGATTGAAGTCCATGTCCTCTATCATATGCATTGAACTTATTTGGTGGTGCAAAATTATATTTATTACCTGTGTCCTAAGGTCTTTCTTAATTCTTGTACCATTTTCCTTTATTCTTTTCATTACCTTTCCAGTCCGGCTTAGTCTCATATCTACGCTTTGATTGCTCATAACAATGCTTTAGCTTCTGAATGGTCTCCTCCAATGATCTAATATCATGAAAATAAATATTGTCCTTGAATGCTACCAGAGACCCATGAATTAATCTCTGAATATTTTATTTCTCTTCCTTCAAATAAGGCACATACCTCAATAACTCCAAGAATATGCTAGTGTACTTCTCATTAGTCGTAGATCTCATCTTCAACTCATAGAATTATTTTTCTTTGTCATCATAGTTTCTCTCTCATAGATACCTCATCCTAAATAGTCTCTTGAACTCACTCCAAGTCAACTCCTCTTCATAAATATCTATGAATGTATTTACAAATTACCACCAAAATTTTACTTTACCTTTAAGATTTAATGTATTTATTCCAACATTCATGTTCTTTGAATACTCATGCAACCTAAAGAAATTATTCATACCAAGAAACCATACTTTTGTATCACGTGACTTATTTATTTCTCCATCAAATGTAGGTTCCTTTGCTTTCTTGAACTCATCCAAAAATTATCCCCTGTCACTCCTCTTGTAAGGATGATAGCGATGGCGATAAGTGCCTGTCAGAACTAGAACTAGAATAATACATGTGTCCATCGCCTCTCCTATTTAGTGTATAGAATAACCTGCCATCTCTGATCATATCATCTCTATCTAACCTCTTCCCACTAGGATATATCCTACCATATGACCAATTAGTCCTATCCCCACGTCCATGGTTGATCCGCAGTGGTCTGTGTCTCTAAAATTATGACAAAATCAAAAGAATTGCTGCATTTACTTATGCTTATTTGTCCCGTGCCTACATGATTTTGTCATTGTCTGCTCTGCAACTCCTTATTTCTTCCTCTAAACTTAATAGTGTGTTTTCCAAGTCAGAAGAGTGCCCAACACCACAATGCTCATCTGACCCATAGGGAGAGTCTCATGAGCTATAGTCTACCATATTTCTAGTCATCTTTGATCTCTTTTTTATAAAGCATACTATATTTGCTAAACAAAAACATAAACATAATCAACATAACCTTGTATAGTTTGGGGAGGATATCTCATCTGTAAAATCAACCAAATTAGAAAAATACATATATAAAAATAATCGTATCATCATTTAATCATCATCTCAACTATTATCCAGTCATCAATACATGACCATACCCACCACATATTACGACCTCATGCATGGCAACTAAAACCATATCATTATATGCATAACACTGTTTAAACATTGACATGCATAAACAATAAATAAACAATACATCATCGACAAACACTCATGGTGACCACATCCTATCAATGACACCATCATATTTCACATGGTGACACCATGACAACCATGACCAACACCATGCATACACAAAAAAAAAATAGTGCACAAACATAAATAAGACATATGTAACTGACATGAATGGATAACCAAGACACACACCACCCATATAGTCCAAGGGGTGAATCATGCTCTGATACCACTCTATAATGCCCTCCTCTCACATTTACCCAAGCTAACTAGCCCACTGGGGTAAACATGCGATGGGAGGCCACTATGATGTGATTAAAACTCCTAGGTGACCTTAAGGAAGTGAAACCGACAGAACACAACCAAAATGAACATTCACATATCGTATGGAACCTCCAAGAGCTAACCAACCTTTACACGTGATCAACCCCTAAGGTAGCTTGACATTTTACTAACCTATACCCTCTGTCACTCCTATGTCATGGGAATTCATGTGCCTTAGACCCTCCATTCGCTCCCACAGCAAGGGCATGCTTGTGATTGGGGACTTTTTCAGCTCATTCTGAGCTTGCGACCCCAGATTCTGTGCCACTTTTTCAGGGTCAGGACTCAGGCCACTGCCCATAACTTCATAAAATTTTTTGAAATGAAAGGAAACATAAAATAAATGATACCGAAGAAAATACTTGAAGGAGGTCTTGACTACACCTCGACTAGCCATGATAGGTATTTCATCAAACATATCACAAAGATGTAATCTACAGGTCATAACAACAGATCTGAGCATAGGGGTCTCATACTTATCTGAGAATCGCTAAGAAGCATTGATAAACTATAAAATTAACTTCATTATCCACTATTAGGTTATATATTCAGTTTTCATTCATTTATTAATCAAAACATGGTGAGAGCCATAAACCATCATTGTTATAAAACATACTAATAATCATCATATAAACAAAATAAATAGTAGGGATATAACAACCATATAAACCACATAATAACAAGTACATTTACCCATCAAATCCAAGAGGAAATCAACTTATATTGACATATGAAAAATGCAACCAGATATGGGACTTCCATGTACCACCTGATCATAAACTAGGCTGAACCAAATGTCTCTTTCATCCAGTCACCCCTATGCCATATTCCAAGCATGAATGTGGGATATTATGGAACTATCCAAATAAAACAAAACCAAGGCTTCCAGAGGCCAAATTGCCTCAACCCTCAACCAATAATTCCACCTCATGGTCAAACATCACTAACCACCACCATATTGGTCTCTACCCAAGCTATCCAGGGGTCCAGAGCTTTTTTTCCAACTAGGGCTTCCAGGATTAGTAACTCAACCCATAGTTGTCGTAGGGCTTCCAGAGATTTTGTCCAATTAAGGCTTCCAGGACTAGTAACTAAACCCACTAAGGGATTATAGAGAAATTTTCCAACCAAGGCTTCCAATAATAGTAACTCAACCTAAGTTTTTACAAGGCTCTAAGAGCGTTTTTTCAACCAAGGCTTCCAAGAACTAGTAACTCAACCCATAACCAAAAGGATATGAGAACCAAACAGAAAACAAAAGGAGAGAAACCCACAAAACCATGGCTATCTAGGAAATGACAAGGCTAGGAAAATCCACTGTCAATCTAGGAAATCCTCCATGCCAATGAAATATCATATCCAAGAAACCACATGCATGTGCCATGCATGCCAAAACTAGTAAGGAATCATACATGTAACTCGATACTTGCAAGAAAAATCTGTTGTAGCTACTAATCCTGATATCATGTTGCGCTTTCCTAATATTCTTTGTCACATTTCTCCAAAATCCAAAGTATGCCACACTCCTCCAAGAGTGCTCCAAGAAAACTCTAAGTTTCCAAGAGTATGAGAGCGAGAGAATAGAATGAGAGATCCAAACTAAACTAACAAAATTCTGTGAACTAATCCTCAAAATCCTTTTTAATAATGAAGCCTCTATTTTCTCCATTTTCCATTATTTTTCCTTCATTTTCCTCCTCACATGCAACCTGTGACCTTTCACCTCCCTTTTCTCCTATTTTCCATTATTTTCATAAATAAAATGTCAATAAATGTCTCTTTCCTTTCCAAATCCTTTTCCTTTGCCTTTCCCAATTTCCATAGCCATTAGCTAATCACAAGTGATCCTCATCACTACGATTTTTCCCAAAATTTATCTTGGAATACGAGTCCCATGAACTTGATTAATATTTTTCCTTTATTAAATTTATTACATGGATTTTTGATGATGGATCTTAAAATATAGTTCAAATTCATGTGAATGTTTCTAGGTAGACACCAAGTGGGTGCTACCAGAAATGTGCCATAAAGGAACCATGTCATGTGTAAAAAAATAAAGACCATGAACTATTAATGGTAGTGGTCAAGCTTAAGGAATAAGTGGGCAACGATACACTTAGTCAGACACAGTTTAATAGTGGGTGAGAGACATAAGGGTGGGGTTGGAATGTAACCATGAGGGTTAAACCTTCTTTACTTACCATTGTTCACCGCTTGTCGCTCACCGATATGTTTGAGCATGCCAACAGAGGTTAACCGACACATGATCAACATGGTCAGAGTTCCCTTGCGGAGCCATGCTGCTACCTTAAAAATTTACACGTATTGGTACTGTTCCCTTATTTGGTGTCGAACACCACAAGTGGTGATAGCCATGGTGATATGAATTGGGCTTGATGTTAAGACCCAAACTATTGACTTGTTCGATTGTGTGGAGGCCACGGGCACCATGTGGCAAGTGTGTTGATGTGGTCTTTTATGATAGGTCGAACACTAAATGAGTGTAACTTTCAATATAGGAACCAAATTATGATAAAGTTGGCGTCGTTGGAAAGCTCTCGACAAGTTGAATAGAATGGTGACATCATAAATTAATTTTGTAGATTTAAAAAAAAAAAAGTTTTTCTCTAACCCCGTCTTCATAATAGACCTTAGGGATTGAGTTAACAACAAGTAACATCTCTTGTAGTCTAAGATAGTTTAAGGGGGTTAGAGGGAGTGTCACAATATGGCTTAGGACTTGCTGCAAATCCTATGTTAACCTTTAATACAATCATCTAGCACTAAAATTCAAGGTATTGGTCTATAAAAAATTTTATGTAGAGCTTTAGAGTCATGTTGAAGGCCTAATACCACTAGATAGGTCCTCAATAAGTAATATTTTCCCTACGAGTGAGATATTGTGTCCATTTGAGGTCCTCCAAAGGGAATGTTCTCCTTATGGGTGTCATATTGTGCCATTTTATGTTCATAATATTAATTATGAGTTTCATTATATAATGCATGATGTGGTGCCAAACACTCTGTTGTTTAGTAAGAGAATTTGTCTTTATGGCTCATTGGCCATGTGTAGGGTAAAAATCTATAACATGAGGCCCTTTAAATGGAATCATTTCCATGCAAATACTGATCTTTGAAACAAATGATCTCATTTTAATTGAGGAAATAGACACTCTAGCATGGTCTCAAGACAAAATTAAAGGATAAGATTATGCTCATCTTAGTTGAAAGGATATGTTTGCTTCAAAATAATGAAATCTTATTTAAGGGTTGAAATATATTTGGAAACCGAAATTTTAAAAAATGATTAGAATATCTCCTTGAATAGTTTTAAAGGCTATGTTTGCTTCAAAATTATGAAAGCTTATTTGGTCATGGAAATAGAATTGGAAACTAAAATTTGCAAAAAATATTAGAATCTCTCCTTCAACCGTTTTAAAAAATAATACACTTACATGGAAATATTTACAAATGAGGAGTGGATATGATTGGTATGTTGTGTAGAAAAGACATAGTGACTATATCTCACTCATTAATTTGTTATTCATATACTCAACAAATTTGGAAGGGCGTAGAATAGATTTCAAAACCTTCAAATATGTAATTGGGGAGTCTATGAAAGAATGTTTAAATAAATGATTTAATAAAAAGGAATGAAAATAGTTTAGATATATTCCATTCCTAGTCACTTAGGGTATATTACTCCGTGAAAACTGTGAACTATGGAAAGTGATTCCGTCTTCTCAACTCAAAGTTATTCTCAAATGAGATCTATCATTCTTAACTATAGAATTTATATAAGGAGGTTCAAGATAACCTATTATATTTCCAAATGACAAATCTGAAGCTTTGGTGGTTTTTTATATATATATAATTAAATGAAATTAGGTTCTCATGGTGTTTACTAAAAGAAGGTTTTGGAACTTACTCTAATAATTATATAAATTTCGTAAGAGATATTTGTGCTAAAATGTGCATTGGAAAGGAATGTAGTTTATATTTAAATATTTAAAAATTCTATCTTAATATTAAAATGGATGAAAGTAATCTCAAAGGTATAGAATATATTTCTTAAATCAATTAATGATAGTCTAAAAGAAATTATAACGTCTTTTATTTTTCATTTTATGTATTCACATCTTAAAGAAATTAAATGCGATTGAGATATCAATATTTTTAGATCTAGGACAATCGGTAACTGGTGAGAGTTGCCTGAGCAAGGCCCGGGTTCAAATCCAACTGGCTGCCACTATAAACCTAGGCTAGGTGCAACAACCTACAAGCCGCACACAATAGCAATTAACTTATGCCTCAACAAGAGCCGAGACGTCCACTATGGGGTCGCCTACTCTTCTAGCCAAGACACAACAGGCCATATACTCAATGAGATTTGAACCTCCATCTCGTGGGTTTCACCCAGCGAAACTTACCGTTAAACCACATGTCACTGTATTAAAGGTCGTGGGCTTGGCCCGGAACGGTTAATCTCTCGCGGCGGGCCACGCCCTCGCTCGAGATTGAGCACGGACACCAATAGTCTTTACGACGACCTTACCACTATAGCAGCCTCCCTGAGACCTTGATTGAGATATCAATATTACACGAAAGAAAGTTTTTTGAGAAAGGGGACGATGACTATGACCATGGAAGAAATTAGAAGGACACCCTATTATTTCTTAAAGTAAAATATAAAATGATTTTTTTTTTTTTCAAATATGTATAAAATTTTAGGTAGCTATATGATAGGAAGTTAATGAATTTTATTTAGTAAAGGACATTCATTTCTCTAACTAAATTTAAAATGTTTTGCTTTGTATTTTAGATTTAAATATAGTTTGTATTTTTCAATATTTTATGATGTTATGTTTATGTTTTAAATTTTATTTATTTGTTTTTATTTATATAGTTGAAAGGCATTTTCACATGCGAAATAAGATAAGATGAGTGAGCTAAATATAAAGAAAAAAGAAATAAGATAAGCGAGCTATTTTTATTTTTATTTATTTAAGAAAAAAGAAATAAGATAAGTGAGCTAAATATAAAGTGATTCCTTTTATTGCATATGTTGAGATAAAAGATTCTATGGAAAAGTGCTTAGGGTTTCACATTGAGTGTTTTTTGGTTTTTTATTTTTAATAATGATAAGTATAGGTTAAAAAAATTGTTTTTGGAAAATAATATTATATGTTATTATTATAATATTAAAATTTGAAATAAGAATATTTTTAATGTAATGTTATAATATTTTTTTCCAATTTTATTATTATTTTTAATTAAATAGTTATTAATATTATATTATATTAAAAATTTGGATTATGTAATCTATAAAATGTGTATAATTTTTTTTTTGTGAAAATCACATGTAAGAAAATTTTGTTGTGGTTCATCATCAAAACCAATTATACTAGTTAGTTCGTAAACGTGTGGACAAAATTTGCTTATATATAATTTTTACCAAAAAAATTTACAACATTATATTATATTATATTATATAAATTTTATTTTCATTATAATTAATTTTTTATTTTATTATAATTTTTAATTAAAAAATTATTACTATTGTATGTTGATTTCCATTAGAATAATGATGAAATAAGAAAAAGATCACCCAAAACAAAACAATAAATTAGTTTCCCTCTATCGTGTTGTTAGCTAAATTAGATTTTGAATTCCATTTTTGTTTAATTTTTAATGTAATAAAAAATTTATTTTAAATAATAGTATTAATTTTTTTGGTTTATTATTTTTTTGGGTTTATAATATTAATTTGTTGTGTTTATTAATGTAAGGGTTCAGCTATGTTCAAGCATGGTTCAACTTCACATTATAACAAAGTTTGTTTTCATATGAAAATATATCATGTTTATTTAAGGGTTTATAATATTTTTCTTGGGATTTATATAATTTTGGTTTATATTATTCCTTTGGGTCTATGATCCCTTGGAATTTTAGTATTGAACCCTTGGGTTTATTATTCCCTTTGGTTTATATCCATGGTTTATAATATTTACCTTAGGGTTTATATACATTGGGTTTATAATATTCATCTTTTTTTTTTTAATATTATCCTCTTGGGTTCATAATCCTCTGGGTTTTAGTATTAATCCATTGAGTTTATAATATCAATTCCTTGGTTCCATTAATGTAAAAGTTCAACTATGCTCAAGAGTACAATATCACATTGTTACAAAGATTGACTTTTACCATGAATGAGTCTATGTATAAAGTTAAAAGTTGACACAAAAATAACTACTTTGGATCTAATTTCAAAGTAAAATCACACTCAAGTATAATATAATAATAATAATGATGATTATTATTATTATTATTATTATTATTATTATTTTAGGATTTATAATATTAGACTTTTTTAATACTAGAGTTTTAACAATAATCATGATATATTAATGATAGAGTTTATAATATTAATAATAAGGTTTATACTCTTACAGTTTGATATTAATATTAGGTTTTTTAATATATGTGATAGTGCTTAATCTTAGCTTACGCAGTCTATAACATTATTTTTTTAGGTTTATGCTGAGTTGGGTTTATATTACTAATCCCTTAGGTTTAAGAGATGTTTATAAATTTCTTAGGTTTAAAATAGTAATGCTTTGAGTTTATAATATTGATCCCTTGGATCTATAATATAGATCTCAATCTTTTTCAATATTAGTACCTTGAATTTATATCTTTTGGGTTTATAATATTAATCTATTGAATTTATTAATTCCTTACTTTTATAAAAGTAATATTATATTACATTTTAGTTTAATATATAGTCTAGATATAATCAATATTATAAATATACTCTAGTTATACAAAACAATAAACATAAAATATATAAATATATAATAATTATTTACCATATAATAATTATTTACCATAACCTAATGACGAAAGATAAATAATAAAAATAATATATCATAAAATATTAATATAATAGCTATAAATAAATAAATAAATATAATATGATTTTTATTATTTATGTAGTTATTAATAATCAAAAATCATATACCTAATAATTGTTAATATTATTGATATATTATTATCGATATAATATAATTATAATATGTTTTATATAAGTAAATATATATCAACCACATTTATTAATAAATGTAATTGCACTAATTTTATTTATATAATAATAAAAATATCTCTCACTCTACATTAACAAAAATGCTTATCATACCATTGCATAGTAATGAAAAAGTAAAAACTTACAACAGATCCCGGTAAAAACTTACAACAGAAAAGGCAATACTCAAGAACTGGAGTTACGTGGCTTAACTGTATTGAAAGCCCTTTGTAAGGGGAACGCAAATAAATCTTTTTCAACCTAACCAGTTGTGTGAATGTCGATCATCAGTTAAAAAGAGCAAATTTTGACTGCTTGAATCTTTAAATGTCTGGATCACCAAAAAGGATCACCAAAAACCGAGCCTAAATAAATGCAATATAGAACCTTCAAAGTCTAAAAACTTGAAAGACCAGCGGCCAATCCACGTGGGCCAACTCTTCAACAAAAAATTGGATGAAATAACTTTGAGCGCAGGGGAGAATTTCCTACAAAGGAAACCCATTGGCACAACCATCAATTTAGAAAATATTTGAAGTTTGAACTGTCATCCAGTTGGGAATACGTCTGGTTGGCGAAACAACGTCTCGTTCTTGATGGGAGCCTATAACTAACGCTGACATGGTCACATTAAAACTGATAGAGCTGTGCCTATAAAATATCTTTAATTTGCTAAGACGGAGATACCATATTCTAAACATACACCAGTGTTTTTCGTTAAATAAGTGTGCTTATTCCTTTAAGTTACACTACTATTAAAAAATAAATGAGGATGATGCCCTTTTTATCCATTTATTTCTCGTACGTCGTCTTCATCTTATAAGCGGAGCAGTAATTTCAAGCATTCTCTTACGCTACAACTTGTACAATGTCGCCCTCACTCGTTGTCGTTGAAAAGAAATGAGGTCCACATGTTTTCAACAGACAATTTGGTATCTCTAGTAACTTAAACTATGAATTCTCTGGCAAAGAACTCCTAACAATATTTCGTGTTAAAATTTTTACAATTACTTAGTAGATATATCTGATAATCAACATGGTAAAATAAATTCGATTCTGATCACAACTTAACTTTTATTTTTAAATGTATAAATAAATTCTAACATCTAAAAATGTGTGACAGCGTCCATGCTTAACGTTCTGTGTCAGTGTGGACGAGAGCGGAGCTATTAGAAATCATGATATCCCCGCATCAAAACTGAAAGAACCATGCATGTAAAGTACGTTTAAATTTGAGACCAATGGACTCTTTGTTGAATGGGTCCGCTTATTCATTCGTGTGGTACACATACCTTTTTAGTTTTACTAAGTTTTAAATATAATTCCTGTTGGAATTTCTGATAATTCTAGAACAAGACTAATGTTCTCTTTTTAACACAGAGAATAATTTGACAGAAATTGCAGAATATAATTTTTCTTTATTTCATTAACAAACAAAAAACTATTACAAAATGATAGATTTCTTCCTCACTGGAGGGATTCACAAAATATGTAAAAGACTGCTCTAAAAAACTTACTTCTCTATGTCTCTCAAAATGCACAAAACAGTGCTCTCTGGTCTTACTGTGTTTTCTCTTTGCCTGCGGGCTATTTCACTACACAACAATACAATACATTCATTCTATTACGACTACGGGCCTTTTCACTTTTTATATGGCGCGGTGGAATAAAAACATAAAACAAAGTTACAAAGAAAATACATTGCCGAACATAAAATTTAACCTAAAATTTTCATTTGCGCGATATGCGAGTGGAGCCCACTTTGCAATTGGCGATCGGCGGAACAAAACTTGGCGGAATGAACTTTGCAATTGTGATTTGCGATTTGCGAATGGCGATGTACGATGGACCCCACGGCGGAGATCGCATTGGCGCATCGGCGATGGAACAAGCGGAACAGTTGAACAAACAAATTGCAATGTTGCGATTGCGATTGTGATCGCATCACACCATCGGCGGTTTAACATTTTGGATGGGTGGAGAACGTATTGCAATGAGCGATTGCAATTAGCGATTGCAATCGCATTGCAAACATTCAATGAAACACAACATGTGCGGTGAATGGATTTTGGTGAATGCGATTGCAATATGTGATTGTGGTGGGACCACATCGCATCACATCGCAACTTTCAATCGGCGGTAACTCTTTTCGGATGCAGAACATACATCATTCCTTTTGCGATTTGCGATTGCGATTATGATCGCATCGCATCGCATCTGAACACTTCATATCAACAAGACACTTTCTCAAAAAACTTGCGATTGAGATCGCGATGAAGTGGTGGGGCCACTATCACGTGTCTCATTTAAAAATTAAAGGACTTTGTGCGTTTAAAAAAAATTTCTTCATATTTGGTTGTTGAGGGCTTAAAAGCCCGAGAAGACTGTTTTCATTAAAACTCTGTTCTTGCGTGGTTGAACCACGAAAGTCTTCATTTCTTCTCTGCAAATTCGGCTATGCCCATACAATCATAACTTCATCTCTGCAAACTCGGCTGTTGCCCATCAACATTAAATTCCATCCTTACGGTTTTCTCCATTCCTCTTGAATGCACTGAAGTGTACACTCAACCTTCTGCTGCTGCTACCCTTGTTATACTTTGTTTTTATCTACACAGGGTATGTAGGTGACTTTAATATTTTCAACATTCCCCCTTAAAGTCAGCTGCTGGGTTATCAGTCATACCCAAGCATTTTCTTAAATATTCAAAACTCTTCTGCCCCAATGGCTTTGTCAGAATATCTGTAAACTGCTCTTCTGTTCTACAATGTTGTAAAACAATTTCTCCATTCTTCACCAATTCTCTGATATAGTGAAACTTGGCATCTATGTGCTTCGTTCTTTTATGAAACACATAATTATTTGATAATGCAATAGCTGAGCTATTGTCATAATATATCACTGTGCCCTTTACCTATTCTTGACACAAATTTCTCAACATTCTTCTCATCCATACTGCTTGACATGCTGCTACTATAGTTGCCACATACTCTGTCTTTGCTGTAGATAATGTCACAATAGGCTGTTTCTTAGAAGCCCATGAAATGGCCCCTAAACCCATATGAAAAACATAACCGGATGTGCTTTTCCGATTATCTACACTTCCAGCCCAATCACTGTCAGTGTAACCAATTAACTCAAAATTTTCTGAAGTAGTATATAAAATCCCATACCTTTTAGTTCCTTTCACATACCTCAGAATTCTCTTCGTTGCTTGCCAATGTGGTTCTTTTGGCCTTTCCATAAATCTGGAAATCAAACTAATAGCATGCATAATATCTAGCCTAGTTGCAGTCAAATACATGAGGCTGCCAACTATGCTTTTATACAAACTTGGATCAAAATCCTTGCTGTTGTCATCTTTAATCAACTTCAATCCCATTACTGTGGGAGTAATTGCTGCTTTGCACTCTTGCATATTAAATCTTGCCAATACTTCCTTGACATACTTTGCTTGTGAGATAAAAATCCCATTTTCATTCTTTTCTACTTCTATTCCTAGGAAGTATCTCAACAATCCCATGTCAGTCATCTCAAATTCTTCTTTCATGACTGCTTTAAAATTTTCACTGAGGTAATCATCATTACCTGTGAATATCACATCATCAACATATAACACAACAATGAGCATCTTACCATCCTTTTCTTTGATGTATAATGTGGGTTCTCCATCATATTTTTCAAACCCATTTTCCAGTAGATAGGAATCTATCCTACTGTACCATCATCTTGGTGTTTTCTTCAGCCCATAAAGAGCTTTCTTCAAATTCCACACTTTGTGTTCTTGGCCCTTTTTCTCATAGCCGAGAGGTTGTTCCACATAAACCTCTTCCATTAACACTCCATTTAGAAATGCTGATTTTACATCCATTTGGTATACTTTCCATTTGTTTTGTGCTGCTATAGACAACACTGCTCTCACAGTTTCCATTCTTGCAACTGGTGCAAAAGTTTCATCATAGTTTCTTCCATGGTGTTGCTTATATCCCTTGACAACAAGTGTGGCCTTGTGTCTTTCTATCTTACCTTCAGCATTGTTTTTGGTCTTGTAGACCCATTTAAATCCAATGAATTATTTACCTTCTGGGAGATCAACCAACTCCCATGTTTTGTTTTTCTCTATGTCATTAATTTCATCATCCATAACTTCTATCCATTTTCTATCTTTTATGGCATCTTCAAAATGAATAGGATAATCAACATGACAATACAAAGAAAATAAGGAGTTCATACCTTCATTTGCCGCTTCCTGTTCATAAATCTCATTTAAATTTCTGAATCTTGTTCCTCTTTCATTTGATGTACTTGTGATTGAAGAAGCACTCAAATCTGCACCATGTGGTGTACTTGGAGAAGCACTCTCATTTCTTCTCAAGGGTGTTCTTACTCCTGCTTGTGGTGTCCCTTGTTGTCCTTGTGTTGGTGGAGATTGTGCTACCGATGAGGTGTTACTTTCAGCCATATCTTCCTCATCTTCATCATGAGATAAACAGCTTTTGACATTTACTGTTTTCTCAATGCTTCCATCCCATGCTTCCTATTCAATGAACTACACATCTCTACTTATCACAAATTTCTTTGTGGAAGGGTTATACAATATATATCCCTTGGAATCTTCACAATATCCAAGGAAGATGCACTTCTCCCCCTTACTATCCAACTTCTTCCTCAACTTATTTGGAATATGTGCATAAGCCACACATCCAAAAACTCTCATGTGAGTGACTCCATGTTTTCTTCCACTCCACGCTTTTTCTGGAACACTGTTCATTACAACTTTTGTTGGGCATCTATTTAAGATGTATGCTGCACAATTTACGGCTTCTGCCCAGTACTCATTTGGCAAGTGTTTTTCCTGTAGCATACTTCTCACCGTCTCCATTATGGTTCGATTCTTCCTTTTAGCAACTCCATTTTGCTGCGGTGTGTACCTTGTAGTAAATTGTTTGTGTATGCCATTCTCTCTACAAAAACACATAAACTCTTTTGAGATGTACTCACCTCCTCTGTCAGTTCTGAAAACTTTGATATGTTTCCCACTCTGTTTCTCTACTAGAGCTTTAAAGTGGCAAAATTTCTCAAAGACTTCACTTTTATATTTCAGAAAATAAACCCACAGTTTCCTTGTGAAATCATCAATGAAGGTCAGCATGTAATTGCTGCTTGAAACTGATGTTGTTTGCATCGGCCCACATAAATCTGAATGAATTATTTCTAAGGGTGCTTTTGCCCTGATGCTCTTTTTTGATGGAAAGTTTTCTATGTGGTGTTTTCCCAAGATGCAGCCTTCACATAGGCTGTCAGGTTTCTCAATCAATGGTAGAACTCTTACCATTCCTTTTCTGTGCAACAAATTTAATCCTCCGAAATTGAGATGTCCAAATCTCAAGTGCCATAACCTGTTCTCATATTTCACTTCCTTCTGAAAGACCTCTTGAGTTACAACTGTTACATTCTTTCCTTTTCCCTTCAAGTCAATGTTGAGCTTGAGTGGAAACATTTTATTGCTGGTCATTTGTATTTCAGAAATTATCTTCTTTCTTGGAGGTATATCCATTATTGTGCACACATCATTCTTGAACAATACTTTGTAACCTTTTTTTATGAGCTGCCCAATGCTCAAAAGATTACATTTCAAACTAGGAACATAATATACATCTGGCACAAACTTCTGCTCACCATTTCTTGCATGGATACTAACTCTGCCTTTTCCCTTGATAAAAATCTTAGTATCAGTTCCTGTGGTTACTTCTAATTTAACTTCTTCATCAAGATTGGAAAACATTGCTATGTTTCCACTCATGTGATTACTACAGCCTGAATCTAAGAACCATACATCATCTTGTCTATCTTGTGCTACATTACATGTTACCAGCACATTCTTTGGGTTCTTTTCTTCTTTTGCTACATTAGCATTCTGCCTATTATTCATGTCATTTTCCTTTTTTTTACACTCATTGGCATAGTGCCCATATTTCTTGCAATAATGACATTGGACATTGGATTTGTCATACCTTTGTCCATGAGCATGTTGGTGTCCACCTTGCTGGCTATTGCATTGGCCGTGGCTTTGATTCTGATTGTTGCTCCTTCCATGTGAATGTGAAGGGCTGTTCCTTCCTCCTTTGTTTTGGCTTCTGCCTTTTCCTCTTCCTCTGCCTTGACCTCTTCCTCTTCCAAAAGGCATCTGGGTTTTGAAGGCATGCTCTAGATATGGGTTTACTGTTCTTTCCAATCTTTGTTCATGAGTCATCAATGATGCATGAAGTTCATCCACTGTGAACTTTGAGAGATCTTTAGTCTCTTCTATGGTGGTAACAATAACATCAAAACTTGAGAGTAGACTCCTCAATAGTTTCTCCACAATCCTTCTTTCTTCAAGAGTTTCTCCATGGGACCTTATCTGTGTAACCATCCCAATCACATGTGTGAAGAATGAGTCTATGTTATCAGACTCTTTCATATAGAGAGTTTCAAAATCTCTCCTCAGCAATTGTAGTTTTGCTGTCTTCACTTTCTCCATACCTTGATAGGCTATCTTAAGATTTTCCCATGCATCCTTGGATATTTTAGCTACTGCTATCCTTCGAAACACACTCTCATGTACTTCTTGATACAAATAGAAGAGGGCCTTAGAGTCCTTCTTCCTATTGCTCTTCAATAAATCCTTCTCTGCCTGAGTTAAGGCATTAAAGGCCTGCTCATCAACTGGTTCATCAAAACCATCTTCTACAAATTCCCATAAGTCTTGTGAGGCAAACATGGCTCTCATGGTAATGGCCCAATAATCATAGTTCTTCCTATTAAATTGTGGAAGCTGAGCATTTCCAATACTCATACTAGTGCTTGGTCCATCCATTGCTTATAAACTGAACTCTGAAATAAACTTGACTGTGTTTTTCAAACAAACTGTCTTTCCTTCTTTAAAAGAAAAACTCTGTCTTTAAGGACTACTCTTTCAAACAAAACAACAACCCTGTTTTTTTTGAGAAATACCTGGACTTAATCTTCTACTGAGCCTTCACGCTGCTGGAGAACTGCTGCAACAAATCTTCTTCTTCCTTTAGCTTCTTTGACACTTTCAAAGAGCCTGGATTAGCTCCGATACCATGTTGGAATTTCTAATAATTCTAGAACAATAACTGAGAGAATAATACTCTCCTTCTAACACAGAGAATAACTTGACAGAGATTGCAGAATAGAACTTTTCTTTTCTATTTCATTAACAGACAAAAAACTGTTACAAAATGATAGATTTCTTCCTCACTGGAGGGATTCAAAAAATATGATTAAGACTGCTACAGATGCAGTGCTCTCAAAAACTTACTTCTCTCTGTCTCTCAAAATGCACAAAACAATGCTCTCTGGTCTTACTGTGTTTTCTCTTTGCCTGCGGGCTATTTCACTACACAGCAATACAATAAATTCATTCTATTACAACTACGGGCCTTTTCACTTTTTATATGGCGTGGTGGAATAAAAACATAAAAAAAAGTTACAAAGAAAATACATTGTTGAACATAAACTTTAACCTAAATTTGCGCAATATGCGAGTGGAGCCCACTTCACAATCGACGATCGACGATCGGCGGAACAAATATTGGCGGAATGAAATTTTCAAATTGCGATTTGTGATTTGCGATTGGCAATGTGTGATGGACCCCATGGCGGAGATCGCATCGGCGATGGAACAAGCGGAACAGTTGAACAAACAAATTGCGATGTTGCGATTGCGATTGTGATCGCATTGCACCATCGGCGATTTAACATTTCGGATGGGTGGAGAACATATTGCAATGAGCGATTGCGATCGCATCGCAAACATTCAATGAAACACAACATATGCGGTGAATGGATTTTGGTGAATGCGATTGCGATATGCGATTGTGGTGGGACCACATCGCATCGCATCGCAACTTTCAATCTGCGGTAACTCTTTTCGGATGTGGAACATACATCGTTCCTTTTGCGATTTGCGATTGTGAGTGTGATTGCATCGCATCGCATCGGAACACATCATATCAACAAGACACTTACTCAAAAAACTTGTGATTGCAATCGCGATGAAGTGGTGGGGACCACTATCACGTGTCTCATTCAAAACATAAAGGACTTTGCACGTTTAAACAAAAATTCTTCATATTTGGTTGTTGAGGGCTTAAAATCCTGAAAAGACTGTTTTCATTAAAACTATGTTCTTACGTGGTTGAACCACGAAAGTCTTCATTTCTTCTCTGCAAATTCGGCTACGCCCATACAATCATAACTTCATCTCTGCAAACTCGACTGCTGCCTATCAACATTAAATTCCATCGTTATGGTTTTCTCCATTCCTCTTGAATGCACAAAAGTGTACACTCAACCTTCTATTGCTACTGCCCCTGTTATACTTTGTTTCTGCCTGCAGAGGGTACGCAGGTGACTTTAATATTTTCAACAATCCCATCACTCTCTTTTTATTGCCTAGGTTGTAAATAAGGTCTTATGCTACAATTTATTGTCCATAATTATCTGTCATTGCTGTTATGTAGCCTAACATGGAGATTCACCCCCTCTCTCATGCTACAATTTTTTCCTATTATTAATCAGTGTCGCCGTTATTCGTTGTATTGAAAGGTAAAATTTAGTTAAAAAATTGGTAACACACAAATTTGAATGTGTCGTGGTCGGGGATGGAACAATTGTGATGATTTGATAAGAAAATTGTTTAACGCAGATTGATTTGTTGATTTACGTACTATAATTAGATATGGATATAGTAGATATGGAGAGAATCTCGAGAGAGATAAGGGAGAGATGGAGAGACAATGTGTATGTTTAGTAGGGGTGAGATAAAGAGACAAATAAGGAGAGATGGAGAGAAAAAGAGAGAGAAGAGGAGAGCTGGAGAGATATAGTAGATATAATTAGATATATATTTATATATTTTTTATGTGAGGCAAGATATATTCTAAAATCTCTAGAGGTGCAAACTTTTTCTCAAATTTTCCACTCAAAAAAAGGGTTTACACATTTGATCCTTCTGGGTGCTTGATAAATATTTGGTTTGCACATTTAATCCCTCTCTGTTCTTGATAGATCCTTGATAGAACCAGAATTAAAATAGATATAAAGTGGTGTAAAATTATATCCAAATTATAAGTCTGTCTAGTTTAATGGAAAACTTTCATATAATAACTCAAAATAGTTCAATTTAAGTGCCTCACAATCTATACCTCAGAAAAAAAAATGATTACATTATGTTGCATGTTTAGATTTGACAGTTTGGTTGGTTTGGAGAATGATTTGGTCTCCCTTATACTTAGGTGAAAATCTTGTAAAAAAATATATTGATCTTTATATTGAGGTGAAAAATCTTGTAAAAATATATACTGATTGCAAATCTTGTAAAAAAAATATTGATCCTTATATTGAGGTGCAAATCTTGTAAAAATATATATTGATTTTTTTTAAAGAAGGATCAGCGATTAAAAAATAAGGGCCAATATTCTATTAAAAAAATCACCAAAGTGAAAACGATGTCCTTGATTAAAAAAAATACGAAAGTGAAAACAAAAAGGGGCACTCCATAAATGTGTCTCAAACGTCTTAAAAAAAAATCAACAAAGTGAAAACAACTTCTTTTGTAAAAAAGAACTCACAAAAACACTGTCGAATAAAAATTCCCGACATATTATACTTATAGTTGTAGAGAAATTACAGTTACAACTATTAATAAATTAATGTGTAGTGGCCCCAGGGATTGGAGCTACTTTGGCTCGGTCGTAGAGCTTACAGGGAAGATGGGGATTGGCAAACTGCGCATGCCACGTTCTACGGTGGAAGAGATGCTTCTGGCACCATGGGTACTATGTTTATACATATTAAAATCATTTACCTATTCGATCATAAATATACTACCAATTTCCTTAAATTGTATTGAAAAATTTCCTGTTGTAGTCATTATTATTTGAGAATGTTGCAGGGGGAGCATGTGGATATGGTAATATGTACAGCCAAGGCTACAGAACGAACACTGCTGCTTTGAGCACTACACTTTTCAATGATGGGCTCAGCTGTGGAGCTTGCTATGAAATTAAATGCAATAACGATCCCCAGTGGTGTTTGCCAGGGATTGTGACTGTCACAGCCACCAACTTCTGCCCGCCAAACAATGCTCTTCCCAATTATGATGGAGGATGGTGCAATCTGCCATTGTAGCACTTTGATATGGCAGAGCCTGCTTTTAAGCAGATTGCCATCTACAAGGGTGGAATTGTCCCTATCCTCTATAGAAGGTATCTGGAATAATTCATACTCTCTATACACAAGCAAATCTTCTCTTTACTGATTTTGAAATTAATACCCTACGATGGGTTTGTTGCAAGGTCCCCTGCTTGAGGAAGGGAGAATTCGTTTCACCATAAATGGCCATTCCTTCTTCAATCTAGTCCTCATTACCAATGTAGCAGGAGTAGGAGATGTCCACATGGTTTCGATAAAAGGATTAGGGAGTGGTTGGCAGGCCATGTCACGCAACTGGGGACAGAACCGACAAAGAAATTCCAATATGAATGGTCAGAGCCTATCATTCTAGGTCACCACTAGCGATGGCAGGACGAGTGTTTCATATAACGTGGCTCCTTCTGACTGGCAATTCGGCCAAAGTTTTGAAGGAAATCAGTTCTAATGGGTAGCTTACCTTTCAGTTTCACTGGCTGTCTATATGTGTAGATATTGTAGTCCTCCCTCTCAACCACCTTACTTATGCAAAACGGCTATGGCGGCAGCTTGATTACGTTAAGCATAGGCAATATATAGTATTTAATTTAATTTTAATGTCATTGTTAAGTTAGACATTAAATTGGTGTATATGATTTTTTTTTTGTAAGACAAGAGACTTATTTCATGTATTAGGTCTACAAAAGTATACATATTTTATCTCTCTGGTTTTAAATCTATAAATTTTTAGGAAGAAACACATACTTTTAACAAGAACATACATACTTTACCTTCTCTAATAGATACTATTAACAAAAAAATAGCTAGCTTGTATAACTTCAACACATATTTGATTGTTGATAGGGAGGGCTATGGGATGCAGTGATGTCCTATTCCTGAGATCCTCTCTCATTTGCTTGGTCTGTTTACAACCTTAACATGAAACTACTTAATTGTGGTCGTTTAATGCATGGAATGACCAATTATGTTTCCATGCATGCATTGTAATTTATGTGGAATAGTTATAGGTGTTGGAATTTAATTCCAACTTCCGCACAGACGCAAGGACAACAAGTTTAATTTGATGGAAATATGAAGGAAAACCGCAGTAGTAATCTCCAGTCTTTGAACTCACGTAACCCCGCAATAAAGAACCTGCCTTACCATCATTTAAACAATCACCCACTGCAATGAATTCTCCAGCAACCATTTGATTTGAATTAACGCACAACCAGCACCATTCTAGGGGGCAGCAAGCCTGAGCTGCAAAGAGGTGTGATGACCCACCGAAGGAGGTGACGTCACCTTCCTCCAGACAAATAAAATCATTTTTTTTGGGGGGGGGGGGGGTGGTCGTGCAATGAAATTGGCTCTTCCATAATGGTTTAACCCCATGGAATAAACAATTTTTAAATGTTTTAATTTAGTTTTTATAGATCCGCCGCATTATGTTTTAAAGTTATAACTTTGGGTTAATTTTTATTTACCACGGTACATTTTTTTTAAAATTTGGTAATATATTTTGATTGATATATATATATATATATATATATATATATATATATATATATATGCCATGAGTGCATTTGTAGCAAGATGGTGTATTGTAATTTTTGCCCGAAGGCAGAAACAGAGACAGAGAGCAAAGAGCAGATTTTGTTGAAGCGTTGTGTGTGTGAAGCAACCAGAATTTTTTTTGTGAATTCAGAACTTAGTTCTGAAGAAAGAACTTTATTTGTAACAGAGATTTTGTTTAATGAAATAGAAGTATTTTGTCTCACATCTCTGTCGACAATTTGTTTTAAATCTCTGTGTTGTAGAAGAGGAATTTTAATTTCCTCTGTGTGTTCAGAATTGTTCAGAAATTCCAACTTGGTATAAGAGCTAGTCTAGGCGCTTAGTGAATGAAGCAGAGATTGCTCTTCACTGTAGAAGCTGTAAGAAGGTTGTTGAAGCAGATTTCTCCAGCAGAGAGAAAGTTTATGTTTGTTTACACAGTCAAAAGAGTTTGATTGTTACGTTTGTTTTTTAACACAGTCAAGAGAACTGTCATGTTTGCACAGTTACGATGGCAGCAGCAGGCACCAGCTTGACGAATCCCCAACCTCCAAAATTTAACGGGAAGAACCATGAATATTGGGCAATCACGATGAGAGCCTTGTTTGTTTCACAAGACATATGGGAGCTAGTTGACAATGGCTACTCAGAACTAGCAGATGCAACATCGTTGGCTGCTTTGACATCAACGAAAAGAGACTTTTTAAGAGATAATAGGAAGAAGGACTCCAAATACCTCTTCTATCTCTTTAAATTAGTGCACGAGATTATTTTCTCAAGGATTGCAGCAGCAACAAAGTCTAAGGAGGCGTGGGATATTCTCAAAACAGCCTATCAAGGCATGGAGAAGGTGAAGACAACAAAGCTGCAAATGCTGAGGATAGATTTTGAAACTCTCTGTATGAAAGAGTCTAACACTATAGACTCATTCTTCACTCATGTTATTGGGTTAGTTACCCAGACAAGGTCTCATGGAGAGACACTTGAAGAAATAAGGATAGTGAATAAAATCTTGAGAAGTCTACCCTCAAGATTTGATGTCATAGTAGTGGAAATAGAAGAGACAAAGGATCTCTTAATATTTAAAGTGGATGAGCTTAGTGCATCCCTGATGTCTCATGTACACATACTAAACAAAGGAACAGATTCCTCATTGGAGCAAGATTTCAAGACTCAAATGTATTTTGGCTGAGGTCAAGGTAGAGAAAACAATAGAGGAAGAGGCATAAGCCAAAACAGAGGGATAAACAACCCTTCAAGTTCGAGTGGAAGGGGTAGCAATCAGAGCCAGAATGAAGGCTCAAGCCAACATCAAGCTCATGGACAAAGGTATGATAAATCATAATTCCAATGTCATTATTGCAAGAAATATGGGCACTATGCCAATGAATGTAGGAAAAAGAAAAATGACATGAATAATAGGTAGAATGCTAATTTTATAAAGAAGAAAAGAACCAGAAGAATGTGATGTTAACATGTAATGTAGCACAAGATAGAAAATATGATGTATGGTTCTTAGACTCACGTTGTACTAACCACATGACTGGAAACATGACAATGTTTTCCAATCTAGATGAAAATGTTAAATCTAAAGTAACAACAGGGACTGATAGTAAGGTCTATGTCATGGGAAAAGGAAGAGTAAGTATCCTGACAAGAAAAGGAGAACAAAATTTTGTGCCAGATGTATATTATGTACCTGGCTTGAAATGTAATCTTTTGATCATTGGACAACTCATAAATAAGGGCTATAATGTACTCTTTAAAGATGATGTGTGCACAATCATGGACATACCTCAAAGAAAGAAATTCATTGTAGAGGTGCAAATGACAAGCAATAGGATGTTTCCTCTCAAGCTCAAAATAGACTTGAAGGAAGGAAGAAATGTAGCAGTTGTAACACAAGAGGTCTTTCAAGAGGAAGTGAAAGATGAAAACTGGTTATGGCACTTGAGATTTGGACATCTCAATTTCGGAGGCCTGAACTTGTTGCGTAGAAAGGGAATGGTAAAAGGATTACCACTAATTGAGAAACCGAACAGCCTTTGTGAAGGTTGCATCTTGGGCAAGCAACATAGAGAAAGCTTTCCAACAGGGAAGAGTATAAGGGCAAAGACACCCTTAGAAATTGTCCACTCAGATTTGTGTGGACCAATGCAAACACCATCTTCATCTGGCAGAAAATATTTTTTGACATTCATATATGATTACACCAGAAAGACATGGTTGTATTTCTTGAAACAGAAGAGTGAAGTGTTTGAACAGTTCTGCCACTTCAAAGCTCTTGTTGAGAAGCATAGTGGGCACTGCATCAAAGTGTTAAGAACTGACAGAGGTGGAGAATACATCTCCAAAGGGTTCCTATGTTTCTGTAGGGAGAATGGCATACACAAGCAGTTTACCACAAGGTACACACCTAAACAAAACGATGTTGCAGAAAAGAAGAATAGGACCATCATAGACATGGTCAGAAGTATGTTGAAGGAAAAACATTTTCCAAATGAGTATTGGGCTGAAGATTTCAATTGTGCAGCGTATATCTTGAATATATACCCAACCAAAGCTATCATGAATAGAGTTCTGCAAGAAGAATAGAGTGGAACAAAGCAGTTTGTCACTCACATGAAAGTTTTTGGATGTCTGGCTTATGCACATGTCCCAGATCAATTGAGAAAAAAACTTGACAGTAAGGGGGAGAAGTGTATCTTTTTTGGATACAGTGATGATACCAAGGCATACAAAATCTATAATCCATCCACCAAGAAAGTAATAATAAGCAGAGATGTGTAGTTTATTGAAGAAGAAGCTTGGGATGGAAGCTTAGAGAAAACAATGAATGTGAAGACATGTGTGTCTCACGAAGAACAAGAGGAAGGGACAACAACAAATAATCCCTCCTTGGTTGCTCCTCCTCCACCACCACAAGCAAAAAAAACCACACCACAATCTAAAAATAGAATAGCCTTGAGAAATCAAGGAAGTGCTTCTCCAAGCACACCACAGGGAACTGAAACTCCCTCGAGTTCAAGTGGAACTCCAAGTACACCAAGAAGACCGAGATTCGGAAATATGAGTGAGATTTATGAGCAAGGAGAGGTAAATGATAATGCTAGTCTGAACTCTTTATTTTCTTTGTATTTTCATGTTGATGACCCAATTCATTGTGAAAATTATGTAAGGAAGAAAAATCGATTGAAGCAATGAACAAAGAGATTGGTGCAATAGAAAAGAGTAATACATGGGAGTTAGTGGACCTCCTTAAAGGTAAAGAAGTCATTGGAGTAAAATGGGTCTATAAGACCAGGAGAAATGCTAAAGGCAAGATTGAAAGGCACAAAGAAAGACTTGTTGTCAAAGGCTACAAGCAACAACAAGGAAGAGATTATGAAGAAATATTTGCACCAGTTGCAAGGATGGAAATAGTGAGAATAATGTTTTCCATAGCAGCACAACACAAGTGGAAAGTTTACCAAATGGATGTGAAATCTGCATTCTTGAATGGAGTGTTGAAAGAATAGTATGTGTTGAACAACCTTCCCGAGGACATGGGATGAAGAACTGAGAACATAAAATCTTGGTGGCTACTTGTATGGTGAAGCAAGCACCCGAAGCATGGTATAAACGGGGATGGTCTTACATTGAAAATGGATTTAGAAATGTGATGAAACCCTCACCAAATAAAATGATTGGTAAGGTCATATGTTTTTTATATGTATATGATTTAATTTTCTTTTGGCAGTGAAGTTTCTCTCATTGCTAATTTTAAAACGGTCATGAAGAGTGAATTTGAAATGAGCGATTTGGGTTTTGAGATATTTTCTTGGAACAGAAGTGAAAAGAAAAATGGAAATGGGATTTTTTATTTCCAAAAAGAAAAATATGTTGAAGAAGTGTTGAAAATATTTAACATGCAAAACATCAAAGTAATTATAACTTAACTATCATGGGGTTAAAATTGAGCGAAAAATATCACAACGCAATAATGTCGATCCGACATTGTATAAAATCATAATTGGCCGACCTTATGTATTTTATTGCAACTAGGATACTGGATATTATGCATGTTGTGGTTAAATTCCGATTCATGGAAACATAGGAACTCATTGGCGGTGACCAAGAGGATTCTAAGGTATGTGAATGGAGACGGAGGGTATGGCATTTTGTACTCCTCGTTTGAAAATTTTAAATTGATTGGTTACAACGACAATAATTGGGATGGAAGTGTAGATGACATGAAGAGCACACATCTGGATATCGTTTCATTTGCGATCGAGCCATTTCATAGGCTTCAAGAAGCAACCAATAGTTTCTTATCAACAACGGAGAAAAATATGCCAAACCTTGTTGACATGTAAAGTATCAGATGAGAAGAATGCTCATAGATTTATATGAAACGAGGACAAAAAGGGCAACAAATTATTTTGATAATAGTTGAGCAATAGCTTTATCAAAGAATTTTTTCTTCCATAAGAGAACACAACATATCGATGCAAGAATTTTGTTGCTCCAGTGGTTAATATTGGTGAGATTGTTTTGCGGCACTATCGAACCAGAGAACAGGTTGCTAATATCCTCACAAAGCCATTAACGTGAAAATTTTTAACTATCTCAGAAAATACTGAGTGTGCAAGCATGATTGTAAATAAGGGGTATTTAAGACTGAGTCCAATTACCGCACGGATACAGGATGACAAGTTTAATTAGTGGAAAAATAAGACAACCACAACAAAAATCTCTGGTCTTTGAACTCACGCAACCCCGCAATCAAGAACCTACCTTACCCGGCATTTAAACATTCACCTACAGCCAATTACTCAAACCTTGTTGATTTGAATTCGCACTTTGTGACTCGTGCAGGGGCGACAGAAAGCTGTAACAAAGAGGTGTGATATTGCTGGAGGAAGTGGTGTCACCTTCCCTCAGGACCAATGAAATCACTTTTGAAGTGACCCAGGGGCAATGGTGGCTCTTCCATAATGGTTGAACCCCATGAAATAAACAATTTTAAATGGTTTAATTTAGTTTTTATACATCCGCCACATTATGTTTAAAAGTTATAACTTTGGGTTAATTTTTATTTGCAGTACATTTTTTTAACTTTGGTAATATATTTTGATATATATATATATATATATATATATATATATATATATATATATATCTTTTGTGAATGCATTTGTAGCAAAGGCTGTGTATTGTAATTTTTGCCGAAGAAAGCGACGAGAAAAAGTGAAAGCGATTTTTGTTGAAGCGTTGTGTGTGAAGCAACCATAAGTTTTTGTGAATCTAGAACGCAGTACTAAAGAATGAATTTCATTTATAATAAGTTTTATTATTGAAATATAAGTGTTTTTGTCTCGCATCTTTATCTGTAATTTTTTAAATCTACGTATTTGTGGAAAATTGTTAGAAATTCCAAATGGTGTCTTGATGTCTTTAGATTCATACTAGCTATGTTTGGGATTTGTCACTCTACGTAGCCATATGAAACTCACATGTATATTTTTATTATCGAGTTTAATTTAAACATTGATTTATTCATTTTTAAAATTTTATTTTAACAAATTTGGAATTATTAACATTGGATTTATCACATTTTAAAAATCTATTTTAACTTAGAATTTTAGTTCTTAGCGTTATAAATATAATTGGTAAATGTTTTTCTAACTTTTTTTATTTTTTGTTATAAGTAAAATTACTTATAAACTTATTAATATGTATGACATTATTTTCAATTAAATTAAAGATTATGGTATGCTAGCATACATGACTCTACACTAAATCAAGAATAATGATCTAGATTTATTACAAAGTTGATATTATTGATCTTTAAATGTCTATTTTCCCTTCTCCAAACCACTTGCCAACTGTTTTGGAAACACATAACATTAGCCATTGTAAAAAACCACAATTATTTTCAGCTTCTTTCCATGTTGCAGTGCTTACTTCATTGGCAATAACACCTTCACTTCAAGGATCACATTAAGTGATGTGATGGGAAAACCACATCTCTAACTATCCATCCTTACCTCACATGTTCCTATATTTCACAATCTAAATCTATGATCCAAATCTGCTGGCATGGACATGTTGGTGTTTTAAAACAGCCTATACCTTCTACAATTGGCTTATCATCTGGTGGCGTGCATTTAGTCAATAATAGAAATAACTTGGGAATTTCAAAATTTTAAAATATTACTATTGTTTATGGAACCAACCTTCTTTCTTGAAACACGATAACATACTTTTCTATAGGCATGGCACCACTCAACACCTACATTATCATACACATCACTAGCTCATTTTCATAATAATTCGTACACCTCATCCAAAATTGGAAAATTTCACCAATTTTGTAATTTTAAATTTCATCCACAAATGCGACCATGGTATCCTTGACTTAGAATTTTTACCTACCAAATCTAATTTAGGTGTAAATTAAATTTGTATATTATCAATATTGAATTTTTGCCAATTTCAATATTTTTTCATTTACATAAATAGTATTTTTGGCACTTTGTTAATTTCCTTTTGGCACATCTATGTACAAATATATACTCATGACAGTAATACATTATAAAATTTTAATTGCAACCCTTAGTATTTTTTTCATCTGATTGTTTTGTTATATTGACACATTTTCTCCCTACTCTGATTAATTTTTTGGGCCATAATTTAACATTTATATTAATACATCTCATAACACTTTGTAGTGCAATACTACCTATCAACATTAACAATAGGTTATCTTACCTTCTCAAGCCATTATGTAGATATTTGAAATCTCACAGGCGGAAATGTGGTAGGATACACTTTTGTGAGAATCGGGGGCGGAAATTGGTTTTGGCAATAGTTCGACGAACTTTATGAAAGTTGGTGAACTTCATTTTATATTTGGATTGATAACTGCTGTGGTGATGGAAACATAATTTTTCGAGAGATGGGAAAACCGGAAACAAAAGTTAGGTCGAACTTTTACTCTTAAAATAGTTCGGCCGAACTAGTTCTTATAAATATATCGCCCAAAGTTCAATTTTTAAAATACGTGTTTCTTAGAATTGTTTGTGGGTACATTTTATTTATTCATCATTAGGTGATACGTTGCATTGTTGCCCCTTTCTTGAAATGCAGGGTTGCTTAATCTGCTTTATTATTTGACAGATTCTCTGCAGCGACATCAGCCAGGCAAACTACCGTGTTCTCCTCCTCCCCTGCCTTTATCAATGGATTCACATGAAATGCGGGGAATTATTCATTGCAATTATAGTGACAATGCCCAAGTTCCATTTAGTACTAATTAAACTGGTGCATGTCATGCCAAGTCCAAAATGTTCATTTTTTTCACTCATTGTTTTAGGCAACTTTGGTATCACTAATGTCTTGCTTGTTAAGATGATGCTTGGATGCCTAAGTCAATCCCATATTTGGTAGCTATTGAAAAAATAACTTTATTGAAATAGAAAAACCTCATTGAAACATAAAACACTTTGTGACCTCTCTTGAATCATAAGTTCCAAGCGAGAAAATTTACAAGGATGGAAAATTATCTTGAATTTTAAAAAAAATTGGCGGAATGCTAGTCCCCAATATGCAAACTATAAATTTTTTATTGATGTATTCGTAAGTTTCACCCAAATTTATAATTATTTATATATATTCTCTATATAATGTTGGCAATTTTTAACATAAAATAATTTTATATTGTAAATTAGGCAATCATTTTATGACAATAGGTGCAAATCTTTTTGGAGAAACCATGGAAAATTAGCCCACACAACGGAATATTAGCCCCTAAAATTGTCCATGGTTCTGACTTCACTTCTCCGGTCTCCTCTTCTAGTTCTCCACCACTTGGTAGCTGTACCTGCTACAAGAAGGCTCCTTTGGACTATTGTGAACTCTTTTTTCAGTCGGCGGCGCCATGCAAGCCCACCTCTTTTACGACCTGAATCACCTCCACTTGCCTTCCACGTGTAAAGAGTAACCACGGGCTTCGGGGGGAGTCCATTAGATTTGGGGTTCACTTGAGTATATAGGGATTTCCTTTTCTATGTTAACTTTGAATTTTATTCTCGTCGCCTTTTGTAATTCTTGGTTTTAATTTGAGTTGATTGGTGTCATGTAGAAGTCAGAGCTCAGTGTTTCTAGAATTTTTTTCTTTACAACAAAGTGAACAGAAACTAAAAATTTTGAACAAAGAATCTCTTCATTAATTATGGATTTAAAATTCATTACCTTTTGTTTAGCCAAAGTGTATGTTGAATTTCTGGTAGTATGATATGCATTGATTCTTTGGGTTATTCTTTTGTTCTTATGTATCCATCAATTTCATTCGCTCTAGTGATTCTTGCCTTGTGCATGAATTTTACTGTATTGAAAACATGTTTTTCTTGAGCCTTCTCTCGATTCCTCAACGGTGGAATGATTGAACTAGAATGATCTAATGTTGTAATGCTTGTTCATATTTTATTTTATCTTGTTGTAATGTATTTTTGTATGAACGAGAATCGATTTTTTTGTAATGTGACCACATGTTTCTTTTATCTTCTTGTAATGTATTTATAGCATAAGACGATCTGATCTTTTATACTTGATAACGTGTTATGGGTATGTCAAGAGGGATTTTGTATATGAACTATGTATCAATATATGAAATAGGTTTTCTCTTTGAAAAAAAGGTTGAAATCATTCTAAATTCACATATGTTCGGTGTTGTCACTGTTTCACTTCAGATATTATGTTGCTTACCTTGGTGAATAGGTGGAACTTTGTTGGGAGGAGCTCTCTTGTTTTTTGACTCTTTTCTCATCTTTTATCGAAAACCGTTATATATTTATGGGCTAGACTATATAGTTATTATACTACATATCTTCATATAGAACTTGCAAATGATATATTGACCAAACATAATAATGTATTAGGACATCACAACTTGCTAATTAGTTACTAGACTACATATCTTCATATAGAAGTTGCAAATAGCATGATGAAATGTGAACTTGAAAATAGTATGATGAAATGTGTGGATCTCATGTTCTTCATGATTAATGCTTCTAGAAACCAAACATAATAATGTATTAGGACATGCTCCTTTAACTTGCAAATAGTATGGTCAATATTGGATCTCATGACTCTTCATGATTAATTCTTCTAGAAACCAAACATAATTTAATATGTTAGGACACATAACTTAATGTATTAGGGCCTTTACTCCTTTAAGTGATGAAGACTTGTTGTGTGTGAGGAAGTGGTACTTTATGATGAAAATGTAAATGATTGAAAGGCGGTAGAATATTTTTATTTTTAGAAGTGTATTACACTTTTATTGAAACACTTAATAGATATATAGATTTACCTTAATATCTTGTAGAGCCCATTTCATAAAAAACACTCAAGGAATTTATTACTGTCATAATATCTTGTAGATCCCATTTCATCCAAAACACTCAAAAAGGAAATTTACCTTAATATCTTGTAGAGCCCATTTCATCCAAACACTCAAAAACAAGTAACTACTATGTACATTCCACTTCTAAGTCACTCAAAAATAAATTTTACTCCAATGTCTTGTAGGGCCATTTCATCCAAAACACTCGAAGTAACTACTATGTACATTCCACTTCTCACTCAAGAAATTTGCAGCAATATCTTCAGAATGCTGTCAAAACACTCAAAAATAAGTAACTACTATGTATTCCACTTCTACTCTAATTAAATAGCAATATATTGTATCATTAAACCAATGCTCTTCAAGTAAATTTTTCATTTTCCACTTGTATACTAAGCCTAGTTCTAAGGAAATCTCTATATGTTGCTCTGATATGGTATATAAACACCACAAGTTCTATAGTGATGCAGCAAAATAGCGGTATTTCAGATCTCATCTTATGAAAGGTGACATATAGTAAATGCCCCTAGGTCAATCTCTAGAATAGATCTAAATAGAGATTATTCATTTTAATATCCATAAACTTAACCACTTTAAGGTAAAATATGTACATGTGTCATTTCTCCCCTGACTAAAGGCTTCCTCCCATTAATTTTAGCATTCTTAGTTATTATGAATTTTTAAGTCAAAATTTAGAATAAACCATGCATATAAATTTCACAATAAATGTCAATTTAATATCTAAATTCACATATGTAAAATTGGTGTCATTGTTTCACTTCAATCGTATATTTGCTTACCTTAATGAGCAATTTCTGTTTTGGAGGCCTCTTTGTTTTTGACTCTTGCTCCCTACATCTTGTAAAGTCATTATATATTATATAGTTTATCTTGCAGATTATTAGAATATATATCTTCATATAGAACTTGTAAATAGTATGATGGGAAACCAAACATAATAATGTATTAGTACATCACAACTTGCTATTAGTTATTAGACTACATATCTTCATATAGAACTTGCAAATAGCATGATGATATTGAATTTGCAAACCGGTATGATCAAATGTGAATCTCATGACTCTTCATGATTAATGCTTCTAGAAACCAAGCATGTGTATTAGGACATGCTCCTTTAACTTGCAAATAGTATGGTCGAAATGTGGATCTCATGACTCTTCATGATTAATGCTTCCTAGAAACCAAACATAATTTGATGTATTAGGACATAATTTAATGTATTGGGGAAATGCTCCTTTAGGCTTGGTGTAATTACCTTTGCTTTTTATTTCTCTCCTACACACACACACACACACACACACACACACACACACACATATATGAAGAGATGATCCCATTTTCTTTTTTGTTCATAGATCAAATCTCATTTAAATACAATATTGTCATAAGTAATAAATGATTCATTCCATATTATTCATAAAATTTTCATTAAAAAATGAACCCTTTAAATGATGAACCTAGTTAATGCTTCTTCTTCATGAAGAAGACTACTTAAATCTTTCAATTTGAATTTGATGATGGTCCTTTGTTGTCTTTCTTGACTACTTAAAATTATTGACACAATCATATGCTTCTTGTTACTCTTTTTTTCCTTCCTTCTGTGTATTCTCCCCTTAGATATTGTGTACTCTCCCACACTGGATATTGCACTCAATTTTAATGGTCCTTTGTTATCTTTCTTGACTACTTCAAATTATCAAATTATTGACACAATCATATAGATAATATGGTGCAGTGGTCCTTTGTTATCTTTCTTTACTTCAAATTATTGACAGCAGTCATATAGATATCATATAGATATTGCATAATTTGGTGCTCTTTGTTATCTTTCTTGGCTACCTTCAAATTATTGAAACACTCATATGCTTTTGTTACTCTTTTTATTCACTTCATATATCTCTATTTTCCCCTTGGTACCTTGCTCTCCCACATAGATAGTGCTCAATTTCATGAAGCTCTTCTTTGAAGTCAAATATATTGTATTCTCCCCTTAGATATTGTGTACTCTCCCATATATGGCCTCAATTTGTAGGCTCTTCTTTGATCAAATAAGTGACAATAATTTACAAAACTATCCTAATTTGTTTCTACATAGTTCAAATGGTTCTCTAACAGATAATTTACAGGAACTATTTCCTAATTTGCTTCTCTGTATTCAAATGCTTCTCCTGTAGAGCTTTGTTAATTATGTATTCACATCTTCCCTATTTTCTCAAAGACTTGTTGTGTGGGAAGTGATATGTAAATAGTGATTGAAGGAAGTAGAATATTTTTTATTTTTTGAAATTATTGTTACACTTATATTGAAACACTTAATAGATATGTGATTTACCTTAATATCTTGTGAAACCCATTTTGTAAAACACTCCAAAAAATGCTTCTCTTATTCCCTTCTCACTCAAAAGAAATTGCCTTAATATCTTGTAGAGCCATTTCATCCAAAACACTCAAAAAAGTAACTACTATGTATTGCACTTCTACTCTAGATAGAAAAGCAGACTCTTTCTTGTAACCATTAAACCAAAAAGACTCTTCTAGAAAGTAGAATTTTACATTGTCCACTTGTACTTTTCACAAGCCTAGTTCAATCTCTATATGTTGTCAATGTAAATTCCTCACAAGTAAATTTGTGAATGTAAATTTATATTCACAAGTTCTGTAGAGCGAGTTTATGTAAGGGGCAGTGTATACGGATCTCATCTTTTATGAAAGGTGACATATCTAGTAAATGCCCCTATAGTCAATCTCTGGAATAGATCTAAATAGAAGTTCTTCATTTTAATATCCATAACCTACTTCACGCTAAGGTATTGCCATACTGTGACAAACCTCCCACAAACTAAGGCTACACTCCAATTAATTTTAGATATTAATTCTATACCATAAACTTTTTAAGTCAAGCTTTAAGATAAATCATGCACATGTCATTTTACCTCATGATCTTGTGTCATTTCTCACATGTCATATATATATTTTTTTATTGATTTTTTTTTTAGGATAAAAAAATAAATAAATGTAGTTTGAAAAATGGAAATTATGCATAGAAGTTTCTTTCTCCCAATCCGGGGAAAAATACGTTATCTTAACTTTTAAGCTATTGCGACTAGCAAAGTCGTCCAAGGAAAATAGATATATTGGAAAGAAAAACAAACAACGAGGGCATATTATATTGGATTGATAGAAGACTTGGGAATAGTGAGTGGAGTATGGATCAAATGGAATTGTAGTTTTCATAATTCTAAACTTGGCTAGCTTAGGATTAATGGTGTGTGCCAAGCTAAGAAGCTAAATAACTATGGAACAAAGAAAACAATATTGTTGGCCAATTTCAATTTTAGTATAAGGCATTGCACAAATGTGAATAAGATGTTTGCTGATCTGTTACGTTGGGCAATGTAATTCATGAGTTAATATTAAAGATGAATTGGAATTCTCTGAGCAATGCCAATGCAGATTCATCTCGAAATGAATTGGTTTTGAATGCTCTTCTTAAAATTCAAGATTCATCTCAAAGATGAATTAGTGTTAGTACTCTCCTTAAAATTTATTGTTGGACATTGTAACATATCTTGGATATGTGTATGTTGTGTACTTATAAATGCGTCTTTTTTATAGACCATGTTTTCAGTATGCAGTGTGCTTCCACACCACCATGTAAAGCACAACTTGGTGAACTTCATTGCAACAAGTGGTGGTTACATTTTAAGTAAATGCGGGGACTTCAGCAAATTTTTGTTTGAATGGGTTTGTTTAAATGTAGTTTCACTTCTTTTTTAATGACCATGTGTTTTTTTCAATTTTATACCAAGTGTGCTCCACCATATAGCTTCAATTTGGTAGAGTATCATTTATAATTTATTTTTGGCAAAATTGGGTTTCACATCAATTGGTGCTTTGAAAGTTGTGTTCTACATAATTTGTGTACACTAGATTACATTAATTTTCTGAAATTTATTTTTGTAAATGTGCACCAATGAATATATATCATGGAGGATGAATGACGAATCGTGAAGACCCATATGGGGGATCGGGGGATGGGGGGATGTTCATAGTATTCAAAAACAATCTTAATCTCCATGCATACATGTACATATGAATTGATTTTTATTAAATATGTGAGTTAAATTAGTTTATTAATAAATTTCATTAGTTATTTTTTATGAAAAAATTTACAAGAAGAGAAGGTCTCCTGCTCCATCCATGGGGCACTTGTACCCATATGGTTCAACCGATAGTGGTATGGTTCATACAGGTTTTAATTAATGAATATGTACATGTATTTATATGTACACATGAATATCTTTCAGTAGTTATAAAATTCATATTTTTGTAGAGAAGCTTCTCTCTCGTCTCGAGAGGTTGGTCGATGATTGAAATCCCACAAAGTGCCATCAGCCAGGTGGTATCGAGGTTGCGTGAAGGTGGTGATATTTATTCCCTCGAGCCAATCAACGGCGAGTGGTCTTTGGTTCTCGGTAGGAGTCATTACCAACGTCTAAATGGTTTGGTGTGGAAGATGCTAACCAACCACGTCGGGGTTGCCATCAATTTCAATATTTTTTTCATTAGATTTGTACCAAATTTGTTCCCATGTTTTCTAATATAAAAAATTTCATGTAATGATGCGAGAACTGAAAAATGTTCCAAATATTGGTCAAAATAGACATAAGTGAGAACGATACATTCAAGAGAAGGTTGTATACCTACAACTTATAAATGCTTATTCACAGTATACCATGGGAAGCTGAGCATGGGCGCAATGCACCTTACAAATGTGTGAAAAACTTCATGCAAAATTGTGGAGATCTCGTGTGTCTTTGACTCTACCCTGGGTGACAAGCCTCGAAATAGTTGCACATTCATTGGATGAACTTGTAAATGTGTACAAAAATATTGGTAATGGTGATACATTTGTAGAAGTGATGAGAAAAAAAAAGGAAACGAGTAATGAGTCTGGAATACGTGGGAGGATGTAAAACAAGTTTAAAAATGCTTAAGTCAATGTTGGTACAAGGAAGAACAAAAATAAAAATGTTGAAGGTAACGATATTTCCAAGCACCCAAATATATAGCTCACTATACGCCCCATGATAGGCACCTTGTGGCCTATGGAAGGATCCCATGGAATGAGGTTCATGTTTATTTTCACAATTGTGTTACGCAATTTTTTGGATATGAGCAACTATAATGACCTTCGTCGAAATTTTTTTGGTCTAGGGAAAGGTCGATTGTATGACGAAATGAGAATTGCTAAGCGAGATGTAGCAGGTTCCTCACTACTGTTTGTAAGTGAGTGAGTACGACCTTTTGGTCGAAACTGCGGTTAGAATGGATGAGCTTCTCAAATAAGTCGAGAAGCAAGGGATGTCTTGATCGTGTGCACACACACATGATTGGTAGAGTCGGTGTTTGTCTAAATTGACAAAACACGTGAAAATGCAAGTGTAATTTTATGTGTGTACATATGAAGAGATTGACAACATGAATTTTGAAGATCTTAAATATATGCAAAAAAATGTCACAATAGTTTTCAAGACATAATTCTTCATGAGGAAAAGAGTGTGAGGCAGTGTCTTATTAATGACCTTAGGGTTTAATTATTTTAACATGTATACATGTGTATAATTTGTAATAAATACATGTGTATGTACATGTATACATTTATTTGTTGTGCACATTAATCTAACAAAAATGTGTATCATTATGTTAAAAAACACCATTTGCGGATTTGTCACGAATGATGAATGACGAAAATGTTAATATCACGCTCGGGACCTGCAGTTGACAATGCTGAGATGAATTTTAAATAGAGATATGTTGACAAATGTTAGTTTTTTAAGTGATATTTTTAAAAAATAAATAATTGTGCACACACATGTACATGTATGTATATATAATGATAAAATATTTTAATAGTTGCGATTATGTCCGATGTTTTGGATGGCAGGCACCTTCTTCTTCCTTGGGATATGTACCTTCTACTTCCTTAGGAGATGAGCCACATGTTATGGACAATTTTCACTTTTAAAATTTAAGTTTAATATATATATATATATATATATATATATATATTCCACCTCAAAAAGTTCCATTAAAAATTGAGATCTATATCTATCTATATCTTAAGCTATTTTAAATTTTGAATTTGGGTTCCTATAGAAGATTTATTTAATCCACGGACTCTAGCGATGGAGATAGGAACATCACCATTTCCAACCATTTGAACAAGTTGTCTAACTTTTTTTAATATTATTGAAAATAATTTTATATATGTACACGTGCATTTCATTTGAATTTTTAATATATATATATATATATATATATATATAAACATGCATGTATTGTCTGGGTTTCTTTTGTTCTTGAATGTTCCAGAAGGGGGGACTTGTGGCAGTGAACAAATGGAGAGGGAACCTCATGGTGTGCATGATTTATTTATTTTTTATATTTTGTTTTTAAATGAAGTTCTATATATATTCTCACTCATTTTTTGTAAATTTTAATGTTCAAGTACATGTGCATGTGCAGACTTACCATGCTTCACATGATAGTGCCGCAGTTGAATACACGATAGGAAAGATACTAGATCCATCTCATTTTGATGGACATGATTTGTAGATTTGATTTCAAGATTTATATAGTCTTAAATTTTCTTTTTTTATATTATCTAGATGCTATCATATATATATATATATATATATATATATATATATATATATATATATATCTTGAAATCTATGATTTGATATTTGTGAGATCTACAATTTTTGGACATATTTTATTAGTGTTAATATAATTTGTTTGTTCAAAAGTTAAGTTTTGGATAGTTTTTAGTACTTTAGCATAGATAAGTAATTTGTTATATAATTTGTTTGGTTTTAAAAATTTTAAGTTTTAGATAATTGAACTACTAGTAATGTTGTCGTAAATTAATGTTGTCATCGAAATAAACGTATTGTATAATGATGTGTTATAATTTGTTTTGTTTTTAAAATTTTAGTTTTGTTGCTTCTAATTGTTGGCATGTTATGTAATGATGTGTTATAATTGTTTTGTTTTTAAAATTTAAGTTTGGATTAGCAGTACATTTGGCATGTGAAGTAATGTTGTGATCTATAATTTTTTGTTCATTAAAGTTAAGTTTTGGATGGTTCAATTTACATTTGGCATATGATATAATGTTAAATATTTTTATTAGCTAATTGAACAAAATTGGCATGGCACGCTTGAAGTAATGTTGTATATGAGTATAATCAAAAATTTTTAAAACTCAGGATTTCTTGATGGTTTCAATCTACATTTGGCATGTGATATTTAATGTTTTAAATGTTTAATGTTTTAATGTTACCTGATATATAATCAAACAATTTTTAAAACTTTCTTAATTTTGAATTTGGTTTCAATCTATTTGGCACATGTGGTATACGTGTTAAATGTTTCTATTGGATAGTTGAACTATAATTAGATAGCATGTGGCTAATGTTGCACGATATATAATCAAAGTGTTTCTAGCTTATGTTTTGGATGGTTTTAATCATTTGGCAAATGTGAAGTATAATAATGTTTTTATTGGACAGTTGAACTAAAATTGGATGGCATGTCAAGTAATGTTGTGATATAATAAAAAAATTAAAACCAAGTATTGGATGGTTGAAGTACATTAATCATGTGAAGTATTTGTGATATAATCAAAAAGTTTTAAAACTTAATTTTTGGATACTATTTTAATCTAAATTTAATGAAAATTCCTTTAATTTTGGATTTAATGTTAAATGTTTTAAATGTAAATCCCTTTAATTTTGATTTAATGTTAAATGTTTTAAATGTTTTGATATAATGTTAAATATTTTTATAGGGGTTTTTGATGGTTTCAAATCATTTTGGCTTATGGAAGACCCCATGCATAGACAGCAGATGCGTTGCGAGGAAGAAATTACGAAATTGAAAATTTAGAGGGTAGGAAGTGTTGCTCTTATACTACTCTTTCAATCCATGACCGCAGTAGACACCCTCCTTGATAGCGGTGTTTTAAATTCCACTTCACTAGTGCTATGGTCAAACTCGAATTACGGTGACCATTTGTCTTTTTAAAGAGGAGCCCCAAGATGAAGGTGCCTCTTGGTTCCACAAAGTCAGCGAGAGAAATTCCACCATCCCAACCCATAGGCCCGAGCACGAAGTCGCGTGACTCTTCCCGGTCAAATGCGGCACTCGGCCAGTCCCAACGGTGATGGCGCAAGCGACGGTGGCTCGGCCTGTGTGGAGAAAAAAATCTCCAAAGATGACTATGGCTCCTCTTCCACCTTGAGAAGCTCCTCCCAACAATCAAGGGGTGTCTAATGATACGGAGGACTACGGTTTCCAATTGTGGGAGGAGTCCTCATACACATCGACCATTGCTTTGATGTTGGATGTCTGCTTTTGACTTTTTTGTCATGTTTTGCGATCCTTTGTGTGAACACACTTATATGTTGGTTTCCCAATATTGGGTATCTTCTGGTGGTTTCACGATCATGGGCATCCCTTTATAACATTAGGACCCCCCTCACAGTTGTTTTCATTTAATAAAAAAAGTAAAGAAGCAGATTATATATATTACCTTTAATTTTTTGTTTAATGTTAAATGTTTTAAATGTTTTTATATAATTTTAAATGTTTTGATCTAAGTTTTGGATGGTTTCAATATACATTTGGCCTATGAAGACTCCCATGTGAAGTATTGTTTTGATTTAATCAAAAAAGAGTAAAAAAGTTGATTATCCTTTTAATTTTGATTTATTGTCGTTTAAATGTTTGATATAATGTTAAATGTTTTGATCTAAGTTTTGGATGGTTTCAATCTACATTTAGCCCTATGGAAGACTTCCATGTAGAAGTATTGTTTTAGATTAAAGAAATCAAAAAAGAATGAAAGTTGTACATTATCCTTTAATTTTGATTTAATGTTAAATTTTTTGATATAATGTTAAATGTTTTGATCTGAAAGTTTTGGATGGTTTCAATCTGTTCTTCCTGAATGAAAAGACTCCCATGTGGTATTGTTTGAATTTAATCAAGTTTTTGAAAATTCAATTTTGGGATGGTTGAAGTACATTTGGCATCTTAAGATTGCTTTTGATCTCTACATCCTCTTGTTTGAATCAAAAAAATTTCCAATAGGAAGAACATAGATTTTCTAGAACATATATATATATATAGATCCAATACGTATAGCATTTTTCATCCAATGCCTGTGTATATAAAAGCTACTTTCGGTTGATACTAGAGCACGTGCTGTACCACAAAAACAATTTATTTTGTATTTTAAACACTTTTCATCTTTTTAAAGCGAAGCTCAATTTTTAGTTGAGTATTGGAAGTTCTAAAACATATTTAATCCGAAGAATGAAGATGTTGAGAGTTCAATAAAAAAATTCCAATGGAATGCCATCATCAATAATCAAGATTTCATGATCGGATTTTGACATTTTTTCCATTTCTTAATTTTCGTTTTTCTTTAGTTGGACCTCTATCCAACGTAAACATCCCACACTAAGTGACTATATTGACAACTTATGAAGTGGGTTCATAGTCTTCAAAGTAAACAAAATCTCACTGATTTTTGTACGAAAAAATAACCTTTTACGTATAATAGATCCTCTTGTCCTTATTGAAATCCGTGATCATCATAGTTTTCTAATAATTTCATTTTCATTAGGTACACAACACATCAAATATTACTTCAAATTTTAACAAATGCTCCAATAGGTGCAATTACAACAAAAACATCTCTGCACAATAAAACAAACTTAACAAAATTATACATATATTTAAATTTATTTAGATCTTTAAATCATTAAAGAAATTCAAAATGTTACCTTCTCCCAACAAGATCAAAAAATTGATCACCATCGGATGATATTATGATTCCTACGATTTCATTCTTCAAACATTGCAACAAACATTTTCCTTTGTATTTAGCTGCATTGTGTTTAAATGGTTTATACATTTTTTTCTATAGCGTCATTAGATGTTGTGTTTTCTATGGCTGCAACCAAAAACAATAATATTTCTTTTATCTAATGCAAACACATTTGTAATGACTTTGTTTGTTCGATGCAATTTTATAGTCCATTTATTGTTTTTCTTTGTCTGGCTTCAATTGATTTATCGTCTTGATCCGAATATGTCGGAAAAAACTTTATATGGAAAATTAAAAAAAAAGTGTAAATATGATGTCAATACAATCAAAGATAATCATTGCAAAGATAAAATTAGATTTCCAATAAAAAATAAATTGAATATACCTTGCACTTCCTTGATGGGTTAGTCTCGTAGCTTAGAAGCGTTGATGCACCATTGAATATGCTTCTTTTCGCGTCAAAAGTTGGCTTCTTGAGGAGGGGTTCATTTAATATCTTGAAGTGCTTGTTTTTTATGCATGCCCCTGCACGTCATGTTCTCCTTTTTCTGGCGGTCTAAAGAAATTCCAACAATGCTTAATGTAAGATTTTCTTATGAAGACAACACAACCAAAAGAATGATCGTGAAAATGTGAATTGACTTGCACATCGTCGACTATATCCAATGTTCATTGAATATTCCATGGTGCAAGAATCATAAATTTTCCAAAACAATGTTGTACAAAATATACCTTGTGTATACATTCGTCGATATAAAAGTGATATTCTTTAGTAAATATGTTGATTTTCCTGTTATTTGTCTCTATGATGAAACCATTTTAGTCCAACATGTCTATATAGAATATGGAGCGAGCAGCAGAACTTGGTGGAATGATAGTATTCATTAAGATTTATTTGTGGAACAAATGTGTAGTTTTATACCAAAATCAATCAACATTAAATGGTCTGATGGAAAAAATTGCGATATTTTTGAAGTAAAGAATCTTGCCGCCGAGCTCTATGAAAATTCCTGGTGCATTTGTAAATTTTTGCCTCAAAATTTCTCAAAAAGTCTATCAAAAAAATTTAAATCTTCTACGTAGTGGATTAACGGCACTATTTGCACCTTGAATGAGTGTATGGATATTTCCATATCTCTTCCATTTCACTTTCATATTTAAACGAATTGATTATTTTATATAGTGTTGATATTTGGCGAAATTTAGTCAGAAATTTCCACAATCATAACATTTTTTACTGCCAACACATTTCTTTTTGTAAAATAGTTCATCTCTTTCTCTTTCATAAATTTGAGATATGAAATCACCAGATAGTGGAAGAAGGTGAATCCTTCCATAATGTTCTACGAAAATCAAGAATGTGTCATAATACAACTCAAATTCCACATGATAACGACAACAACAAGTGTAAACGTACGGTGATGGGTTTTACTGAACTTTGTTGAAAAAAAGCACTAACGGAAACATGAATTTCATGATTCTCTTCTTTGAAATTATTGAATAACTTTCTATCTGAGTGGTTTGCAAGAAATATTTTTCATGTTCTTGATACTTGGTTCATACTATAAATGCTTATGCTATGATTGGGTAAAAACACGTAAATTGTTCTTCAATATTCATATATTATATTTTTAACATTTTCTCCAAGTCTGTCTTTATAATTTCTAATAGCTCTCTAACAAACGAGTTCATCATTTACATCTGTTTGGCCAAAAAATTTCTGATGTTTGTGCAAAGTTTTTCGTGAGGTTCCTAATGCTCGTGCTATAGATGTTACCAAAACGATTGTCTTTAGTACTTGGTGAAACCATTGCCATATGTGTTCTCTCGTATAATTCCAAACATTTTTAATAAAATCTCTCAGACATTTGAATTTATAGCACTACTTATGTTTTGTATCACATTTTCCTTCATTTTTAATCTTTGGTTGATTTTTAGGAATACCTAGTAGTGTGTGCTTCTTTTAATTTCCTTAATGATAGGAGACCTTTCCTTGTTTGAGCTTGTTTGTCTAACACTCACTTTCAAAAATACGGTTAACATGATATTGTATATAATGGTTGGGTTTTTTATCTCTATATATGTGTATTTGTATTATTTCTAGCATCTCATTATTAATAACGTTCCATCTTATTATATTAAATAAATAGTATAATAAGTTTACATATTCAATAAATAACTAAATTAATAAATGTATGTATAAAATTTCAATAATACGTGCATGTGTTCAATATATATATATATATATATATATATATATATATATATATATATATATATGCCTTGTGATTCAATTTCTTCACTTGAATTTCTTTCAATATTTTCACCATATTTAATCATTGGTTCAATATCTCTTTCACTTTCTCTTTCAAAATTTTGTATCTCATCATCAATGTTTGAAATATTTCTCTCTTGTTTCACATTGCAAATATTTTCTTGAATTAGTTCATCAAATAAAATTAGCTTCATTTACACTAGGGAAAACTTTAAATATATCAATAGATCATAATATTTACATTTACATACTTGCTTCAATTTCTAGTTGAGGCAATTTTCCCTTATTATTTGAGAGTGCTTTACTCTCTTTCTTTTTCTGAGATTGTCTCATCTCTTCTCTGGTCCGCAGGGTCTCTTTTAGGTCATATTTTCTTTTCAATTCCTTGATTTCCCATGATAATAAAGTATGAAGTTCAAAAAAATTCCTTAAAAAATTTAGACAATAACTCTATTAGGAAGCATCACAAAATATTTAATTTAAAAAAAAAAACTCATTTAAAAAATTTTTCAAAAATATTGTGCTCGATCAAAAACATAATTTTAAAATCAGAAAAAATGTCTTATAAAAATGAAAGTAGCTCAAAAGATTTACTTCAACTCAAAACACGTACTCTAAAAATTTGAAATTAAGCCCAAGTCTATCTTTCAAAAAAATTAAAAACGAAAAACATCCAAAAATGTATCACATACCTCGAGAAATATCCTTTGAATGTCGTCGAAAATTGCCAAACCCAACAATTTTTTGCAAAAATCGAGCGCTTCCGACAAATATGTCTTCCAAAAAAAGTCACCAAAACTAAAATCTCCAAGAAAGTCTTTAAAATACAATCAAACATACATGAAATTAAGACGAATATGAGAAATGCCGAACAACGCAGAATTAGACCAAGTGTGCGAATGTGCGAAATTATGAATGATTTCACGAGAATTTGTATTGCAACGTGAAATATTTTTTTTCTGAGCTGCGCGTGAAATTTTTGAGCCGACGGAAAAGTAGGCAAAAGTTGAAATGGGAACTTTGAAAAAAAAAGTTGATGGGAACTTGGAGAAAAAAATTCGACGAACTATTAGGCGTGAGACATAGTAGTTTGCGAAAAAATAATTCGGTGGAACTTTGTGAAAGGATTCGGCCGAACTAATGCGTCACCAATTATGTAGGTCTAAGCTGCGAATACGTTTTTTAGTTGGGTGAGATTAAGCTCCATGAAACATTCTGGATTGGCCTTGGCAAAAGACCAAAACGAAAATTTTGAAATTGAATCTACTTTCGGGGAAATATAACTTTTATGGAATTTCATAAATATTTACTAATTTTAATTAATTTTTGTAATAAAGCAGGTGCAAACAATTTTCCGAGTCATTGTGATTCGGAGCAAAAATCAAATTCTATATCTTCCAAAATACATTGTAAAAAAAATTGAAAAAAATTGTAGGGCATTACATTGGTTTCTTGTCTCATAATAGGTAGCTTTTAGATTTTGAGTTTATAACTTATATGTTGAGAAATTTACACGTAGCAGAAACATACTCAAAATATCTGGTTTTATATTGAACAGTTCCAAAAAATTCTAGTAATTATGATATGCATCCATTGGCTTTGTAAATATGTGACGAGCAGGTAGACTGCATCTAGATTGACTGGCAACACTTTGTTTACGAAAAACACAAAATTTTCAAAGAATACAACATTGCGTATTAACATGACTTCTTATAAATCCTTTGATTGTTAAAAAACACACACACTCAAAGAAAGCAGCTAAGTTGACATATCAAATGTGCATAAAAAAATTCAAAAAATAAATGTCAGTAACAAAATTTTAAAGCGACTTTTATTTTTATCGCAAAATGAAATTTTAAACAAAGACAACATAGTTTGTGAAATTTGAAGAGTGAAAAAATGATTTTTTCTCAAAAAAGAACAAAAAGTGTAACTTATTTACATTTCACCCTACATTTTTATACATGATGTAAAATTTCATTATAGATTTATTATTATTTGGTTAATGTATGTTTGTGTGAATAAAATAATAAATCATAATTGTAAATATAAACTTATACATGTAAATAAAGATAATTTAATTAATATTATAAATAACACTATGGCTTCTTATTATAAATAAATTAAATAAATCATAATATAAAAAGATAATTTAAAATTAATACCTATAAATAACACTATATCCTTATTATGAATAAATCATACTATAGCTTTATTATACCTGTGATGGCTAGGTATATAGTGATCGATAGATAGCTAACCATCTATTATTTGTTTTGACTTTTTCCATATTGCTCAATTTAACCAGGGTTTTAAAATTTTAATTTAAAAATATTTAATTTTAATTATAAATAAATCATAATATTATCTTTTTGTGAATTAAACACCACCTAGTTGCAAATAAATAATGGTCCACTCAATTGCCAAGCTCTTTATTTCCTATAATATATTTTTGTAGGTATTCACATATGAAGTTATTGAATCAGGAATTGGTACTAACCGTGGGCTATAATTCTATCATGTTACTAGATTTCAAATAATTCTAAGGATTCTTAGATGTAATAGAAGTTTACTCGAGGACCATAACTACTGTTTGTGAAATAAATTCCACATAGTTATTTATTGATTTAATGTTATAAAAACTTATAGCTTTATTATGAATAAATCATAATATTATCTTTTGTAAATTAAACACGACCTAGTTGCAAATAAAAAAGCTTTTTATTTCCTATAATATTTTTTAATAAGTCAATACATATGGAAGTTATTAAACACCACCTAGTTGCAAATAAAGAATGTTCACTCGTTGTAGCTTCTTGCCTATAATATATTTTAATAGGTACAATACATATGAAGTTGTTAGATCCGGAATGACAAAATTAGCTAATATAATGAACATATAATTCTGTCATATGCTAGATTTCAAATAATTCTAAGAACTCTAAGATGTAATGGTGCCTCAGACATAATAACTGCACATGAAATCAACTTTTACTATCTTATGTAAAACATTCCTAATTCTTCTGATAAATGCTAACATAGGCTTTATTTTTCCATTAATGTTGAAAAGTTCCTTAAAATCTCAAAATTAATGGAATAATGATATGTCTTCAAAAGGAACCCCATGTATCTTTGTTGTACATAATCCCGAGGTACAAGGACTTTTAACAAGACCTAGGAACACATAAAAATGCAAAAAAATGGTGGGTATAAATGGTATATTATTCATCTTTGACCCTACATTACTAAGTTGGTTAGTTTGTTTTTTGTTTTAAATTTAATTTGGAATTTTAGCCTTATATTAATTTTCTTCATATTTTACTGCTTATTATTTTATTATTATTATTATTGTGTCCCTTTATATTATATAGTTTAATTTTAATCATTCATATTTTATATATATATATATATATATATATATATATATATATATATATGAAAGTTTAAATATTTACTTATTATATTGTAAGGTTGGTTTAATTCAAATGTATTCATATTATGAACCAATTAGCTTAATGGAAATTTTTTTTTCATTTCAAATATTAAGTATTTTTCTAGATTAAAAATATGAATTAAAAAATCTTTAGTTTTCATGTTAATTATTAAGATAAATCTTTAAATAATAAAAAAGTTACTCAAGATAATTTTAAATAATAATCTTCTAATTATGTTTAATTAAGTGTAAATCTTATTTGAATATTTTGAATTTGGTTTTTTAATATGTCGAAATATATTCCTTTAATGTGATAGAGAACCAAATATTTCATAAACCACCAAATTTGTTAGGATAGGACATCGAGGAAATTTGGTGAAAATGTGAAGTTTGAGTTACTGCCTTTTTTTAAGAAAAAAAAATTCATTTTTAAATTGTTCTTTAACTATTTATGAGCAGAAAACAAATTTTCGGTTTAGAATTTCATGTTGCGATAAAAATAAAAGTTGCCAAAATTTTATTAGCTTTCTATTAATTATTTTTGGAGATTTTTTTATACATTTGATATGTCAACTTAGCGTTTCTTTGAGTGTGATTTTATGATAAAAGAATTCATAGCTTCATGGTAATATCTGGTGAAATTTATTATTTAGGCACCTATTTTTAAGAAAAAAATGTACAACAATATAGACGAGTCTCTTTCCAGTTTAGTTAGATTTACAAAACCAACTAATGCATATCATAATTGCTAGAATTTTTTGAACTGATCCAATATGAAAAAACTGCATATTTTACATATGTTTCATGACACGAAATTTCTCCAACATATAAGTTATAAACTAAAAATGCAAAAACTACCCATTACGAGACGACGGACCAATGTAATACCATAATTTTTCAATTTTTTTCTGGGTTTATTTTGGAAGATACGGAAATATTGATTTCAATGAATCATAATGACCTTCGGTGTTTGCACCTTTTATGAAAATAATTAAATTAGCCATTATTTATGAAATTAGGAAAGAGTTATATTTTAAGTAGATTGAATACATGATAACATCTTGGTTCGATAGTTGGTCAATCACTCATGAGTTTAATCCATCAAAGTTGAAAGATATGTATTCGAGCTTGGCTGCGTAATTGGAGACATGTTAGTTTGGCGAAATTTACCAAAAACTTGGTGATTTCTATACAAGTTCTGAACTTTTATGACTTTTTTTAATTTATTTTATCGGCATTATTTTCTCATTAACTAATATATATATTTATTTTATCGGGAAAATGGCACCAGAAAATATTTACTGTGGATGTTTACACACCTGGGCAACTTTAAATCTAAAATTCTTGGCTTAGCATACTATGGATACAACTCAAAATCTAAAATTTAGCATTTGGACACCATGATGGACAACTGTTGGATACAGCAAGGACATTTATTTTTTACACTAATAAAATTCAAGCAAGTGGGGAACCCGGTATGTTAAAAACATTGCAGTTGGAAGAATGCGGGAAATAGATAAAGCGGTTTCTCATGGTGTCCTAGAAAGCATTGAAACAAAGGTGATGTACACATCTATACGCTTTGTGGTATGATTCGATTAAACAGGCCATGTGATGTGATGGGCGGTGGGGCATATGTATGGTCTGTTGTATTTTCTGCTTTTAAAATTTTAGGTATGTTTTAAAATTTTGGGTTCCCCTTTGCTCACCTAGGCGTTAAAGTCTTGCGACCTACGGTCAGGCGCTCACGCCAGCCTCCCAACCCCTCAGGGTTGTCTCATCTGTGAATTGATGTTTGTCGCTGCAATCCGCCATATGTGGGGAGGATCATCTAGCGTGCGGCACCGAACGATGTACCGCAGTACGTGCCATGTGTAATGAAGATTTCCATGCATGGGCAGATGGCTCTTTTTTATTGGCAGGTAAAAACCCTCCTAACATGGAGTCATTAAGCATGTTGTTTGAATACTTCTTAAGCCTTGTTAGTTTCATGTCTTTTATTGTGATCATCATTGATAATTGTGATGTTGCTTAATATTCCACGCGGGTCGACCCACCCGGGTGACAAACTCCTCAATCTTGTCATGACATCGAGGGCAATAAAATTGAGCTCGGTAACAAAAGACAGGTTAGAACGAGAGGAGAAATGGCGACGATCTTTTATTAAGGAGATGGTGCAAATACATGTTGATCGAATGACAGCACTTCTATATTCTTGATGCAAGATCTTTCTTCTTTAGTGCACTGGAAATGCTTAAACGCTCGGTTTGAAATGTCTAGATCCTACACCATATCATCTAAATGTCGATGGGTGCACGCAAAAGGACATATTTCACCACTTACGATGGTCTGGCAAAACAACCCGATGAACAAAGCCGACTCGGAAAGGTCTCTAGAGAACAAACCAATCTCATATGGGTGTGGTAAGTCGTAATGATTTCAAATAGCAGCAGCACCTTTGAGAAAGCAACATACTGTTAATCTTGAGATACATATTGTGGCATTATTTGGGTTGCAGGGTACATGTGGAGGAACGAAAGGGCCTTAAAACCCTGGTTTCCTTTTGCTCCTACATGTGCATGAATTGTCTATCTGAAACTATTAGAGATGGAGAATTTCAAATTGAACCTAGAGGAGAGTTATATTTTAATCATACACTTTTTGGTAACCGAACACATGATGCATACGCCGAAAAGCCTAAGACACGAGATAGAAAGGGTTAATATTAAAGAGGGCAGCAGGCGCACATTAAATAAATGGACAAAGGGTGATGTTGTATATATATTAATGCAAAGGCGAAAAGATATGTAGGGTTTCCAAAAACATATAAAATGGTGAGTCAAGACTATGGAAAACATTAGATAGGCATATGTTACATAGCATACTAAAATGGTCAAGGTTATTTTTAAAACATGGGTGAGCACAAAGGTTCGATAGTGGATGAGAGAAAATATCTGTCTGGAGACAGCAATAGAAATTGATTATCGGAAAAGAAGGACGGTTGGTCACGGAAAAACGTGAAAGGATTTCTCCCAACTAGGAGAAAGAAATAGAGTTTAAGTATAATCTTGCCCGAAGTAATCCGGAAGTTATTCACGATTCTGGAGCTGAGGTCATGGGCAACAGGACATCCATGATTATGAGTGGAATAGCTGGAAAAGAGTATCGGGGCAAAAATGTAAGCCAAAGACTTAACCTTAGTTTGAGATAGTCCAAGGGCAGTAAACAAGTACAGCGTGTACGCTTCATATATGTTTGGACCAATTGGGCATAAGTGAAAGTGTTAATTCTTTTGGACATAGATACCATAGAATTCATTATAAAAATGGTGAGATGTTGGGTGAGCCTAGAGTGGACATGGTTAGAAGAAGAGATAAAGAATAACTTATCTCAAGTTATCATCATCGTGGCCTCCATTAGGTTGTTGAACTCCTATACCAATAGGTGTCATTTTTTTCATGATCAGCTTGTTGGACTATACGATATGTTCAAACCTTTTTCTTGTTGCAGTGTTCCCATATTCGTAAAAAATCAAAAAATCAAAAAAATTTAAAAATATGAAGAGGGTATACCTAAAAGAGAAAAATCAAAGGGTGAAAAAGAATAAAATGGTCAAAAAGCTGAAAGAAATGAACCCCAAACAAAAATAGACCGAGAAAGTGTACAGAAGTCTAGATGCCACTACTATTTCAATTTTGTATCTGACTAAGAATTAGTAATGCCCAGCTTTTCAAACTTTTATACAAATTCAGAAGGTCAAACTATTTGTGGCTCATTCATTTTCAATTTCATATTGTGAATAGAGAATAAATATCTATTATTTGTTTAATCTTAGAAGATAAATAGATAGGTAGAATTTAAAGCAAGGTATTTTCAACAGTTTTAATAAGGCCCTTGGATGTAATAAGTGTAGAAATAGATAGATTTGCCACATGTAAAAAGAAAAAGAAGATTGATAAGGGTTTAATAGGTCCTAAGTGCCCCTAATAGAGAAAATAGTGAGAGTAAGTAGGTAGGGTAGGTAGATGTTGTTGGATTGCATATGATGAATGATGGTTCTAAATGTGTTCAATTTTACTTTCATCATAAGTGAAAAGGCGAGGATACTACATGGAAAAAGTTTCACGGTGAAACAAAGTCAAGTCATTAACTTCCCATCTCTTTTTCCCTAAAGCTTTACTAATTTCCCCTAAGTGTAAGGAATTTGAAAGTTGAAATGACATTTTCCTTGACTTTTGGAGGGACCGGACCCTCGACCCCGATGATTGGATAAAACCTTAGTATTTAAAGATATTTATCATTACACTCATTCACTTTTAATCCTTTCCTAAGTAAAATCATTTTACTTAGGAAAATCATCATATGTTTTAGCCTCTCAAAATTACTTGCTTGCTATTCTAAATCTAAGTGTTGAAGTTGATATATTTTAGTTGCTTAAAATCTTCGCTGTAGTTGTGTAAAGTATTTTGAGTTTTCATGTTTCTTTGTCATATTAAAACATTTGTTAATAAGTCATATACAAATTACCTTTTCTACTATATTATAACTCCTCGATGTAATAACAAAAAAACCTTTGTATTATCACGTTTTAGCCAAAGTATTTAAACCCATATGATGAAATCAAATACCCATTATAAAATCGCTTTGTTAAAAACATGTCTTATAAACTATCATGCGCCCCCACTATGGTTAATAAATTTCATTAATTTATTACCATATAATAAAAAATATTTGAGAAAAAGGGTTTAAACATATATTTTATGTTTTAAGCGAAAAAACAAATAAAACCCAAGTCTCATAACTTACGACCCTTCATAAAACCAAAGGGATTAATTAATCGCGGGTAAATTCTTCATCCCCCTCGCCAGTCAAATCTTTAGATAGAATTAATAATAAAGTAGTGGGCCCTTGTTAACTTGCTTCATACCACTTGCGGACGTTCGATCAATACCAAATTAGGATCTCTGACATAAACATTCATTGCCCATCCTTGTCGAACAATTAACGTACAGTAGGAAGCGGTTTTAAAATAGTGTCCCCACCGTCATTCAACAATTGAATCACTGCCAAGTCGCGAGCTTTCTTTGCTCCCAAGCGATTGTAAATTTACACGCTTCTGCTTCATTCCCATAGCGTGTCCATGTCGTGCACCTTTAATGACATCATCCTCAAAAATAATAAAAAATTCGCTGACTTTCCAACTAAAACAAATTTGGCGCATTTTTTTCTCGTTAAGCATATTTAAACGTTCGCCTCTGAAAATTTGAAAATTGGTATTCATGCCATTAACAAATTTCTTGAGGCCATCATTCCGGTGTTCGACGTCCATCAAATCATTCAATAATTCTTGTCAACAGTTTTCCTTAAATAGTGTTGCATCATTTCGTTCCAAACTACGACGAAATCATGTTGTTCGTTTAAAATTCTATACCAAAGAAGCATTACGAGTATTTTGGTCTTCCTTTCACTCAAAATTTCAATTGCGTCGCAGAAAACATAATTTCATCTTCAAAAACTAAAAAAATTGTTAGTTTAGTAAAAACCCCGAAATTTCACTTTGAATACCTGAAACCAAAATACAGTTGCTGACCCTAAACAACCCCCATTGAATGCCCTCCTGAGAGAATTAGAATATTTCCATTAGTGGATGAAAGATTTCGGTTAAAGACTTAGGTTTCGGTGAAAATCCCCTTGGTTATTGTCGTGTAGAGACGATTATTTGAAAAGGCTTGAATGTTATTGGATTGTGGAATCAAATCTCCCAATATAACACCTCAGTCATATCTTCGAAGGTATCCGTATTGCCATGCTAATGTGATCCAATTAGAGCGATTTTATCCCCAAACTGAGCCTCCTTTCTCTCGCTAACAAATTATCAATGATATGTCCATTTGAACACAGTGAAAACTCACTCTCTTATCGTGAGGTATGAAAAAATCTACTCGATTTGTCTGAAGAGATAAAGCATACATCGGAGAGACTTTCATGTTACACGAACATGTTGTGACCCACCTCCCTATGTTGAGTGCCTTTTTCTTTGAAATGGGCCAGATCGTTACGAATATGATTTCTGGCACTTTGTCATGGGCTTTAATACTAGTGAGTATGTTGATGAGTTAACTCTAGTATTATTGTCTATCTTCACTCACGGATAGCCTCCTGTTTGTCCGTATGACTTTGCATCCTATATTGTAGATAGATGGATCAATTCATGAAAAGTTGAGGCCAATGAAATATGTACACGGTGAATGGTAAAGGCGATAAAATTTACGGGGATAGTAAAAGCATAACGATTAAAAAGTATCGAGGTTAAAAAAGTATCATGTTGAATACCAAGTCAATTAAGTCGTGTGAAGATAAACGGCGGGGAAGATAGTTACAAAAACGAAACATACAAGTTCATGACAAGAGTAGACGAGATAAAAAATAGGCGGTAAAAAGTAAAGATAAGGTAAAAATAGGTTACGATAGGTAAAATGGTAAAAAAATGAAAATACTCACCAACATTAAGATTTTTTTCTAAAGTGAAAGTGAAAGCAGTCAAAAGAACAAAAAAGTGAAAGAGTTGAAAAACACAACGAAGAACATTTTGCGAGAAATTTCATGTTTAAGTAATAGTTTTCAGAAACTATTGTGATCACTCCAAGATTAATTTTACAAAACTGAACGAGGTTTATGTTCTTAAGAGGACCATCTACAAAAACCTCTCTCACTTTTCTAACAACCATTATGGTTTTGAAATATTAAACAATATTTAGGCTTTGCAGAAAATTCATGTTTAGTCATCATTTTGCGAGAGAAGATTGTGGACAATCGAAAATACATATTACAAAACTTAAGAAGGTTTTTGTTCCTAAGAGACATATCTACAAACACCTATCTCACACATTTGGCACGATGATTTCAAATGAAGATACATGCACATCTTTACGAGCTATTTTCAGACCTACTGTAACTCTGTTTTATCGTTTACAGAGCTAATGTTGCATTTGGAAGATTTTAGAAGCCAGAAGTTTGTCTCAAAACATGACAATCTACGATAAAATCTTTCAATTTTTACATATATATTACGGATTGAAGAAATAAAAAGATATCATTGGACCCCAAGTTGCAGAATTGATGGACGGAATGCACAAAGACGATTAGTGACTTAGATGCCTCATCATCAAGAGTTGGATAAAAATTAAAATTCTCCTCTTTTTTCATCACTATCCATAAGAAATAGTGCCAAATAGATGCATTAGTTTAGGTAGGGTTCTATTTATGTAAAATAGTTCGGAGAAGTTTGTGAACTAATCTTGATATTTTTTAGAAATATTTTAGTTTAAAAATTATTGTAAATACTTAAACTCTTAGGTATTTTGGGTGGATTATACTACTTTATTTCCTTAACATTGATGTGGAATAAAATTGTTTTAGGATACTGAAAACTTCTTTGTGGCTTGTGGATGATGATTTGAAACTGAAGACTTTTTGCGAGTTACGCTTAATGACAAGAGCTACGGTTCAATAAGTCCTTTCTATCCTATGTTTTAAGTTTATGTCTGTTTATAATATCACTATGTTCCATTTACGGAATAATTGACATAAAAAGAATAAATCGAATTTACTTAAGTGTGCACCCTCGATTTCCAATTGTGATTATTCTAAAAAATTTACTAAGTAGCTGTAAACAACGAATTCTTAATTGCTCTTGTTACATTGGTTTAAACATCTTGATTACTATGTTGAAATTCTGCATTGTCTTTGTTGTAATCATTCACTTTCTTTCTTTTGAACATGATGAAAGATTCTTGATTGCCTTTCATCACTTCAAAATCCATTCCATTCATTTTAAAATCAAAATTGTTCTAACGTTTGTTCTTGCACACTGTGAAAGCCATCTTGTGTGTAGAAGAGTAATCCGGTAAAACCATCCTTCGACTCCATAGCCCCGATGGACTAAAAATATTTAGCCTTGCCCTCGATTGGCGGATTCCACCATTCATAAACAAAATCAGATTCTTCGAACTTATAACTAACCTAAAACTTTACAGAAAAAGCTAAATTTTAAAGAAAGGCCCTCTGCGGATACGGTTGACTGAATTCTATGTCTGAAGGTTGGTTTGTGTACACGGTATACTTTGCCTCTACAACCCCGAAAACACGAGTGATAACACGGAGTTGTGTCAATTTCTACTGGCAGTTTCAACATTTCGTAGAATCTTGGGCACACTTTCTGGCGAGCAGGATCACCTTTCAAACTTGTTGGAGATAGCGATCGAAGTGGAGTTATTTTTATAAGTGGAGATGTCCATTGTGGTGAAATTACAAGATATGATTGTGGTGTCATTATCACTCATGATATAACTGATGAGTATCGGGCGATGAAATATTTGATGCCATCTTAATTTCTTTTAGTTTTTGGTAAGACTTATGACAAGGTTGAAAACAAATTACTATGAGAGTGTTTGGGAAACATTGTTGATATAAATCATCACCGTATATGGAAAATAAACTTTGGAATACATTAAATAGTGGTAGGATTAGTCAAGTGGTTATCAAATAAAGTGGGGATATACAGAGAACTTGAGATGCTTGTTTTACTAAGTTGTTGGTTTATTAGAAAACAATAAAGCATTGAAAACAAATTTAACAACATCTCTAAGATAAGTCTACACAACACAAAACTGGTACAGCTCTTAGTTTCTATTCAATGATTTTGGTAATTTTTCACTTTCTGGTATTGGTATTGATATGTTTGCATGTCTTCGATTGAAAATTCACATTAAAAAACTCAAGGTTCGACAGCGAAAGGTTTTTGAGCAAACATATATATTCGGTGATCCCAAAAAGTCGTGGTTTGATATATGATAATAATATATTTAAATAAATTACTGAGGCTCCTTTTAGTTTTCAGCTAAAGATTGGAGGAGCGATATCATATAAACGAGAACTATATGAAAAAACTTGTGCAAGTAATGTAAACATTTCTGTCGTAAGTTTGTTACATGGAGAAAATATATAATCAAAATGTGCGTTTAAAACACGGAGTCAAATATTGTAACTTCGGTCTGACGACATGTTAGAATAACTATCACGTAGGCATTACGTTCATTGAGTAAGTTACAATACGCATCATTGTAAAATCAGAAAATACCATAATCAACGCCCATGACAATCTTCCACGCGTCCACGGGTGTTGGATAGAACAAGTCTCTGCACTTCATGCCCGCGCGTTACATGGTATGAGAGTTTCCTGTTAACGCCATGCATAAATAAGTGCTCTTTTCCTCCGCAACGGATGTTTCGATGATGGCGATATAACTTTTCGGTCGTTCGCCTACGGCCGCCCAATAAAGCGTGCCAAGGATCGGCGTAACTTCTGAGCCTCAGAAATGCAGCATACAATAATAACGTTCGCGTAGTCAATTTCGATCCCGGAAAAAAGCGAATCGCTGATCTTGGTTGTGTTAGCACAACAAACAAGGCTCTCTGATTAATTTTCTCCCTACTGTGATACGTTGTGGCGGAGGTTCAATCTGCACGACCTCCTAAATTCGTGTTGAAACTAATCGTTCGATCCCCTCAATGAAGGCGGTCACCTGTTGAAGGCGGTCATTGCATTGGAATATGACAAACGACCCGTCGATCATCCTGGGGTGAAAAGAAGGGTTGATCTGAAATTAAATTAGCACTATTCCTGCCAAATCGCTCCTTCTTGGCCACCGCCGTTTCATGTCGTCGAAACGCCGAACGCGCATAAGCGAGGGGGATATACGTGTATAAAGGTTAATGCTTTGTTTCAGCTATGCATTAACCGGTTAGGGTTCGTGAAATAACTACATCATAGGGTGTTTAACCGTGAAAACTGGCATCTCTACATATGAAGAATGACCATCTTTAACACCTCATTACAACAGAAAATTGATTCATGGGTGATCTGATGCTGTCCCGGTGAAGACGAGGATAAAGCAATTAGCTATGGTGAGGCTTTATTGTGACCTAGAAACACTTTCGGTGGTGCATCATAGCCTATCTCGGCTGTAACGATTACGCAGGAGCTCCGGGCAGTAGTCTCGTTAAAAAAATGTTAGACTAGCTATACATGCCTTCAATTCTTTTGCGACGTTGGAAGAGAATACATAGTAGATATGCGCGATCGTTTCATATATTGCCTTTGAAACAGGTTTATACGGTCAGCTAACCTTTAAAAACTCCCATATTTATGTGTCAATATACCTTTATGCATCTACATTTATATATTTATTGCATCTTTATTTTCTTCAACATGCATAAACATATTTATGTGGATGAGGCTAATAGCTAATCTAATATGCTTACACGGAGTAGCATGAGGAGATTGTGATGACGACCCAGAACGAGAGTTTGTCGCTCACTCGGTCTTGGTTCAAGTGGCGGCGGCTACGACTATCTCAATAGGAGAAAAGGTGGAAAGGATAAAACCTAGGTACTTTATGCGCAAGGTCGCAGGTCGCACATCAAGGGTGGCAAGGTCGCATATCTTCGGTTTTTATGCCTTTTCGACACGCGACCCGGCAACCTAGTCGCGGTGTGGTCGCATCTCTTAGGTTTTAGCCTTTGCGACCCCGCGACCCCGGCGACCTGGTCCTGAGTCGAATTTCTTGATTTTCCTCCTTTTTTGTGACCTGCGACCTTGAACTAGTCGCCAGGTCATGGAAATACTTGTCTCTTAATTTATGCATTTCGCTGTGACTGATCATGGTGTAATCTCTTATTTTCTTACGTTTTACCGACACTTTACGGTCGAGTCGCAGTGTAACTCTTCAGGGTACGAGTCATAAATGATCATAAAAAAACAATAATTGGGAAGATAATTCAAGCCAGGCGGGTTGTCATGTAAATACTCTTGAGAGCTTGTAAAAAGGATCTTTGTGAGGACACAAAATTTGGAAATTACATTGTATTACCCGATGAATATACATTTAATGATGAATAAAACATTTTGTAACCCTTTGTGGATCCTAGTGTTGTTTTATGTACGAGCAACATTGGTATTATATCCAGTTTCTAAATATCTTTGGGTAATGGGCCATCATACAATTCATATCGAGTTGTAACATTTTCTGGTATGTTAATGGTTGTTGGTTTATTTCACTTTCTTAGCTAATGTTGATGACTTTGTTTATACGCATTTGTGTTATCATTTTAAACTTTAAGTGAAAGTGTTCTTGCACCGTGAGGGTGTTTCCTTTGCGGTCGAACGATCTGCAAGGCAACCTAATGAAGTGTTGCCTGGCACTTCTTAGTCTTCATGCTTGTATTTTCTCTTGTTACTCATAATGTATGCTACATTTAGCACATCAAACATATGTCTTGTATCGATTGATTAATTATTATTACTATTTTATAGAGTTTAGCGAGACGAAAAGGATAAATGGGTGGTAAGGCTGGACCCACACCCCCAGACGGAATCCCTATTCCAAATGTTCGAGTCTAATTAGGACCAACACATTGAGAGAATCCTGGTAATGGCTAGAAGAGAATTTTCCGTCAACGAGAATTGGCACTAGAAGGAGGGCAGGATAATGGCAAAACCCTTGAGCACCGATTAATTTCATATACGTAATGGCTCGTTCCCAATCATTCTCCCAAGATGTTTGTCGAGAGTTTTATGACCTCGATATACATATAGATGAATTTATGTATCACTTGTCCCCGATTAGAATGCAGTGGTGAAAGTAAATTACAATACATAACCTTTTCGTTGCAGCTGGGTAAATTAACTGAGAACAGCATTGAAGATTTTGATTTGTTTCTGCTATTCCTCACTCTCGAGAAATTAGCACTAACGTGGTGCACCACATTTGAAACTTCATCCATTCGTTTGCCGTTTGAACAACTAAACGTTAATTGCGACAAGATTTTCTGAGGTACGTTACTACCAAGTGTGGTAATGTTAATGACATTAGAATGAGGCCTACGAGAATCTGCGGATGAATTCTCTATCGAATTTTGTCATTATTTTTTGAGTTCTGAGAGATATTTGATTGGAAATTTTTAAGTGAAGCAGTTCAAGTATGTGATTCTACGTTTCTGAACAATTTCGATTTAGATCCTAGTGTTCCCTATGATAACCCATAAGTTATAGGTTGTTAGTTTCTGTCCCTAATACTTCCTTGTCCATCTCACACAATTAGGACCACATTTAGGCCTCGAGGGGAGAGTGTTGCTATTCGCGATATTCTCGTCCCTCCTCTGGTGGGCGGTGGGTTGTGACCTCGAAATTCACAGGCAAGGATAGACAACGTGAAGGATAAAGCCTATTGCACTACCTTTGAATCTTTCACGCACCATGTCAAATCGGGCTTGAAAACCATAATGGCTCATTACACTCTCTTGGTTCTGTAAACCTACCTCGAGCCCACTACGATGTCTCTAGACCACCGAGTCTAAATCTGATTCACATACGATTATGAATCGACTCTATCCCAGGATGATTGATTCCCGCCCGAACCTACGGATCATTGTTCCTGCGATGACACGGATGTGCGTGTTGAAAAGCCTCATATGGTTAACGCCTAACGACTCAATCTACTGCGTTCATTATTCACCGGTTGGTTTCCCGTCCATACACCGGTAATTTCTTGAGACATTCGAAATTTCCTTATCTTGTGTTAGCCGGCAATCCTCTAGCGATGCGAGATGGTGTTTCACAATCACAGGTCCAAAATACGTGAATCTTTGAGATCTGATCTGTCTCACTTGAAATCGCAGATAGCCATAGGAGAGATTTTTGTAGAACAACACTGTTCCCTCTGTTGATCCTTCTCCAATAGTAATTCCCGGGGAGCCTTGTGCCAAGTACTTAACTTTGGTCAAATCGATGGTTTGTAGCAATCACTCATAGCTAAAACATTTTCAATCATACTGCAGGAGGAAAGTCACTCGGATCTCTTCTTGACCCCGCCAAGACACACCGAATTCGATGATTCTGCAGGAAGATTCATGCCCACGAGCGTCGGCAGCTTCAACCACGTGGTTTTGAAGGCAGCAATTCTCCCATTACGTGCTCCTTCCGGCATAAACACGCTGAATTATCCTCACCACCAGAAAATCTAGAGAATCCGATACTTTGGGTTATCAATACGTACGGTCGCAAATTTTTGACCGAATTGATACAAAAATATGGCATTGCAACTCACCACAATCCAGAGCACATAACGGCTCACGGCACATGCTCATTGCTTCCGATAAATCGAAATCAGTGTCCCCACTGCATTAAAGTTGTGATTTAACAAATAACCTTATCATGAATTTTCCTACAAGCCTTTGTTAGCTTTCAACCGCCCGTCGGACCTAGGATTGTGCATGGATGGATGTGTGTCTTTTATAAATGTTGAGTTACAGAAACATATTTCTATGTGTCAAGATGATGGGATTCGACTTGCCACGATCTATTCTAGCATGTTCTTTGACGGTATCTATGATCGTCTTCGTTGCACATAACTCCTCGGGTAAGTTTTGTTGCTACGCTTTTTTGAATCTGGCTGCGTCACAATCATTGTTGTCATTGCGGGATAGAGGTAATGCGATGCATTTGCCAGGCAATTTTACACTGCTTTCATGTATCATTCGTTTTAAACTAGGGGTTTAGATATGAGCCAGCTAGGACTTTGTTAATAAAGTTTAGTTCGAAGTTAATTAGGTTTACTTGCCAAATTTTTACTTATGATTTAAATCATGTTTCACTATTTTGTTCGTTAATATTTTAGGCATCGTCGTATTACAGTATTTTCCTTTCATTTTAACTAGGTTACTTGTTGTTATAATAATGCTATTGTATTTTCACTTACAAGCGGTTGATCGCTCTTGCACATGGCATTGCATTGCATCTTGGTATCTCTTATTACATTGGGTCATACTGCTCTCTTTCTCACATCATGTTTCATGCACACTGTGCATGAGCCCTCATGGCAACCCTATCACCTTATATGAGTCGTGTTTTGCTGCAGTTAAAGCAGTAACTTAATTGCTAGCATTGAGGTTAGGTAGCTGTCTCAAAGGCGATTATATTAAATCAAGTTATAAAGGTCACCATTCTCAACAAGATGCATATGAGTCTAGGGTATTGCTTTCGGAAGATACGAGCTTGAGTTTCTTGAGGAGACTTTGATAAGTTTGAGTAGCCCCATACTGGTAACTAGGCCTTGTGTGACATCGTCTTGGACACCTAAAAATGATTTGTAACCAACCCTGTTATGGTAAATAGGATAAGCTGGCTGGTAGGCAGTGAGGATATATTTGATTTAAGCAACACGGCTTGTTACTCTGTTACTCATAAAATAAGGTGAGATCCCTCATCACACCACATGAAAATAATTCTGTAACAGGCACAACAAAAATAGTACTACAAGCACATGAAATAAATAAAGATGAGATCGAAAGGGCTTCTTACTTGAGAGGTGGTCAGTAGACTCCGTCGGAGTAATGACAGCTCATGGCAGTGATGAAACCTTGTTTGTGATTTCTTGAAGTGACTCACTTGAGAAATCTTGTCCGGAGCACAACGGCAATGAGCAACACCGAGCTTACTTTAAAAATTGCAAAATAATAAGCACGCATGTTACATGTCTCAACAAACTACTAACGTCTATGAGTTTTCTACTCTTTTGATGTGTTTACGGTCGCCAGACTTAGTTGAGCATAAAAGTTGTTTATGCAGCAAGGCTAAGTAATACAAAGGTACCCGCGGAACTTGTTCAATATTCCTTGCATTACTATCCGGACTCGAGACTTTTGTTGTGATAATCTTGTGGAGATCTTTGGATTCTGCAGAGTGGTTCGCCATTTGTTGTAGCCGCTACAAAACCACCCAAAATTTTGGGTATATTTAAATTGAAGTTCCCCCTCACCTGCACTTTGAGCGTTAAAGTATTTCACACCGACACTGCACGATCAACGACATCCCGCCCGAACTATCCCCAATCCCTCATGAGTTTGTCTCATCTGCCAAAACCAGTCATCTGTGCAATCATGTATGTTGAGAGAATCATGCAAAAATGGCACCAGACATTCTTATCGTAGTCGTGCCATGTGTGTGGAATTTCCATGCATACGTTTAGACTGGAAACCTTTTGTGTATTGACGAGTAAAGCCCTCCTTTGGGTCATTAAGCATGTTGTTTGAATACTTCTCTTAAGCTTGTTAGTTTCATGTGTTTTATACGTGGTCATCTCATTATTGAAGAGCTAATTATGATGTTGTAATGTCCATGAGGTTGACCACGGGTGACAAACTCCCTCGGTCTTTTCATGACATCGGGGAAATAAAATTGAGCTCGATATAACGAAGCAAGGTTGGGGAACACGGGAGGGAGGAGAAGCAAGCGACAAGTCTTGTTAAAGGAGGATGGTGTGCACATGTTGATGGAGAAGCATATATTTTTCATTGCAAGGCTTTCTTCACTAGTGCGCCAGATGCTTAAAAACGCTTCGTTTGGAAATATAGATCACATATCATCTAAATGTCGATGAGTTACGCAAAGGAACATGTTGCATACTTAGGTAGACCTGCGCTTGGTATGCTTTGGTGAAAAAAGCATTCAGAGGTCTCTTTAGAGAATGACAATCTCATATGGGTGTGGTAAGTCAACAGCGAGTTTCAAATATGACACCTTTGAGAAGCAACATCACAATGATCTTGAGATACCTCTTGTGGCATTTATTTGGGTTGCAAAGAGTACATGTGGAGGAACGAAAGGGCCTTAAAACCTATTCAACATCTACATATGCAATATTGTCTATACGAAACTATTAGAGATGGAGGTACCAAATTGAACCTAGAAGGTTATATTTAGTACATACACTTTTGGTAGCTAGGCACATTGATGCTGTCATAAAGAGAGCCTCTCCAGAACCCTTGAAGATGAAAATTTATTATTAAAGGGCCATCAATGTGGCTTGAAGCATATTTCGACTCTCGATCTTCAAAAACAAGAAGCCTTCGTATTATGAGGTAAAGCAAGTGATCAAATTAAAACAAGGCTCGAAAGCATAGTTCAGAACCTTAAAATTATCTAGAGAAAAAACTAAGTGATAACATTATAAAAAGCCTTATTCAATGGACCAAAGTGATGTTGTATATATATTAATGCAAGGCGCAGACCATGTGAGTTCAACATATAAAATGAACAGTCAAGTATATGGAAAACATTACGAATGAGCTTAATATTTCCATATATAGAATAATCAAGAGTTATTTTTAAAACATGGAGGCAGGCACAAAGGTTCGATAGTGGATGAAATATTATGAAGACAACTATTTAAAAATTGAAATTTTTGGAAAAAGGAAGACAGGTTGGTCCACGGAAAAATGTGGAAAGGTTTCTCCCAACTCGGAGAAAGAAATAGAGTTTGGGTATAATCTTGCCAAGTAATCCCATTTTATTCACAGTTACGGAGGAGAGCTCGGGTCACTTAGAACATGGGATGACCATGATTATGGTACAGACAATGCTGGAAAAAATCACAAGGGCAAAAATATGAAAGCGAGACATGCTAGATTTCAGATAGTCAGGCATAAGCAAGAGTGGCGTGTCCGCTGCCTGTTTGGACCAATTGGAAAACAAGTGAAGGTAATTCTTTTGGACACTAGATACCACGAAGATTCATTGCTGAGCTAATGGTGAGATGTTGGGTGAAAATTGGGGGACATGGTTAGAAGAAGAGATAAAGAATAACTTATCTAAAATTATCATCATCGTGGCCTCCATTCGAGTTATGTCCAATTTTCTCTTGTGATTCAACCTTTGTTTTATGTAGAATCTTGAAACTAGGCTTTTCAAAGGCAGGGTAGCCTTTTCAAACATTGCAGATAAAATCGAGTGATTGCTGTCAGTGGAGATGTCCATTGTGGTGAAATTACAAGATATGATTGTGGTGTTAGTTATCCACTCTATGATATAACTTCAAGTGAACTACTCAGTAGGTAGAATATACGGTGCCATCTTAATTCTTTAGTTTTTTAGTGAACTTATGACAAGGTTGACTCCCAGTCCTATGAGAGTGTTTAGGAAACATTATGGAAATATAAATCATGCGTATGCGGGAAGCCAAAATTTGGAGCCATTGAAATTGGGCGGGATGCAAATCCGGTAGTTATCAAATGGAAGTGAGGATGTGCACGGAGGAGCATATGAGATAAACACATTTTACTTTCGATTTTACGTGGTTTGACAAAGAAAACAAATCTGACGAGTTGGAGAAACTAAACATACTGCTCTCTCAAAATAGATCTACCATGGCTTATAAAGCCTTGGTGGCTCTTGGTTCTATTCAATGATTTTGGTAATTTTTCACTGCGGTATTGGTACTAATCTTGATTTGTAATAATAGGTCCATAAATTACGTATTCAAAAACTCAGGTTTGACGGTAAAGTTTTGAGCAAACATATATATTCGGTGATCCAAAGTGGTAGTTTGATATATGATAATATACAACCATGTTCCAAATAGTGCACGAACCATATGGTTTTCCAACGATATAATATTGGAGGGGTGATATCATATACATGAAATTATATGAAAAAAACATTACAAATAGCGCAACGTTTCTATGGAAAAGTTATTCTTTAGGCAGATATACTAATCAAAATATCGTTTAAAAACATGGAGTCAAATCTTGCTTCGGATCTATGACGGCATGTTAGAATAACTATCGACGGCGGAAGTGTTCGTTTCGCTGAAATTAATTACAATACGCATGATTGTAAAATCGAGAAAATTCCATAATCTTCTTGTCTTCACGCGTCCACGGTGGTGGACGAACAAGTCTGCGCTAAGTTACATGGACACAGGTTGCCCATACGTGCTACCATGCATGAACGTAAGTGTCTTTGCTACACTCAAACAAATATTTCTAATCGAAGAAGCTGATACAAAGCTTTTAGGATCGTTCGCTGCGCATTAGCAATAAAAGCCAAATCGTACAAGGATGCGACGCCTTTAAACCGCTCAGAATCTAGTATGCAATAGTAACGTTAAACATGGTCGATTTTCGGTCTGAGAAAATAGGAATCATGATCTTTGGTTGTGTGCTTTAACAATAAACCTACGAATTAATTTTTCGCCCTCTCTTGATACGTTCTTGATTTCAATCTACACGCCTCCTAAATTCAAAAGTATTTCGACTAGTAATTCCGATGCCTCGGTAAACAGTCCCCATTGAAGGATGGAGTCATTGCATTGGAATGTAATGAGCTGATCGGTATCACAGGAGTGAAAAGAAGGTTCGATACGGTGCATTGGCAATGCACTCTCCAACGGTCCCGGCTCCTCTGCCCGGCCGCGGGGATTGCATATCGTGAGGCATGGGAGCATAATTACATCGCCGAGAGATACTGTGTATAAAAGGTTATAATGCTGCTATGTGATTCAGGTTGGCGAAATAACTACATCACAGGTGTTTACCATGAAAACTAGCATCTCTACATATGAAGAACAATGCATCTTTAACACCTCATTGTGAGAAAATGAGTTAAACGGTGAATCGATGCCGCCGGTGAAACGGGGATGACAGCAATTAGCTATGGCGAGGCATGTCATGACCTCGAAACACTTTGAGGTCGTGCATCACTGGCATCTTGACATAGCGATTGTAGGGCTCCCGGGCTTCGTGGTCTCCATTGAAAAATGTTAAAGAATGGTATACGTGCCTTGACGTTCTTTTGCGGCAGGTGGAGGGGAACACATAGTAGATACACTCTGCGATCGTTCATATATTACCTTCGGAAACGAGGACATACGAGGGTCCAAGCTAACCTTTAAAAAACTCCCAATTTTATGTGTCAATATACCTTTTATGCATCTACATTTCTCCTATATTTATTGCATCTTTTATTACTAGCAGCATAGCTTATGTTATGTGGATAGAGCTAATAATAATAATATGCTTACGGTGCAGGTAGCATGTGGAAGTTGTGATGACGACGGACAAGGAGGTTTGCTTGGCTCACTCGGGAAAGTGTTTGGTTCATGTGGCGGGGCTACGGCCTCTCAACGGGGAGAAAGGTGGAAAGGATGTTCGAGTCGCACATCTTCCCAGGCCGCCCCGAATCGCACGTACGCGGTCGCGGTGCGCATATCTTCGTGCCCCCGCCTTTGCGGCCACGCGACCCATGCGACCTGGTCGCAGGTCGCATCTCTTGGAGTTTTCCGCCGCTTTTGCAACCCCACGACCCGACCGCCTGGTTGTGGTCGCATTTCTTCAATTTTCCTCCTTTTTGCGACAACGCGACCGGCGGCTCTGGTTGCGGTCGCATCTCTTCGGTTTTATGCATTTTGCGACCCCGCGACCCGGCGACTCGGTCGCAAGTCGCAGGTACTTAATCTCTGTTCCCCTATTACAGCTTGCGACCCCGCGACCCGATCAGTCGTAGGTGAGAAAAAGCGAGTCCCAAGGGCCCAGGCAGTGCAAAATCAAGGAAGCCCAAAGGTGAGTTTTTGTGTATAAATACTCCTTCGGGAGCTTGTAAAGGATCTTTTGTTGGGGACTCTAGGCAGGTACATTGTATTACCAGAGTAGATATACATTTAATGATGAATACAAGAATTTTGTAAACCCCTTTTGTGGATCTAGTGTTGTTTTATGTCTGGCTTTGTTGAGTATTATATCTTGATTTAAGATATCTTTGAATTAATGGGCACATGCTAATTCATATCACGGTTGCATAACGGTTTAAAGTATGTTAATGGTGGTTGATTTATTCACTTTCTTAATATGTTGATGACTTTGTTCTACTGCGTTTGCAGCATTATCGTTTTAAGCAGGAAGTATGATGTTCTCGGCATGACAATTGTTTTGTTTTGCAGTCGAACGGTCTACAACTGACTAATAAGTGTTGCTGCCTTTTGTCGGTCTTCGTGCTTTATTATTTTCTCTTGCTACTCATAAAGTATTTATGTGCATTTAATGCATCAAACATATGTCTTGTATCGGTTTATTAGTGTGTACTGCTTGTTTTGCAGTTTAACGAATGCAGCAAAAATACGTTGGTAGGCGGACATACCGGACGGGATCCCTAACTAGCGGTTCAAGGTCTAATTGGGACCTTTTGCAGGGAGATCTCCACCTTATTGGCCGGAAGATTTTCCGTCAACAGTCCCAGAATAACTCTGTTATGTTCTTGCAAGGAAAGAGCTAATAAACGTGAGAAAGGTTAGATATTGTCTATCAATAAATCAAGTATGACACGGATGAAATATCTTGGAATTTTCTAGAAGAAATCTCCAAGAAACATTGCAAATAACATTGTAAACATGCTTAATACTTTGCTTTAACTATACATTATTATGAGATGGATTAATTTTCCGGTATTGATCATTGACAAGTTTTATTTTTGTTCCACGGGATTTACAGTGAAGGTCTTTCAAACATGTTTGGAAAGGGGCACTTCCTCCATGGTAGGAACCAAATGTTGTGAATGCTGATCAACTCATTTTCCACAGGACAAAGCGAGAGGAAAGGAAGTTTTAAGCAAAGATCAATAGCTTGTGACAACGTAATAGTACAAGCGGGGATCAACTTAAAGAGTCACTAAGGTGGGTCAATCTAATCGGCAAGCATGTTTCTTTTGAAGATATTGAACATGAAACAAAAAATTATGGTAGAATTAGTGAGGAGGAGATTAGAAATGTTGTACAAGGAAAACAAATGGATACCAAAAGAAAAATTGTAGAATGTCTCTCTTTCATGATGGAGGCTTGTTTATAAAAAAAGCGATATGTTATCCCAATACTGGACAGGAAATCAAATATTGATAAGACCTAAGGTCATAAGTGGCAATGAAAAAACAAAGTGAAAGATATCAGGCAGAGAAATCATAACACCGAGGTCTTTGAAGGTTAGAGGATGGAATTATTAAAAAAAGAAAACAAAATGCTATTCAATATGAGTTGAGGAAGAATAAATTAATTCTTGGTGGCTAAACATTTGAGCTTAATGTTAGCAATTTTTATAGCCCGGACCGAAGGTGAATACCATTTATTCAAAACATGGACAATATTTTTGAGTTGGCATTTAGAGTAGGAGATATATGGGATTTGATTGATGAGATTTTGATAGGTGGGATATGTTTCATAAAAAATCAAAAGGTTAAAAAGAGTATTTTCAACCTGTTACCAACGATGCAAGATAGGTCATGAAATGGCTTGACTTCCGGAAGGATATGACTATCACACCTTGGAGAACAATGCAAGGTGTGAAGGATGATAAACTAGTCAAATCAATACTAGCCCGTGTGAAAGTGGGTGAATTATCAATGGAAAAAATGTCTGAAATTTAAAAGTAAGTTTCTTGAATTATTTCTTATTTTTCTTTCATTATAATTTTCTTTTAAAAAAGAAAACACAATAATGTTGGTAGAATTTGTTATACATGTCACTATATTAACGATTTTAACTTTATTATTCGGTTAGAAATTTTTTATGAAAATACAGAACTTTATGGTTAAAATATTTAGATGAAGGCAGTTGGGATGATGTTGTACGCAACTACCCGGAAGCAAGTTCTACATCAACACTAAATATTTTATATTACAGCTCAATAACATATATTAATTTACATTCATTTTATTCATATTTAAACTATTTATATATATATATATATATATATATATATATATATATATATATATATATATATATATATATATATAAATTAAAGATGTCAAAGAGGATGAAATGGAGTGGGATAGCAAAAGCTTTGTTAGAAAAATTAAGGTGGAGAAACATGAGGAAAGAAGTGTCTTATGAATGTTGAACTTGATCCTACTCTTAATCATTACATTTGGAATGGGCTTAATGACGCTCAATATCAAATAATACAAGGTGGCCAGTGAAGACATTGCATCACTAATACCTAAAAGGGAATATGGCCTGGTACCTCAGATATTCATCATGAACAATTTCCTAGAACAGCAGATATGGTAGAACCATATGCTTAGCATCAAGATTTTAGTAAAGTGATTCTGGGTTTCAGAAGTATCCTGCTTTGGCGATTTGTGACATTTCATTCCAGAAGCTCTGAGTTCCAATGTTGTTAACAACCTTCAAAGGTAAAAAACTCAAAGGACAACTTACATGGTAGGAAAAAATTGTATGTTTGATTACTCTAAAAAAATTTATTCATGTAAAATTTAATTGAACTTTTCTGTTTAATATTCTTAGGGCATAAGTCAAATATTTTTCTTCCGAAGATCAACACAATATAAATGATTGTGAGTTCATCCATAAGATATTTGGAATGAAAGAGGATAGCTATAAGCATATTCTTATAGGAATCGAGTAGATAAGAAGGAGTCATAGTCAAGTATTGGTTCATGATACGGTTGTAAGAAAACTGAAATACGAGGATAAAGATGCAAAAGGAGATAAAAGTTAACATTTATGTAAAAAACCACAAGCATTGATTAACTATCTTATGAATCTATCATTAAATAAAATGGGTTTTGGATTTATTCCTCGAGGTTTAGGTAAGTTTTATTATACAAATTTAAATTTAAATATTTTTACTTTTTACTTTTGTGTCTTAATACTAATTTTTCTTACTTATTCATATGACAGCATTGATTAGGTACAACACTAGCATGTTTCCTAATAAAAGGAAGAAATTGCATTACCATTGAGAAGAACCATTTCAATGCTGAATTTATTCAACAAAGAATTAAACTCCCAACTCTTCAATTCCTTCCAGGATGCGAAGCAAGAGAAGTTGTAGTTTGAGGAAAAGAGAGATTTTAATGAATCACGTGTGGAAAAAAAAACCAAAACCTCAACCACCATTATATGGAATGATTAGAAAAGGACACTTTGGAAGATTTGCGGACATGAAAGATCCTTTGAAAGCGACAATGATCAAAATGAAGAAGAAAATGTTAGACAATGTCAATGATATTTCTGAATGATGTTGAAAGATGTATTAGTTGATATTGTTAATAATATTTTAGGTATGCTTGCAAACAAAGCTCATTTTTGAGATCTAATAATCGGTTTTACTTGTAATGTTCAGGACTTTAAGTATTTTATAATATGCCTTTTTGCAAAGAAATCTAGGTTACATATGTTTTGACATAAAATTCAATAAAAATGTTATTTTCTTAAGTTTTTTTGTTAAAATTATCCCAAAAAATTAGTTTATTTAACATGTTTTTTTCAACAAAAGTCTCTAAAAGTGTATTTTTGCATTCTATTTGTATATTGAAAATTTGTATTTTTGTCACTGTTTTAAAAATATTGGTTTTTTTAATACAAATATTTGTTGCTGCATTGAAAGAATTATTTAAATACATAAACATGTAGCTAAACTTTAGAATATTCAGCCCTTTTAACATCTTTATCATGTGAAAAGTGATATATTCTAATTTTATTAAAAAAATATGGTACATAAATGCATGAAAATAAACATCTCACGGAAGAAGAACCTAGAAAATATATAGTGTCCAAATCCATCCTATAAAAATATTGGTGATGATACACCACCACTATTCAAAATCGACAAAAAAAACATCACATAAAAAAATAAAAAAATAAAACAAAATAAAAAAAAAAAACTTAAAGTGCCAAAAACATGCTCAACTTTTTTTTTGTTGTGATGCTGCATCACCACTTTTTCAAAATGTTGTTTTTATTGCAACCTCAAAAAGTAGGTACCGATTAAGATTTTCTTTCATGATAATAATGTTTCCTCAAAACATATCACGGTCTCTTTTCACTTGTAGTGAATGGAACATGGAAAACATCATGGAATTTCACTGTCGGAGGTAGTGCAAGTGAATATGATACTGTCCCAATCCTTTCAAGAATATTGAAAGGTTTATAATATCGAAGTTCCAACTTGGCACATGATCCAAACCTCAAGAAGCTTTTCATGGGCTTAATGCGCAAGTACACTTATTCCCCAACAAGAAACTCCTTAAAAAACCTATTATTGTTTTCATAACTCTTGTGTCTATCCTATGTTGCTTTCAGATTATTCTTGATTACTTGCATTGCATTTTCCATTTCTGCCAACATGTCTGGTCCAATCAATACCTTGTTCACTAGGTCACTCCAACTGATGGGAGTATTAAAAATCTACCCATATAGTGCCTCAAATAGGCTCATCCTAAAAGACTTCTGGTAGCCATTGTTGTAAGGTAACTCAACTAGTGTAAGATACTCTTCCCACTTTCGTTGCTGATGCATCACATACATCCTCAACATTTCCTCAGGAATCTGATTGACCCTCTCTTTCTGTCCATATGTCTATAGATGACAAGTTGTGCTGAAGGCCAACTATATACCCAAACATGCAAATAAATCTTTCAAGAACCTAGAATTAATATTGGTATCCCTATCTGACACTATCTTCTTCAGAACACCATGCAACCTCACTAGATCTTCGAGGAATACTTGTGCTACATCACTAGTCGATTAAGTAGAATTCACTAGAATTAAATTTTATACTTTCATTAACCTTTCAACCACAACAATAATAGAATCATGTTGCCTCATTGTTCGTAGTAAACATGTGATGAAGTCCATGGAAATGACCTCCCATTTCCACCTTGGAATAAAAATAGGCTAAAGAAATCCACCTGGATTATTACACTCTACTTTTACATGTTGACAATCCAAGAATATAGCCACAAACTCTGCCACTTCCCTCTCCAGACTCAAAAAAAATAAAACTACTTCACTACTATCAATGTCTTCTAATATCCCAGGTGACCAGAATATAGTTTAGAATGTAACTCTCTTAAGATAGTCTTCTTGAGTTCACTGCTATCTGGCACGTATATCCTGTCCCTCAATATGATCAAGGCATCCTTTGTGAGATGATAGTCTACATCGCATGCACCTATGCCTGTACCACTACCTATACCTGTACCTACACCTATACATGTACTCCATTATAACATGTGCCTCACTCCATGTACTTGTCATCCTACTGACCTACCTACAAGATCCTATCATGTAAGTCCATCCCATAGGAGCTTATAGCTACTATATTATTTACTTGTATCCTCCTACTAAGAGTATCTGCAACCATGTTTTCCTTCCCTTTGATGTACCTGATTTCAAAGTCGAACTCGTTGATCATGGCCAACCATCTATATTTCCTGAAATTCAGATTCAGTTGGTAAAATAGATACCACAATCCACTGTGATGACTCATAAATATGAACCTCCTTCCAACAAGATAGTTCCTCCACATCTTCAATGCATGAATGATCGATGAAAACTCAAGATCATGTGTCGAATAATTCTACTCGTGCTCATTCAGTTTCCTTAATTCATAGCATACCACCTATCCTTCCTGCATAAGGACCCCACCAAGCCCTACCTTGTAAGCATCTATACATACCACAAATTCTCTATCTGGATTTGCAATATTTGTAACTAGAGCATTTTTCAACAGTTGCTTCAAATGCTAAAAAATGGTTGCACATTCTTCTTTCCATTCATACCTCTTACCTTTCCTTTGCAATGATGTGATAAGATAAGTATTTTGTGAGAATTTCCTGATGAACCTCCTAGAATAACCTCCTAAACCCATAAATGATATTACCTCATCCACATTCCTAGGAGCTTCCCACTCCATGATAACCCTTATCTTTTTTGGATCTAGCACTATGCCTTCCTTAGAAACCGCATGCCCCAAATACTGTACCTTTGTCTCAAAGAAAATGCACTTATTGAACTTAGCATACAATGGATGCTCTCTCAACAATCTCAATATTGATACTATACCAAAATGATCTTCTTTATTTTTATAATATACCAATATATCATTAATGAATACAATAAAAAAATTGTCCAAATAAGGGCGCAACACACTATTCATCAAGAACATAAAACTAGTTGGAGCATTAGTTAAACCAAATGTAACTAAAAAAAACTCATAATTCCAGTACCTGGTCTGAAAATGTGCCTCGTAAATATCCTCTTCTTTAATGCATATATGATACTTCCCAGATCTTAATTCAATCTTCGAGAACAATGTTGATCCCTTTAATTGGTCAAACAAGTCATCAATCCTCAATAAAAAATACATATTCTTAATCGCCACCTTGTTCAATTGCATGTAATCAATGCATAACCTGATGGTACCATCCTTATTCTTCACAAATAATATTGGTGCACCCCAAGGAAACAAACTTGGTATAATGTGTCCCTTGTCTAAAATTTCCTTCAACTATAACTTCAACTCTAACAACTCTGGTGTGCTCATCGTGCATGGTTCCTTCGATGTTGGTGCTTCCTATGGTACCAACTCAATAGAAAAATCCACTTCCCTGTGAGGCGGTAACTCTAAAATATCTAAGAGAAATACATCCTGAAACTATTGTATAATTGGGTACCTGCTCAATACATTTGTATCCTCAACTTCCTTACCTTTCTCACTAGAATTATGCACTGCAATAACACACACCCTTTCCTATAATTACAATTTTCCTGCATATGTGTCACCATTCTAACTAATGTTTCCTTCTTCTTACCCTGTAAGATTCTCTGTTCTCCATTTTCATCCAAGATCTCAATGGATTGATCGTAACAATCCACCTTGGTCCTATGAAGAAACAACCAGTCCATACCCAAAAACATACTATATGATCCCAACGGAAGTACATTTAAATGTGTTTGTGTAGGCATACCATTCAACTGCAATGCATAAACTCTTAACGAGTGATGAAATATTTTCTTTGTACCTGTAGCCAACTCCAGTAACTAAGACTCTGCATGCACTTGTTTATTCATACCACACCTATCCACCAGGTCAGGATTAACATAACTATAATTAGATCCAGGGTCAAGCAAATTAGAAACAACTTGATAAAAAATCTTATTTTCCATCTTGATAATAGACGCCTAACGATATGCCTTCCTGTTATCTAGTGCTGCATAGATCCGAGGGATACTCTGTCCAACATCACCCACTATCTGTGCCTCATTATCACTATAGATATGCGTTCTACCACCTTGATGATGTGGACAATCTCTCCTGCGATGCTTTCCTCAACAAGTCCAACATTGTAAGGGCTTCCAACATTCACCCTTGATCTTCTCCTTAGGTCAAAGTCCATGTCCTCTATCAGATGCATTGAACTTATTAGGTGGTGCAGAATTATATTTATTACCTGTGTCGTAAGGTCTTTCTCGCTTCTTGTACAATTTTCCTTTGTTCTTTACATTACCTTTCCAGTCTAGCTTAATCTCATTTCTGCGCTTTGTTTGCTCATAACAATTCTTTAGCTTCTGAATGGAATCCTCCAATGATATAATATCATCAAACTAAATCTTGTCCTCGAATGCTATCGGAAACCCACGAATTAATCTTTGAATATTTTCTTTCTCTTCCTTCAAATAAGGCACATACCTTGATAACTCCAAGAATATGCTAGTGTACTCCTCATCAGTCATAGATCTCATCTTCAAGTCATAGAATTATTTTTCTTTGTCATCATACTTTCTCTCCGATAGATACTTATTCCTAAATAGTCTCTTGAACTAACTCCAAGTCAAATCATATTCATAAATATCTTTGACAGTCTTTACAAATTACCAACAGTTGTTTACGTTACCTTTAAGATTGAATGTATTTATTCCAACATTCATGTTCTCTGAATACTCATGCAACCCGAAGAAATTATTCATACTAAGAAACCATGCTTCTACATCCTGTGAATTATTTATTTCTCCATCAAATGTATGTTCCTTTTCTTTCTTGAACTCATCCAAAAATTATCCCCTATCACTCCTCTTGTAAGGATGATAGTGATGACGATCATAGTGCCTGTCAGAACTAGAACTAGAATAGTACTTTCCATCACCTCTCCTATTTAGTGTATAGAATAACCTACCATATTTGATCGTATAACCTCTATTTGACCTCTTCCCACTAGGAGATATCCTACCATATGACCAATTAGTCATATCCTCATGTCCATGGTTGATCTAAAGTGGTCCCTGTCTCTGAAATTATGACAAACTCATAAGAATTACTGCATTTACTTATGCTTATTTCTCCTCTACCTACATGATTTTTGTCATTGTCTGCTCTGCAACTCCTTATTTCTTCCTTTAAACTTCTTAGTGTTTTTTCCAAGTCAGAAGAGTGTCCAACACCACACTGCTCATCTGAACCATAGGGAGAGTCTCATGAGTTGTAGTCTACCATCTTGCTAGTCATCTTTGATCTCTTTTGTGTAGAGCATACTATGTTAGCTAAACAAAAACATAAACATAATCAACATACCTTTGTATAGTTTGGGGAGGATATCTCATCTATAAGATCACTAGATTAACAAAATACATATATAAAAATAAGCATATTATCATTTAATCATCATCTCAACCATTATCCAGTCATCAATACATGACCATACCCACCATATATTACGACCTCATGCATGGAAACTAAAACCATATCATTGTATGCATAATAGCATTTAAACATTGACATGAATAAAAAATGCATAACCAATACATCATCGAAATAAACTCATGATGACCACATCCTATCAATGACACCATCATATTTCACATGGTGACACCATGAAAACCATGACCAGCACCATGCATACACAAAAAATAAATAACGCACAAAAATAAATAAGGCATATGTAACTGACATGAATGCATAACCAAGACACACACCACCCATCGAGTCCAAGGGGTGAATCATGCTCTGATACCACTCTATAACACCCTCCTCTCACATTTATCCAAGCTAACTGGCTCACCGAGGTAAACATGCAATGACAGGCCACTATGATGTGATTCAAACTCTTAGGTCACCTTAAGGAAGTGGAACTGACAGAAGACAACCAAAATGAACATTCACATATTGTATGGAACCTCCAAGAGCTAACCAACCTTTACACATGAACAACCCTGAGGTAACTTGACATTTTACTAACCTAGATCCTCTGTCACTACTATGACATGGGATTGCATGTGCCTCAGACCCTCTAGCCGCTCCCACAGCAAGGACATGCTTGTGACTAGGGACATTTTTAGCTCATTCTGAGTTTGCGACCTTGGATTGTGTGCCACTTTTTCACGGTCAAGACTGAGGCCACTGCCCATAAGTTTGTGAAAATTTTGGAAATGAAAGGAAACATAAAATCAATGATACTAAAGTAAATACTTGAAGGAGGTCTTGACTGCACCCCTACTAGCCATGATAGGTATGTCATCAAACATATCACAAAGATGTAATCTACAGGTCATAACAACATATCTGAGCATGGGGTCTCATACTTATCTGAGAATCGCTAAGAAGCATTGATGCATTATCAAATTAAATTCATTATCCACTATTAGGTTATGTATTCATTTTTCATTCATTTGTTAACCAAAACATGGTGAGAGCCATTTATCATCATTGTTATAAAACATACTAATAACCATCATATAAACAACATAAATAGCAAGGATATAATAACCATATAAACCACATAATAACAAGGAAATTTACCCATCAAATCCAACAGGAAAACAACTTGTATTGACATATGAAAAATGAAACCAGATATGGGACTTCCACGTACCACCTGACCATAAAATGGGTTGAACCAAATGTCTCTTTCATCCAGTCACCCCTGTGCCATATTCTAAACATGAATGTGGGATATTATGGAACAATCCAAATAAAACCAAACCAGGGCTTCCAGAGGCCAAACCACCTCAACCCTCAACCAATTATTCCACCTCATGGTCAGACATCACTAACCATCACCATATTGGTCTCTACACAAGCTATCCAGGGGTCCAGAGCATTTGTTCCAACTACGGCTTCCAGGACTAGTATCTCAACCCATAGTTTTCGTAAGGCTTCCGAGAGTTTGTCCAATCAGGGCTTCCAGGACTAGTAATTGAACCCACTAAGGGATTATAGAGAATTTTTCCAACCAAGGCTTCCAATAATAGTAACTCAACCCAAGTTGTTACAGGGATTTGAGAGCTTTTTTTCAACCAAGACTTCCAGGAAATAATAACTCAACCCATAACCAAAAGGACGTGAGAACCAACTAGAAAACAAAAGGAGAGAAACCCACAAAACCATGGCTATCTAGGAAATGACAAGGCTAGGAAAATCCACTGTCAATCTAGGAAATCCTTGATGCCAATGAAATATCATAACCAAGAAACCACATGCATGTGTCATGCATGCCAAAACTAGTAACGAATCATACACGCAACTCGGTACCTGTAAGAAAAATCCATTTTAGCTACTGATCCTGATGTCCTGTTGTGCTTTCCTAATCTTCTTTGTCACATTTCTCTAAAATCCCATGTATGCCACACTCCCCCAAGAGTGCTCAAAGAAAAATTTGAGTTTCCAAGTGTATGACAACGAGAGAATAGAATGAGAGATCCAAACTAAACTAACTGAAAGTCCGTGAACTAATCCTCAAAAGCCTTTTTAATAATGAAGCCTCTATTTTCTTCATTTTCCATTAGTTTTCCTTCATTTTCCTCCTCACATGCAACCTATGACCTTTCACCTCCTTTTTTTCCTATTTTCCATTACTGTCATAAATAAAATGTCAATAAATGTCTCATGCCTTCCCAAATCATTTTCCATTGCCTTTTCCAACTTCCATAGCCATTAATTAATCACAAGTGATCCTCATCATTATGATTTTCCCCAAAATTTAGCTTGGAATATGTGTCTCATGAACTTGGTTAATATTTTTCCCTTATTAAATTTATTACATGGATTTTTGATGAGTGATCTTACAACGTAGTTAAAATTCATATGAATGTTTCTAGGTCAACACCGAGTGGGTGCTACTAGAAATGTGCCATAACGGAACCATGTCGTGTGTGAACAAACAAAGGCCATCAACTATTAGTGGTAGTGGTAAAGCTTAAGGAACAAGTGGGCGACGATACACTAAGTCAAACATAGCTTAATAGTGGGTGAGAGACATAAAGGTGAGGTTGTAATGTAACCATGAGGGTGAAACCTTCTTTACTTACCATTGTTCACTTCTTACCGCTCACCGATATGTTTGAGCATGCCAACAGAGGTTAATCAACACATGATCAACACGGTCAGAGTTCCCTTGCAGATCCATGCTGCTACCTTAAAACTCAACATGTATTGGTATTGTTCCCTTATTTGGTGTCGAACACCACAAGTGGCGATAGCCATGATGGTATGACTTGGGCTTGATGTTAAGACCCAAATAATTGACTTGTTCGATTGTGTGGAGGTCACATCGGCACCACGTGGTCAGTATGTTGACGTGGTCTCTTCTAATAAGTCAAAATCTAAATGAGTGTAACTTTCTATCTAAGAATCAAATTATGATAAAGTTGGCATCGTTGGAAGGCTCTCGACAATTTGAATAGAATGGTTACACCAGAAGTTAATTTTGTAGAGTTTAAAAAAGAAATGTTTTTTCTAACCCCGTCTTCATAATAGACCTTAGGGATTGAGTTAACAATAAGTAATATCTCTTGTAGCCTAAGATAGTTTAAGGGGGTCAGATGGAGTGTCACAATATGGCTTAGGACTTGCTGCAAATCCTATGTTAACCTTTAATACAATCATCTAGCACTAAAATTCAAGGTATTAGGCTATAAAATTTTCATGTAGAGCTTTGGAGTCATGTTCAAGGCCTAATACCACTAGATAGGTCCTTAATAAGTAATATTTTCCCTACGAGTGAGATATTGTGTCCATTTGAGGTCTTCCAAAGGGAATATTCTCCTTATGGGTGTCATATTGTGGCTGTTTTATGTTCATAATACTAATTACAAGCTTCATTATATAATGCATGATGTGGTGCTAAACACTCTGTTGTTTAGTAAGAGAATTTGTCTTTATGGCTCATTGGCCATGTGTCGGGTCAAAATCTATAACATCAGGCCCTTTAAATGGAATCGTTTCCATGCAAATACTGATCTTTGAAACAAATGATCTCATTTTAATTAAGGAAATGGACACTCTAACATGGTCTCAAGACAAAATTAAAGGATAAGATTATGCTCATCTTAGTTGAGAGGCTATGCTTGCTTCAAAATAATGAAATCTTATTTGAGGGTTGAAATATATTTGGAAACCGAAATTTTAAAAAATGATTAGAATCTCTCCTTGAATAGTTTTAAAGGCTATGTTTGCTTCAAAATTATGAAAGCTTATTTAGTCATGGAAATAGAATTGGAAACTAACATTTGCAAAAAATATTAGAATCTCTTCTTGAACAGTTTTAAAAAATAAGACACTTACATGGGAATATTTACAAATGAGGAGTGGATATGATTTTATGATTTGTTTGTTGTGTAGAAAGGACATAGTAACTATATCTCACTCTTTTTTATTTATATGCTCAACAAATTTAGAAGGATGTAGAATATATCTCAAGGCTTTCAAATATGTAAATTGGAGATTCTATGAAAAAATGTTTAAACAAATGATTTAATAAAAAGGAATGAAAATAGTTTAGATATATTCCATTCCTAGTCACTTAGAGTATCTGGCTCCCTAAAAACTCTAAAAAGTGATTCCATCTTCTCAACTCAAACTTATAGTCAACTCAAACTTATATTCTCATATGAGATCTATTATTCTGAACTATAGAATTTATATCGAATAAGGAGGTTCAATATAACCTATTGTGTTTCCAATTGACAAATCTGAAGCTTTGGTTTTTTTTATTAATGAAATTAGGTTCTAATGGTGTTTAGTTAAAAGAAGGTTTTAGAACTCTCTAATAATTATGAAATTTCGTAAGAGATATTTGTGCTAAAATGTGCATTGGAAAGAAATGCAGTTTATATTTAAATATTTAAAAATTCTATCGTAATATTAAAATGGATGAAAGTAATCTCCAAGGTACAAAATATATTTCTGAAATCAATTAATGATAGTCTAAAAGAAATTATAACGTCTTTTATTTTTCATTTTATGTATTCACATCTTAAAGAAACTAAATGTGATTGAGATATCAATATTACACGAAAGAAAGTTTTTTGAGAAAGGGGACGATGACTATGACTATGGAAGAAATTAGGACACCCTATTATTTCTTGAAGTAAAATATAAAATGATTTTTATTTTTTATTTATTTTTATAACTTTAATACCAAATATATATAGTATTTTAGGCAGCTATATGATAGGAAGTTATGAATTTTATTTAGTAAAGGACATTCATTTCTCTAACTAAATTTAAAGTGTTTTTCTTTTTATTTTGGATTTAAATATAGTTTGTATTTTTGAATATCTTATGATGTTATGTTTATGTTTTAATTTTATTTATTTTTTTAAATGTATTTTTATTTATATAATTGAAAGGCATTTTCACATACTATTATTATTTTAAAGATGTATTTAGGAAAAAATAAATAAGATAAGTGACCTAAATATAAAGTGATTCCTTTTATTGCATAGGTTGAGATAAAAGATTGTATAGGAAAATGTTTAGGGTTTCACATTGAGCGTTTTTTTAGGTTTTTTAATTTTAATAATGGTAAGTATAGGTTTTATATAGAAAATTGTTTTTTGTTTTTGAAAAATAATATTATATGTTATTATTATAATATTAAAATTTGAAATAAGAATATTTTTAATGTTATAATATTTTTTTTTCAATTTTATTATTATTTTTAATTAAAAAAATTATTAATATTATATTATATTAGGAATTATTAATATTATATTATATTTTTCCCTTTAGCGTGTTATTAGCGAGATTAGATTTCAATTCCATTTTTGTTAATATTCATCTTTTTTTTTAATAATATTATCTTGGGTTCATAATCCCCTGGAGTTTTAGTATTAATCCATTGAATTTATAATATCAATTCCTTCGTTTTATTAATGTAAAGATTCAACTAAGCTTAATCATACAACATCACATTGTTACAAAGATTGACTTTTGTCATGAATGATTCTATTTATAAACTTAAAAGTTGACACAAAAATAATTACTTTGATCTATTTCAAAGCAAAATCACACTCAAATATAATATAATAACTATAATTATAATTATAATTATAATTATTATAATTATTATAATAATTACAATTATAATTATAATATTAGACTTTTATAATACTAGAGTTTTAACAATAATCTTAGTTTTGATATATTAATGATAGAGTTTATAATATTAATCATAGGGTTTATATTTTTAGGGTTTGATATTAATATTAGAGTTTTTAATATTAATGGTAGTGTTTAATATTAATAGCTTGGGTCTATAACATTATTTTTTAAGGTTTATTCTCAGTTGGGTTTATAGTAATAATCCTTTAAGTTTAAGAGATGTTTATAAATATTTTAGGTTTAAAATAGTAATGCTTTGGGTTTATAATATTGATCAATTGGACTTATAATATAGATCTCAATAATTTTCAATATTAGTACCTTGAATTTATAATATTAATCCTTTGGGTTTATTAATACTTTGGGTTTATAATATTAATCCACTAGATTTATTAATTCCTTTGATTTATAAAAGTAATATTATATTATATTTTAGTTTAATATATAGTCTATATATATAGTTAATATTATAAAGATAGTCCAACTATATATACAATAGACATAAAATATATAAATATATAATAATTATTTACCATAACATAATAATAATAATAATAATAAGATGGTTTTTAGATATCATTTTTGAGATTTAGTTACTAATCGTAACTCACTAATTTCTCATAATTTTTGAATAATCTACTTAGCACTATCACAAATTATACACCTAATAATTATTAATATGATTGATAAATATAATTATCAATATGCTTCGAATATATATCAACCACATTAATAAGTATAATTATACTAATTTTATTTATATATTTAAAAAATATAAAAATAAAAATATCAAATATATCTCTCTATCTTAACGAAAAAGTTTATCATCTCACTGCATCGTAATGAAAAAGTAAAAACTTACAAGAGATCCCGGTCATGATAAATTGCCAGAAAAGGCAATACGAAAAGAAATGGAGCTACGTGGCTTAACTCTATTTAAAGCCCTTTATAAGGGGAACGCAAATAAATCTTTTTCAACCTAACAAGTAGTGTGGATCCACCAAAAAGCGAGCCTAATAAATGCAATATAGAACCTTCAAAGTCAAGAAAATTGAAAGACCTGCGGCCAATCCACTAGTGGGCCACCTCTTCAACAAAAAATTGGATGAAATAACTTTGAGCGCAGGGGAGAATTTCCTACAAAGGAAACCCATTGGCACAACCATCAATTTAGAAAATATTTGAAGTTTGAATACGTCTGGTTGGCGAAACAACGTCAGTTGTTTAACCAACGTCTCGCTCTTGATGGGAGCCTATAACTAACACTGACATGGTCACATTAAAACTGATAGAGCTGTGCCTATAAAATATCTTTAATTTGCTAAGACGGAGATACCATATTCTAAACATACACCAGTGTTTTTCGTTAAATAAGTGTGCTTATTCCTTTAAGTTACACTACCATTAAAAAATAAATGAGGTTGATGCCCTTTTTATCCATTTATTTATAGTGGTCTATACATATATTCCATTGCACTATCTCTATCTCGTACGTCGTCTTCATCTTATAAGCGGAGCAGTGGTTTCAAGCATTCTCTTACGCTACAACTTGTACAATGTCGCCCTCACTCGTTGTCGTTGAAAAGAAATGAGGTCCACATGTTTTTAACACACAACTTGGTATCTCTAGTAACATAAACTATGAATTCTCTCGCAAAGAACTCATAACAACATTTCCTTTCAAAAATTTTACAATTATTTAATAAATATACCTAATAATCAACATTGTGAAATAAATTTGATTCTGAGTAGTCTTTAGTGCGATTTTTTGAAGGCTTTTACGGAGACTTTTTATGGTGTAATTTCTCTAAATTCCGGCAGAAATTTATTGAAAAGAGAAATTTGATCGCTAACTTTGCACAATCAAAGTGTCCTAGAGGTTTTTGAGAGTGCTGAATCTATATATAGAGTCAAAAAACCAGTTTGAATAACAAAAACTAAGATTTTACCTCAAAAATTTTCACCGGATTCCGGCACCTGAAACTTCAAAAGTCGCACTAAAAACAACTCCATTTAATTTTAATCACAATTTAATTAAAATTTTATTTTTAAATATATAAATAAATTCAAACATCTAAAGTGTGTGACAGCGTCCATCCTTAATGTCTGTGCCAGTGTGGACGAGAGCGGAGCTATTAGAAATCATGATATCCCCACATTAAAACTGATAGAACCATGCATGTAAAGTGCGTTTAAATTTGAGACAAATAGAGTCTTTGTTGAATGGGGTCCGCTTATTCATGCGCGTGGTACACATACCTTTTAAGCTTTACTAAGTCTTAAATATTATCCCATCACTCCCATTTTATTGCCTAGGTTGCAAGTAAGGTCTTACGCTACAATTTATTGTCCATAATTATCCGTCATTGTCGTTATGTAGCCTGACATGGAGATTCACCCCCTCTCTCACGCTACAATTTTTGCTTATTATTAATCAGTGTCGCCGTTACTCGTCGTATTGAAAGGTAAACTTTAAAAAATTGGTAACACACAAATTAGAATGTGTGGTGGTCGGGGATGGAACAATTGTGATGATTTGATAAGCAAATTGTTTAACACAGATTGATTTGTTGATCTACGTACTATAATTAGATATGGAGAGAATCTCGAGAGAGACAAGGGAAAGATGGAGAGACAATGTGTATGTTTAGTAGGGGTGAGATAAAGAGACAAATAAGGAGAGATGGAGAGAAAAAGAGAGAGAAGAGGAGAGACGGAGAGATATAGTAGATATAATTAGATATATATCTATATTTTTTTTATGTGAGGCAAGATATATCCTAAAATCTTTAGAGGTGCAAACTTTTTCTCAAGTTTTTCACTCAAAAAATAGGTTTGCACATTTGATCTTTCTGAGTGCTTGATAAATCTTTGGTTTGCACATTTAATCCCGCTCTATTCTTGATAGATCCTTGATAGAACCGAAATTAAAATGGATATAAAGTAGTATAAAATTCTATCCAAATTATAAGTCTGTCTAGTTTAATGAAAAACTTTCATATAATAACTCAAAATAGTTCAATTTAAGTGCCTCAAAATCTATACCTGAGCTAAAAAAATGATTAGATTATATTGCATGTTTAGAGTTGACAGTTTGGTTGGTTTGGAGAATGATTTGGTCTCCCTTATACCTAAGTGAATATCTTGTAAAAATATATATTGATTGCAAATCTTGTAAAAAAATATATTGATCCTTATACTGAGGTGCAAATCTTGTAAAAATATATATTGATTTTTTTTTATAAAAGATCAGCGATTAAAAAGAAAGGCCAATCTTCTATTAAAAAAATCACCAAAGTGAAAACGATGTCCTTGATTAAAAAAAATACGAAAGTGAAAACAAAAAAGGGCACTTCATAAATGTGTATCAAACGTCTTAAAAAAAATTCAACAAAGTGAAAACAGCGTCTTCTGTAAAAAAGGAACCTCACAAAAACAGTTGAATAAAAATTCCCGACATATTATACTTACAGTTGTAGAGACATAACAGTTACAGCCATTAATAAATTAATGTGTAGTGGCCCCAGGGACTCATAAAATTCTCGACCGAATTACACTCTGCAATTGATCGAGGATTGACTAAACAAAGTGGGCAAGTGGACGGTTCGCAGTCTATATAATTGGGACTCCTAAGCACATACATTCAGCAGGCGACTTTTGTCCTTTGAAGTTTGGAGTACCTCCTGTTTCGATCTCTTTGTTTCTGGCTTCAGCTTTAGAACCTTCACTCTCATTCAGGTGAGCTCTGTGTTTCTTTGAATTATTACTGAAATTAACTTAAATATGATACTCAGTTGGTATATTTACATTTAGGTATGAACAATACAGATATAATTTTTCCTAACAGATTTTCATTTTGTGTGCGAAGGCAGTCAGTCCGATGGCACTTAAAGGAAAAATATCAATACTTAGACTATTGGAGCTGCTTTGGCTCTGTCGTAGAGCTTATGGGGAAGATGGGGATTGGCAAACTGCGCATGCCACGTTCTACGGTGGCAGCGATGCTTCTGGCACCATGGGTACTATATATGTTTATACATATTAAAATCATTTACCTATTCGATCATAAATATACTACCAATTTCCTTAAATTGTATTGAAATTTTTTTTGTTGTAGTCATTCTTATTTGAGAATGTTGCAGGGGGAGCGTGTGGATATGGTAATCTGTATAGCCAAGGCTACGGAACGAACACTGCTGCTTTGAGCACTGCGCTTTTCAATGATGGGCTCAGGTGTGGAGCTTGCTATGAAATGAAATGCAATAACGATCCCCAGTGGTGTTTGCCAGGGATTGTCACTGTCACAGCCACCAACTTCTGCCCGCCAAACAATGCTCTTCCCAACGACGATGGAGGATGGTGCAATCCGCCACTGGAGCACTTTGATATGGCCGAGCCTGCTTTTAAGCAGATTGCCATCTACAAGGGTGGAATTGTCCCTATCCTCTATAGAAGGTACCTGGAATAATTCATACTCTCTATACACAAGCGGATCTTCTCTTTACTGATTTTGAAATTAATACCCTACGATGGGTTTGTTGCAGGGTCCCCTGCTTGAGGAAGGGAGGAATTCGTTTCACCATCAATGGCCATTCCTTCTTCAATCTAGTCCTCATTACCAACGTAGCAGGAGCAGGGGATATCCACGTGGTTTCGATAAAAGGATCAGGCAGTGGTTGGCAGTCCTTGTCACGCAACTGGGGACAGAACTGGCAAAGCAATTCCAATATGAACGGGCAGAGCTTATCGTTCCAGGTCACCACCAGCGACGGCAGGACGAGTGTTTCGTATAACGTAGCTACTGCTGACTGGCAATTCGGCCAGAGTTTTGAAGGAAGCCAGTTCTAATGGGTAGCTTAGTTTTCGGTTTCACCGGCTGTCTATATGTGTATATATTGTAGTCCTCCCTCTCGGCCACCTGACTTATGCAAAACAGCTGCGGCAGCAGCTGGATTACGTTAAGCATTAGAAGAATGGCTAGCTAACGTAACGTCAACAAATATTTGATTGTGGATAGGTAGGGTTATGGGATGCAGTGATGTCCTATTGCTGAGATCCTCTCTCATTGGCTTGGTCTGCTTACAACCTTAACATGAAACTACTCAGATGTGGTTGTGTAACGCATGGAATGACCGATTATGTTTCCATGTATGCGTTCTACTTTATGTGAATAGTTATAGGAATGCGGGGACAATATTTCAGATTCATGCTAGCATCTCGCTTAATACGTCGCTTAATATGTAGAACTCACATGATGTATATTTTTTATTATCTAGTTTAATTTAAACATTGGATTTATCACGTTTTAATTTTTTTTTTAACTTAAATTTGTTGGAATGTTTCAGAATTTCAAAATAATAAAAGTCTCTTTCTTAACACAGAGAAATATTTAAAATTGCATCTATAGTGACAGAGTTTTCACATAAAAAAATTTCTATTCCATAAAAAAAACTAGTTACAAATTCTTCCTCAAGAGAGGGATTACAATTGCTGGACTGTTTCAAGACACAGTGCCAAACAAAACTCTTCTCTGTCTCACACAGAAAAAAATACTCTGTCTTTCTAAAACAACATACACTGCTGTGTATACTCTGTTTTTCCTAAAACACTCTGCTGTGTTTTAATTCACTGTCCTGTGTAATACAACAGACAAAAAACAACTCTCTGTTTTTCTTTTCTCTCCGCACTGCTGTGCATACAATTCTGTTTTGTGTAAAATATAAATTACAACACTTTGTTTCTGTATTAAAACAAAAAATATCTCAGATTTAATTTAATGTCATTCGTTGACAAAAAATCACCGCTTGAGAATTCATTTATGGCATCATACATTCTGCCGGCACCGCTTGGAAATCGCATTGATGTCGAATTTTGCATGGTGGCACCTCTAACCGTCAATCTCCGATCGACCAGTGATCATACTGCTGTATATATTTTATCTTCCCGCACTGTTGTGCTTATATATAAAAAACATTCACTGTGTATATTTTTTTTAATACCTAACATGCCTTTTAATATATATGTTTCACATATATTAAAAATAAAACAAATAACATTCAACAGACTATTGGTTTAAAATAAATGTCGTGGTAAAACTTTTAACCCGCGATCATTTGTGAACGCATAACATGTGGACCCCGCTGACGTCATCAGCTCCCGGGGGGGTTCGTTCCTCCAGCAGCTCTGCCTGCCTGACCCCCACGGATTTGGTTTACTGCCTTGTCTATTCGCTGCTTTTTCTGGGCAGTTTGAAATTAATTCCAACACTCCCCCTTAATTTCAACTGCTGGGTTTTCCTGCATACCCAGGCATTTCCTGAAATATTCAAAGTTGTTCTGAGCTAATGGTTTTGTGAGGATATCTGCAAATTGATCCTTTGTTCTGCAATGTTGCAAAACTATCTCACCATTGTTAACCAATTCACGTATGAAGTGAAACTTGGTGTCAATGTTCTTTGTCCTTTTATGAAAAACAGAATTTTTAGACAATGCAATAGCTGAGCTATTGTCACAAAAGATCACTGTCCCTTTTACCTGTTCTTGGCATAAACTTCTCAACATTTTTCTCATCCAAACTGTTTGACATGCTGCTGCTGTAGCTGCCACATATTCCGCTTCTGCTGTAGACAATGCTACAATGTGATGTTTCTTAGAAGCCCATGAAATGGCTCCTGAACCCATGTGAAAAACATAACCGGAAGTGCTCTTCCGATCATCTACACTTCCAGCCCAATCACTGTCAGTGTATCCAACTAAATCTGAACATTCTGAAGTAGTATAAAAAATACCAAACCTTTTTGTACCTTTAACATACCTCAAAATTCTTTTTGCTGCTTGCCAATGTGCATCTTTTGGCTTTTCCATGAATCTGGAAATCAGACTAACAGCATGCATTATGTCTGGCCTAGTTGCAGTCAGATACATGAGACTGCAAACTATGCTCTTGTATAAACTAGTATCAAAATTCTTGCTGCTATCCTCTCTGCTAAGTTTTAATCCCATCACTCTGGGAGTGATTGCTGCTTTGCATTCCTGCATGTTAAATCTTTCAAGCACCTCATTAACATACTTTGCCTGTGAGATGAAAATCCCACTTTCATCTTGTTCTACTTCTATTCCCAAGAAGTATCTCAACAAACCCATATCAGTCATCTCAAATTCTTCTTTCATGACTGTTTTAAAATGTTCAATAAGGCAATCATCATTACCTGTGAAAATAACATCATCAACATACAAGACTACAATCAAGATTTTACCATCTTTTTCTTTGATGTAGAGGGTGGGTTCTCCCTCACACTTCTCAAAACCATTTTCCAGTAGATATGAATCTATCCTACTGTACCATGCTCTTGGCGCTTGCTTCAGCCCATAAAGAGCATTCTTTAACTTGCATACTTTGTGCTCTTGGCCTTTCTTTTCATAGCCGAGAGGTTGTTCAATGTAAACCTCTTCCATTAACACTCCATTTAGAAATGTTGACTTCACGTCCATTTGGTAAACTTTCCACTTGTTTTGTGCTGCTATGGACAACACTGCTCTCACGGTTTCCATTCTAGCAACCGGTGCGAAAGTTTCCTCATAATCTATCCCATGCTTCTGCTTATAGCCTTTGACGACAAGTCTTGCCTTGTGTCTCTCTATTTTGCCTTCATCATTACTCTTGGTCTTGTAGACCCATTTAACACCAATGACATCTTTACCTTTTGGGAGTTCAACCAAATCCCAAGTTTTGTTCCTCTCTATGGCATTTATTTCCTCATCCATAGCTTCTATCCATTTTCTATCCTTGATAGCTTCTTCGAAATGAACAGGATCATCAACATGACAATATAAAGCAAACAAAGAATTGATACCTTCATTAGCTATATCTTGTTCATAAATATCTTTCAAACTTCTGAATTTCTTACCTCTTTCAGTAGGTGTACAAATGCTTGAAGAAGCACTCGAATTTCCTCCTTGTGGTGTGCTTGGAGAAGCACTGTTATTTCTCCTCAAGGGTGTGCTCTGCTACTCTTTTGTTGGTGTTGCTGTTTGGGGATGTATTTCAGCCAATTCATCATCATTCTCATCATGAGATAAACAGTGTTTAACATTTACTGTCTTCTCTCTGCTTCCATCCCAAGCTTCCTCTTCAATGAACTGAACGTCCCTGCTCACAATAAACTTCTTGCTGGATGGGTTATATAACCTGTATGCCTTAGATTCCTCACTGTATCCAATGAAAATACATTTCTCCCCCTTGTTGTCCAACTTCTTCCTTAGCTGATCCGGAATGTGTGCATAAGCCACACATCCGAAAACCTTCATGTGTGTGACACTTTTCTTTGTGCCACTCCATGCCTCTTCCGGCACTTTGTTCATAACTACTTTTATAGGGCATCTATTCAAAATATGCGCTGCACAATGTACAACTTCAGCCCAATAATCATTAGGCAAATGCTTTGCCTTTAACATGCTCCTTGCCATGTCCATTATAGTTCTATTCTTCCTTTCGGCTACTCCATTTTGCTGCGGAGTATATCTAGTTGTAAAATGCCTTTGAATACCATTTTCTCTACAAAAACGTAGAAAATATTTAGAGATATGCTCACCTCCTCTATTAGTCCTTAAGACTTTGATATGCAACCCACTCTGGTTCTCAACAAGTGCTTTGAAATTGCAAAATTTTTCAAACACTTCACTTTTGTTTTTCAAAAAGTAAACCCAAGTTTTTCTTGTAAAATCATCTATGAATGTTAAGATATAGTGGCTGTTAGCAAGTGATGGAGTTTGCATCGGTCCACATACATCTGAGTGGACAATCTCTAAGGGTGCTTTTGCCCTTATGCTTTTCCCAGAAGGAAAAATTTCTTTGTGTTGTTTCCCCAAGATACAACCTTCACAAAGGCTGTCTGGTTTCTCTATCAATGGCAAACCACTTACCATTCCTTTTCTGTTCAACAAATTAAGACCTCCAAAGTTGAGATGTCCAAATCTCAAGTGCCATAACCAATTATCATCCTTTGGTTCGCTTTGGAAAGTCTCTTGTGCAACTGCTTCTTTCTCTTCACCATTCTTCAAATCTGCTCTCATTCTAAGAGGGAACATTCTGTTCCTTGTCATCTTCACTTCAGCAATACACTGATTGCTGGGTGGTTTGTCCATGATGGTACAAACATAATCCTCAAAGAAAAAATTATATCCCTTATGGACAAGCTGTCCAATACTTAAGAGATTACATTTCATTCCTGGAACATAATAAACATCTGCTATGGATTTCTTTGCCCCTAATCTTGTTAAAACATTTACATCTCCTTTTCCCATAACAGAAACTTTGCTATCAGTTTCTAGTGTGACTTGTGACTGCACACTCTCATCTAACATAGAAAACATTGCTAAGTTTCATATCATATGGTTACTGCAACCGGAGTCTAGAAACCATAAATCTTCACTCTTTTCTTTAGCCATATTACAAGCTAAAAACAAATTACTTTGGCTGCTATTTTCTCTAGTGAAATTTGCACTAGTTCTCTTTCTCATATCTTGCTTCTTTGTTCTACATTCATTAGCATAATGACCATATTTTTTACAATTGTAACATTGGACATTGGATTTATCATACCTCTGTCCTTGATCATTCTGCTGTCCACTTTTTTGGCTGCTGTCTTGGCCGTGGCTGTGATTTTGACTGTTGCACCTTCCATGTGAATGTGAAGGGTTGTTCCTTCCACCTTTGTTTTGGCTTCTGCCTCTTCCTCTTTTGTTTCTTTTTCCTTGTCCTCTTCCTCTTCCGAAAGACATATGGGTCTTAAAAGCATGTTCAAAAGATGAGTTTTCACTCCTACCCAATCTCTGTTTATGGGTCATCAGTGATGCATGAAGTTCATCCACTGAAAACTTTGTGAGATCCTTAGTCTCCTCTATGGTGGTGAAAATCACATCGAATCTTGAGGGTAAACTTCTCAAGAGTTTTTCAACAATCCTCTTATCTTCAAGAGTCTCTCCATGAGATCTTATTTGTGTGACCATTCCAATCACATGAGTGAAGAATGAGTCAATAGTATCTGACTCTTTCATACAGAGAGTCTCAAAGTCTCTCCTCAGTAACTAAAGTTTTTCTGTCTTCACTTTTTCCATGCCTTGATAGGCTGTCATAAGAGTTTGCCATGCTTCTTTGGATCTCTTAGCTGTTGCTATCCTTGGAAACACACTCTCATGAACTGCTTGATAGAAAAAGAAAAGAGCTTTGGAGTCTTTCTTCTTATTGCTCTTCAGCATCTCTCTTTCTGCCTGAGTTAACATATTAAACTCAAGTTCATCTGCTGGCTCTTCAAATCCATCCTCAACAAATTCCCATAAGTCTTGGGAGACAAACAATTCTCTCATAGTTATTGATCAGTAGTCATAATTTTTCCCATTAAATATTGGGAGATGGATATTACCCATATCCATACCAGTGCTGGCTCCAACCATTCTGCACTCTTAACTATGATTCAAAAAACACTTGACTGTGTGTTTAAATTTACTAACTGTACTGCAACAGTAACACAAAAACTGTATAGAGAAATACCTTTGGATTCTTCTTGTCTGAGTCTTCACACTGCTGGAGAAGCTGTTGCAACAAAGAACTCCTTTCCTTCAGCTTATTTGACCTTCAAATAGCTTGGACTAGCTCTCATACCATGTTGGAATGTTTCAGAATTCCAAAATAATAAAAGTCCCTTCCTTAACACAGAGAAATATTCAAAATTGCATCCATAGTGACAGAGTTTTCACATAAAAAAATTTCTATTCCATAAAAAAACTTGTTACAAATTCTTCCTCAAGAGAGGGATTACAATTACTGGATTGTTTCAAGACACAGTGCCAAACAAAACTCTTCTCTGTCTCACACAGAAAAAAATACTCTGTCTTTATAAAACAACATACACTACTGTGTATACTCTGTTTTTCCTAAAACACTCTGCTGTGTTTTAATTCACTGTCCTGTGTAATACAAAAGACAAAAAACAACTCTTTGTTTTTCTTTTCTCTCCGCACTGATATGCATACAATTCTGTTTTGTGTAATATATAAATTACAACACTCTATTTCTGTATTAAAACAAAAAAATATCTTAGATTTAATTTAATGTCATTCGTTGACAAAAAATCACCCCTTGAGAATTCATTTATGGCATCATAAATTCTGTCGGCACCGCTTGGAAATCGCATTGATGTCGAATTTTGCATGGTGGCACCTCTAACCGTCAATCTCCGATCGACCAGTGATCATACTGCTATATATATTTTATCTTCCTGCACTGCTGTGCTTATATATAAAAAACATTCACTGTGTATATTTTTTTTAATACCTAACAGGCCTTTTAATATATATGTTTCAGATATATTAAAAATAAAACAAATAACATTCAACAGACTGTTGGTTTAAAATAAATGCCGTGGTAAAACTTTTAACCTGCGATCATTTGTGAACGCATAACATGTGGACCCCACTGACGTCATCAGCTCCCGGGGGGGTTCGTTCCTCCAACAGCTCTGCCTGCCTGACCCCTGCGGATTTGGTTTACCGCCTTGTCTCTTCGCTGCTTTTTCTGGGCAGTTTGAAATTAATTCCAACAAAATTTTGGAATTATTATGCGTTGTAAACATTGGATTTATCATGTTTAAAAAATTTATTTTAACTTAAATTTGGGAATTATTATGGGTTGTAAATATAAAGGGTAAATGTTTTTCTATTTTTTTTTTCTTTTTAATGAAGAAGTTAAGTTAATTTTAAACTCTTATATATATATATATATATATATATATATATATATATATATATATATATTAAAACTAAGGATTATAATAGGCTAGCGTACATGACTCTATACACTAAATCAAGAGTAATGATCTAAATGTATTGTCTAAATTAAAATTATTTATATTTAAATTCATCTTTTCCCTTGTCAAACCACTTTCCAATTGGTTGGAGACACATGTCACCATAATAGCCATTGAAAAGCACAAAATTATTTTTGAAAAACTACTTTCCATTTCCATTGGAGATAACACCTTCCACTTGAATGATCACATTAAGTGATGTGATGGGCAAATCCCATCTCTAACTATCCATCATTACCTCACATGTTCCTATGTTCACAATCTAAATTTATGATCCAAAACTACTTTGTAGAATGGACATGTACTTGGTATTTAAAATGACCTATACATCCATAATTAGTTTATCATCTAGTGGGTATGCATTTCTTCATTAATAGAATAACTTAAGAATTTCAACATTTTGAAATACTCTCCACTAGCCTTGACAAATTGCTTATTATTGTTTGTGATCTTATCTATCTTTGATACCCTATAACTTAATTTTTCACTATGACACATGGAACCACTCAATACCTTCACATCATCTTGTCAATAAACATCACTAGTCATTTTTCACATCATAATTCATGTACCTCATTCAAAATTGGAAATTTTTACCAATTTTATAATTTTCCAAATTTCATCCACAAGAACACCATGGAATCCTTGACTTAGAACATTTTACTTATCAAATCTAATACCGTTGTAAATCATTAAATCCTCATATTCTATTTAATATTGGAAATTAGTTTCTAGAAAAATTAGTTTGGAAAATTTTAGTATTTAAGTAATTTCCTTTTAACACATCTCCATATTAGAATATATACTTCACATCACATTATCAAAGAAACACATTATCCACATCACATTATCAAAAGGAACAAATTATCAAAGCAATTTAAAACTATAAAATTTTCAATTACAACTCTTACATAGTTTTTTCATACCACTTTTTTATTAAATATAAATTAGAGTTTTTTCATACCACTTTTTTATTAAATATAAATTTGTATCGTACATATCTAGTTCCATCATAAGTTGGTGTGTAATCCTAGAAGTAAGCAGTCCCCCTGCCCCCCAGAATTTGGAATCTATATCAGGGGTGACATATGTAAGTGAAATTGGTTATATCTATCTATGGTTGGGTGGAGAAATGTATGAGTGTTGAGGAGAACTTTCCTAGGGCCAGTCGAGCCCTACAAATTTCCCTAATTGTCATGTATATTTACCTATATGTCCTACAACTTTACCTAAATGTGTCGCAACCTCACATTTAAAGCAAGATGAATATCTGTAAGTGTTGCCCTTGTGTTGCTAGTGAGGCACCGAGAAGTGTGGAATAATGCCAAGGAGCGTCTCATAGAATCAGCGTGGCTTCTAGAATTGTTGGTGTGTGGCAGGAGAGGTGGAAACCTCATGGGATCTTGCTTCAGGCCCATGGTAGATAATCAACATAGGAGTGCCTATGAATCAATGAGAGGAATTCCCTACCCGAAGGTAGGGAATGCCCAAAGACTAGAGAACCCTCAATGTAGCTACCACCAAAGCTTGAGAGGGGTAACAAAATTACTCTGGGAGGGTAGGTGGGCACATTACAGGTGTGATATTAACCCTAAATAATATGGCTATGATCGGTTTAAGTGTTAATATCATACACCTTAGCTGATAAAATATGGTTTCAGTGGGGATTTTCAACCACCCTAACTAGTCTAAAGGAGGAGCCATCTAGGTTTCTCATTAGTGCTCAACACTGGAGATTATTATTTAGCTAGGAATTTTATTTTTTAGGAGTATTATAGGTTCTAAATATGAAGCATTGGAATGTATTTTTATAACCATTGGAAATAAATAAATAATTGGCTAAGTTATTATTTGCTACTCATTTGGATTTTTCATTGAGCATTTTATTGTATGAGGGTTTACTACATAATTTGCAAATAACATGTTTAATGAAGTGTCCTTATGGAAAAATGTTTCTCATGATTGCATTTAAAGTGTTTGATTGTTTAAGAAATAATTCTGTGAAATTTTGGCACATATCTAGAAAAGGGACATTACAATGGTATCACAGATGGTTTTTCTACTAGAATGAGGGGTTTTAGTGAAAAATGCTTCCATTTGTTGTAGTGGGAATTAGTTCCATTAGTGGAAATGGTTTATGAATATTTATGGAAAAATTTTGAATACTATAGTAAGAATCTCACAAAAAAAAGTAATATATTGGGTTGGAGCACTGACACTCCAATTATTAGTTGATTCCAAAGAAGAAGAAGAATTGTGACAGTGCAAGAAATCATGAAGGCCTTAAAGTAATGATTGGGAAAGAATTTGGAAAATCCTATAGCAGTAGTTGAATATCATTAAATCAATGCAACCATATAACATAATCTTAGCATTGAAGAAGCCATTCTAGGAAAAACAAGTGGGGTGCATGACATGTCCACTTTCAGTTAAACTTACTTCGTAAAGGAAATCCAAAATTATGTTCAAAACCATAACACTACACAAAGAAATAAAGTATAAACACATGTTGCAGATGAAGGGGAGGAAACCCTTTATGTTTGATTGGTTAAAGGTGACCCCCATGGCTAAATTGCTAAGGAAAAATTTTGAGATGTTGCACCTATAAAAAATAAACAAGATTATGCTATTAAAGTTCTTAAGTTTGAACATTTAGATATAGATTTGCACCATGAATTTTCCCAATAAGTATTCATTAAGAGGAAGTTTCAACATGAGAAAATATACTATTTTATTGATGCTTGCACACAACCGCCATATCTGTGTGTTGTAATAGAGTTTGTCTGGTGACATTGTCATCAAGAACCTTGAAATATCTGCACTAATTTCAAACATTACTATTGAGTATATCTGCTCCTAACGAATACACCAAGCATTCCATTATCATTCTTCTACAGACAACATTTGTCAATATTATTTATGCACCAACATTATGGGTTCCTATTATCCACCATGGTCTTAATGGAAGAAATACAAACAATAAAAATAAACGAGGCTAAATTATTGGAAACATGTGCTCTTTAGTGACATATCTAAAGGATATGCTACCTTATATCCGCTTAATTCTCCCTAAAGTAAAGAAGGTTCTTGTATAACCTATATGAGAAGCATGTGTTTTTGTAGTTAGTTCTCTTAGGTTGCTCATAAGGGGCATGGCTGAAGAGAACTTGTTGGATATGGTGCCTTGGTTATTGGAGGCTCTGAAATCAAATGAAATCGATGCTAAGGGATCAGGAGTTGCACCAGAGGCACTACAAAGGTGATGGAATGAAAGGATTAAGTATGGAAATTTATTATATGATACAATTAAAGAAATAGACAAGGAAATAAAAACATCACAAACTAGAATATTACGAGAAATTCTAGTTCTCCAATTTCATGAGTTAGTGTAGTCCATGATGGTCTAGCACTAATTCTTGTTCAAGTGGGCCAAATACCTACTCCCAAGGTAAATCATCCTTAAGTCAAAATGGAAATATGAAATTGCAACCTTTAACATCTTTTGGCAAGCTAGCTACTTCTAGTCGAAGGTCTTCAAATCCTCATCAAAAAAATTACAAAGGTCTAGCACAAGCCTTTATGTTCACCTATCATTGAAAACAAGAGGTGGATATTCACCACAAAAATTAGGCATGGTTGTTGCTCCTCTCCAAATATACAACAATGTCAGTTTGGTATTCTTAATCCCCGCCCCCTAAACTTCCTCCAAATATTCACACAACATTATTTGATTGGTCATCGTCTCATTCAAGGAGATTTTGTCCAGCTTGAAAGCATGCAATAAACCAAGGAGACAATATGTATCTCCAAAAAATTATAGGTTGGACAACTCATTGAGTAATTATTATTCTACCTATTTAAGCTCTAGTATAGTAATAGATCTATGGTTTCATCATGCAAGGATGAGATAGATTCTATTTCTTCCACAACTTCAGTTAAAAAAATAACATACACTAAAATTGCAGTGCATGGCTAAGTAACAAGAAAGAAAGGATCAAATGAAAATATCGAGGTCCAATCAACCTCAAAAAGAAATTAAAATCATCAATGACAAGTGTTTCCAGTGGCTCAAGTTCTATAGAATGACAATCACATTTTCATCAAAATTCTAAAAGTGTGTTTAGGCCTTTGTTGTTAAGTGCATTTGTTGAATCATTTTACACCTATAAAAAAAAGTAACTTCCTACACCATTTAAGCTCCATCATCTCTTTATTAACTACTACTAGTAATGCAATATTTTATTAGGGGGAACACTTTATGCCCTATACTGAATTTTGCGATCAAGACCTTGTAGATGTAAGTGATAACTCAAGAGAGTGTTTAACCTAACTCTTCCCAAAGGAAATATTTTCTTTTGATAAAATAAAGATGAAATTTGAATATGTTGTAAGACAGTTTGTTGACTATTCTATCTTGTCACGAGAAAAACTATATTTCCTTAAGATGAAACATATATCATATGTACAATATTTTCATAGTGAATCATATGAACATAATGCTAGTAAAATAGACACCAGAAATCTTACCAAGCCACTTTTAGATGGAAATGAAAGTGTCAAGAGAATACCTAGTGTTATGGGTTCTCATGTATATTATTGTTATTGAAGATGGTGATATGGGACTTACTAAAAAATATGAGCATGAAGATCAGATTGATGAAATAGAGAGGTATATTTATATTTCATTAAAGATTTTATTGATAACAATGATGAATATTAAGGAAGATCCATTGTGGACATTAAAGAAGATAAATCTTGAAAATTCGCGAGCATCAATAATGTTAGTGATGTTATCTCAAAGAATGTTTAGGAATTTATGCTGAGCAATTTTGAAATTGCAAAAATGAACCTGACCTTGATTCAAGGAAATATTGAATTATGAATGAAGCTACCAAAAATCAAGTCAAGGAAGCTGATTTCCACACTATGTGTTTGCAAGATCAGTTTCCTGTTTGACAAATGACTAGAAGAAATAACATGAATCTTATGTCTAAATTTAAGAAGGTTGAAGGGATTACACATTTCAGAGGCAAAGGAAATGTTCAAAATAAAATTGAAGGTGTGGATTTTCCCTCACAACACGTGCTTGAAAAATATGAATTAGAGCATAATGTTGAACATTATCTTGAATGTGTTACTTTAGGGGAGTTAGAAATCAAAGTAAAAAATTCAAAATAATTAGTGTTGTAGGTGGACACTATCAATTATATAAATTTACGGAGGGATTTGTTTCACCTTAGAAGTTGTGGGAATGATTTAATGAAATTAGTAGTATATAGTACATGCAATTTAGTTCCTGGTATAGGCTCCCTAGAACAAAATGGAACTAGTGATCTATGCCACACAAGGGGTAGGAAAATTGATTTAGAGAACATCACAATTACCTCCATCATCAATGTTTTAATTGGTTTGAGAATTCTTTCTTCTTAGATATCGAACACTATTTTGTAGTGAGAAAGTCCCTATTGATTACTTTCTTTAAACATTTTTGAAATTCCAAGAAATGTGGCAACATATACATTAGACAATACTGCATAATAAATTCCACTTGACAACTTAGTGAATAATGCATGCATCTCAAGCATCTACACAATATCTGATGTAAATAGCTCACCTATTGGTGCACAGAGCCAAACACATTAGATACCAATTAATAATGGAAATTTAAGTGAAAGTATCCATTGGAGAACATTAAAATGTCGCAACATGTCTGGTCCTCTTAACAATATGTTTGAATTGCATACATGAATATAAGGACAAGTCTTTATAGGTTATGGCCCCTTGGTGAATATGTTTGTCCCATTAATGGGTGTGAGGTGCTCCACTTGTAGCCTCAAAATATGACACTTGTGGAGAGAAAGTGGTAACTGTTTTGTTGACACTACAAGTTCATTAGACTATCTTTCTCATGATGACATCACATCAATTCTTTTAGAAGAAATAGCATATAAAAATGATGAGGATTCTCGTGGTCACATTCCTTCACTATTTCATGTCACATCTGTCTATATAGATAGCTAAAAAGATATTGTACTTAAAACTTTCCAACTTTTGTCAAGGTAAATCCTCTCTACGGATAGATATGATCCCTCTAGTTGTAGAGTGGGTCTAGCAACAAACAATACAAACAAGCATCTACTTTCCTAGATTACGTTAAATTGGAAAAAAACGATAGGAGTACCTACCTTAAACTTGTGTCGATTACTTGTTCCTTTGGAATTAGGGGAATTTTTACGTCTAATATGGGCCTCCTAAGGAAATTATAAAATAATAGTGGAAATCATAAAATACATCATCAAATTTTAGAGGGAAAAAAGAAAACACTATGTTTTCAACTCGTATTTTAACATTATCTCCCTATGGGTTTACTCAAATTTCGATTGGAAACACTCGTTGGATGCATAATTTTATTCGTCATCCAAGGAGTACCCATGTTGCATATTTTCGATGGACCCTACTACATGAAAAATTAGAAATACATGAAAAACATGATTTCAATTACATTTTTTCATGTATTTCTCATTTTCCATGTAGCAGGGTCCATCGAAAGTATGAAACATGGGTACTCCTTAGACGAGGAACTAAATTTTGCATCCAGCGAGTGCTCCCACTTGAAATTTGAGAAAAACCTTGCGGAGATAAGTTGAAAATACATTTTTTAAAAAGTAGTTTTATTATTTTATTATTACTTAATATTTTTACTTTTTTACTCCAAAAATTGGTGAATCATCCCCCACGGTTGAAATAATCAACTTGAATCCTATTCGTTCTTATAAAGTTTATTTTGGTTGTACATTTTTCTTAGGATTCCAATTTTAGACCTCAAAATTCCTCTAATGATTGCATCCACTTATCTTTTTCTCCAGATCACATTCCTTGCTCCTCTTTATGATCAAGACCTCTGACAAGAGACATAATACAATACAGAATGAGATAGAACAAATAATAATTATGTTGAACGAAATCTATCTAACAGATCAAGGAGTATTATAATTTTCATCATAATAACAAATGAAAATGGAAAGTAAAAACTAGTTATATTCTATTAATAATCAGAAAGGGAAGTTACAACCTTCGCCTTGATGTCAGAGCTCTCCTTTGACGGGTCTAAATTCAATCATGTTTCCAAAAAACTCTTTTCCAAGCTTAACATGAGGAGGCTAAGGATCTCAAGTCTCTCCTTGTATAGCTAAAGAAATCTTTAGATTATTCCTCTATTCTTTCTTCATCTATTCTAGCATAGGCATATGGAAAGGAATAATTTTATAGCCATGGGAGGAGGGGACATGGATCCTCATTATATGGAAGGAGGACTTATCTCCTTGGGTGGTTCCTCTTTTGTAGGAACAATAAACCCAAAGGAGAAAGATCAACTATATCATGATCAATAAACATTCGAATCTCTGCTCTCAAAGCTTCTAGGCCATGAAGCTTCGTTTCCTTTTCTGAAAAACTTCCAAAAGTGGATCAACGCGAATATGGTGTCCATAGCAGCACTGATCAGTGTAGGTCACAGGCTAAGGATTTTCCATAAGCACTGGTGATACATTGGGTGGTCCTGCCATTCCAAAAATTTAGGTTTTTAGGGAGATTCTCTTGAAATGAGTCAAAGGGGAATTAATATTTAACTTTGTGGGATCCAAGGGCATGTGATCCATGATGAGAAAAGTACACAGGGACCATTGTATGATTTCTCCAAGATTCAGGAACAGGAAGTAAAAGGACAATGACAAAATTTTGTGTAATAGATGCCCCATAAATCATGAAGGCATAATGAGAGTGAGGGCTGAAATCCTTTAAGAGTACGTGTAAGGACCAAGGCATCGTCATTGGAAAACCTGTGAATCAAGCATATAGATATATACATAACTGAGTCTCTGATGAAAATACATGAACACAAGGCATGGAGGCATCCATTCGTAAAAATATGATGTAAATGGATCCATGGTACGGGCACAACCATCTAGAATAAGAAGGATCACAAATTTAGACCCACGGTATGGTCGCAACCATCCATCTAAAAGATTCATTTATATAATCATGAATAACTCATATCACCTCACAACATGGAATTTACAAAACAAAACCCAAGGTCTTGTGCTTCATCACGACCCAATCAAGTACATATTCAAGCATGCGAATAAATGATCTGATGTCAAACATGCAAGAAAATCGCTTGATTACAAGTCAATGATGTAAACTGTTAACAAGCGTGAGAGGAAACACCAATAATGACAATGGTCCTCAAGGTACCAGCAGAAAAATCATGAGATGTGAGTAAGGAACTGAATTCAAACATTCGTGAAATCACTCGATTGAAGGCCAATGATTTGAACCTGTCGTCAAATGTGAAGAACTTGCCATTAGGGCATGAAAGATCTAAGGTACTGGAAGGGAGTCTCTAAATCAGCTTCTTGGATAATGATTTGAAGTTGATAGGAAGTGTTCTGTCAAAGGTGGGCCATGATATATCCCACATCATCGACACGAGACAGACGAAACAAGATGGTTGTGAATTAAGACTGGAACAAAGAATCAGGTAATGAATGAGCTACAAAAGGGCCTGCTCTTGAACATATTGGGGACATGACACCGAAGTTTGGCAGTATTTTGAGAAAACATAAGATCAAAGGTCATGGTGATGTGGCAAAGATTATATGAGAGGCCAAAATGGAAAACCCAAACCCAAGAAGGTAATTGACAAAGTGAGTATGTACCAAACCTCACATGAAACAAAGGATGTGTCATGTTCAAGAGTGACATACTGCTGACACAACTAATAAATATTTTCACCCCCCCCCCCAAACGATTTCTAGCGAGTACCCCAATTATTTTTGAATGTGATCTTGAAGGGGATATCATATCCTTGTCATATAAGTTCATCCTTCAGATGAATCCATCCTAGTAAATTTTACGAGCCCTAGGAAGGAGAAAATCATTCTTGCCATGGTGACAAGTTCAGTGTCGTTTAGTTTTAATGAGCCCGATAAAGGTAAGAATTGACATATTTTTCTTATTTAGGGAGTTTGAAAAAGAAGCAGAAAAGAAAAATCCAAAAGTCCCTTTTCGAAGAAAGTATCTCGAATCCAAAAATGTAGAAAAAAAGGTCTGAGATAACCTCTTAGTCCTGATTAACTAAGGTATTCATTTTTCATAAATATTTTATCCCAACCCAAAAAATGTGTAAATGTATACTCGGTAAACGACGTTTCGTTTCATTTAATGAGTTCAAAACGACAAGAACTCGACAATATTTTCATTTTTCGAGAGTCAGAAAAGGGGTGAAATTTGACTCCTCCTAGAGGAACGAGTGGTATAAAGGATAGCAACTGGTTCCAGTTATGGTGGAACTGCTCAGAGCAAGTAAAGGTCAAGAGGCTAGCTAACAAGACCACTCATTGCAGAGGTTCCTCAAGAATGGGTAAATTTTTTTTTTAAGGCATATGATAATCCAAGAAGATGTTGAGGATGGAATGAGAAAACCAAGGTTCATCTAGAAAAAATAGGCTGATAAAATGGAAATCACAAGAAGTGTAATGAGCATGGTTTCAATTTTACATAAACTTGAAACACGAGAAACTCTCCTTGAAATTTGTTTCATTTTTACAGAAGCTTGAAATGGAGAAAAAATATGCTTGAGAAAAGTTTGCATGCCCCCAACATGGTGAATCAATTAGAGGTACATGCCCCCCCAGCTTCATTTCATCCACCTACTGGTTACTAACAAGTGGATGGAATGAAGGTTCATTTACAAGATTAGGTGAAAGACTTGATTTGGAATTTACGAGATCTAATCAAAGACTCGAATTGAAAGGAGATTTGTTTCATTTTTTATTGAGCTTGACACAGTAAAATAACTATGCTCATAGAGACCTATTTCATTCTTTAATGAGGTTGACACAATAAAATAACTATCCTCATGATACATTGTTTCATGTTTTAAGGAGCTTGACACAAGAAAATGAACTCTTCTCTGAAGAGCTTGTTTCATTTTTTTAAGGAGATTGACACAAGAAAACAGATTATGCTCTAGAAACCTTGTTTCATTTTTTAAGGAGCTTGACATAATACAAGGAACTCTGCTCCGAAGATCTTGTTTCATTTTTTAAGGAGCTTGACACAAGAAAATGAACTATGGTCCCGAAGCCTTGTTTCATTTTTAAGGAGCTTGACACAATAAAAGGAACTCTGCTCCGAAGAGATTTTTTAATTTTTTAAGGATCTTGACAAAAGAAAAAAAAACTATGCTCCGAAGAGCTTGTTTTATTTTTTAAGAAGCTTGACATAAGAAAACGAACTATGCTCCGAAAACCTTGTTTCATTTTTTAAGGAGCTTGACACAAGACAAGGAACTCTACTCCGAAGAGCTTGTTTCATTTTTTAAGGAGCTTGACACAATAAAATGAACTATGCTCCAAAAATCTTGATTATGACTCGTAAGAAGTCATGGCTTCCAAGAGTTATCATCTGATGGGATAACAATACTCTGGGAATCAAAGTCTAATGCCCTTGATACATGATGCACTATACCACTGACTGGATCATCAATGAACGTGGGCATGGAACAGGTCACCACATAATTAACCTATGGCGGGGAAGATACCACTTGTATGTAAGGACCATTTAGGGATGATGGTTGACTAGGAGCCAAATTAGGAACAATGAAAGACAAGTGATCAATGGTCACAATTATTCCTTCATGTGGAAAACATATCACATGAAAGAAAGAAAAGACAAGAGCTCCCATCACATAAGTATAGTCACGACCAAGGAATAATTTAAAATCCAAGGAGAATTGGACAACCATCACGCCTTTATAGATAGTCTTTCCTCCCAAAGTAATAGGAAACTTAGGAAGGATCGCTAACGTTTGACTAGTTCCTTTGTTAAAATCCAACATATTCTGGGTAACAGTCACAAGCTGGGGAGAATCGAAATATTGCTAGGTAGTTTAGGAAAAAATACTAACATATGCTCCTTCATCTATTATCGTGCTAGGTACGGCCACATTATAGGCCTATACCATGATCTCAAAGGGAACGTAAGAAGGAAGATGATATCTCGTTAGTCAAATCCAATTAAAAGAAGCGACCAAACTACTTGGAGGGGGTGTCATGGGAATTGAGAACTACCCCCTTGTGCTATGGGAATGGGAGGATCAACCTCCTGTATCACAAGGATAGGAGGATTTCCCTCCAATCCATGGGAATCTGAAGAAACAAAAAAGAATCCGAGTGGTATGAGATTCACTCTCTACAGGAAATGCCTGATCAACGGTAGGTTGAATTAGGTCGACCATTTTCTTAACCAATGGTTGGTCAGCAGTGGGCTCATGGGATTGACTTTTGGAGAGAGTGGGATTTACCAGAGATGAATTTTGATCAATCACTCGATCAACTAGCAGAGGATTAGGGGGAAACTTCTAATAACTAGCTGGAAGGTAGGGTTGAGAAGCCGTAACAGTATCCAACACTTTGGAGGCTTCATCCATATAAGGAAAAGGGTGAATGGGGTGATTCCCTTCACATTATCTACAGGAAAATTTGGCATTACCCTTTTTCCTATGAACCTTATTACCACTAATTGAGAGTTCATCCCCAGCATGATTTCTGGAGGCTGATGACAAAGGCTGATTTGGGCCAGTGGACCACACTTCTAACACCTTGGGAATGCCAATAAAATCTCTAAGAAGGTGGTCACCCTTACATAACTTGCAAGAGAATTTTACTTTGCGAGACTGATTGGATGGTTTTTGAACATCAGTTGCATTAGTAGCAATGGTTTCTTGGTTTGACCCTTGCTTATTTTGCTTCTTCTTCTTCTTCTTCTTCACTTCTTGGTTACTAGAATCTATACTTTCACCAGGATAAGATTAAGAACAAGGTGAAGAAACAGGCGCAAAAGTTGAGGGGTCAACTTTAGGATCAACATGAGGCTAACAGTGTTCAGGTGGAGGCGAACTTGGTTGAGAAGCAACTTGGGCATTCATAACCATGGGATTCGAAAATAACCAAATTGACAAACTAATGGTAAATCCCAGGAGGGAAAATGTTGCCATATAGGGAGCACAAAAATTTCAAAAAATAAGTAAAAGGACCATGATTCCCATTTGAGGGGATTCCTTGATTGGTAAAACCAAGAACTATTTCCATTAGTCCTAACCTAAGATCTTCTAAGGAGTTGCATGGGTAAAATGTTATCATGGGTAATTGATTTTAGAACTAAAAAAAAACAAATCAAAAATGGATTGTTCTAGGTGAGAGGGTTTACCAAGTATCCGTGAACTGCAGAATACCTCCTAGCGAGCTAAGAATTATGGGAAGGAAGTCTCTCCGAATGGTGTGTTTGTTGTATCACTTTTACAAGGTGGCAGATTCCGTTACCTATGGCTAAAGGATAGAAACCTAGTCGGGTCTCTCATTATATACTCGACGGTACGGGGAGCACAAGTCTGTGTTGGCGATGTCTAATGTGTAATCATTCAGTGAGAGTGTTTTATACTTGTCATACATGTTGCAAGTGTTATATACTTTCGTACGTGGGACGAGGTTTCACTCAAGGAATGAAACACAGGCTGTTAGCGACAACTGCCAGGTTTATAGATGCCAGAACACATCTCTAGCCTAGAAATCTAAATTTTTTATGCTAAGTTCCAAATTCTCCTTAGATTCATAGAATAAATTTTTGAATTTTATCTTGAATTTAATTCTCGATTTTAAGGCCTTACTGATGTCATATGAATCCCTAAAATGAAACTATATGAGAAAAGACAATTGTTCATTTCGATGAAAAACTACACTAATTTAGAGGAAGAGGTTCACACAATCAATGCAGTGGGAAAGTGAATGTACTAGATGAAAATTCTTTTCACTACTTCCTTAAGTACATAATCCAAAGTGAAAACAAAAATCTCCTTCACTTTCCTAGTTTTCACTAAATGCACTAGAAGTAAATGAAATGATTTTTTTCTCTTTAAATGCAAAATGAATGCAATTTTTTTATTTTTATTTATTTATTTATTTATTATATATATATATATATATAAACAAAATTCAAAAAGGATGAAAAAAACACTTCAAATGTAATCACTTGCTTTGATTACTTTCTAATGAAATTCTTCAAATTGCTACAAGACACAATATCAAAGTACCAAAGAAAAATTTCAAACCATTTCCTCAAAACAAAACATTCTTTCCTTTTCACAATAATTTACACACAAAGAAAAATTTTCCATTTGAAGGCAAGCAACGTTATCTATGCTTGTGGGTGAAAGAGAGAACCAAATGGACACGAAATGGACACTTGAAACTCTAGTCACAAAAATTAATTGAAAAACGAAAGACAAACAAATCCAGATGGTTTAAACTGAATGGGAAGAATGACTCAACAACAGGTCTGGTATTCAGTGAAGCATACAACCATTAAAACGAGATAAAGCACCTAGAAACCCTAGGGTGATGAGGATGAAAATTTAACAAAAATGAGACTAAAGCTAGGCTAATTGAGACAAACCATTCACCTGAATAGAAGAGAATAAGGGAAATCTTGAGAAGAGAAAAAATCTAAGAAGAATAAGACACACTAGAAATCAACGAAGAGAAGCCCTAAAAAAACATACTCAGAAATCAGCGCGCTTGTGAGGCTGTATCTGGCACTGGAAGGGGATAAGTGCACATGTTTTAATGAAACTAGTGTCGGTCAATGCTTCTGTCAAAGACTTAGCAATGTTGATTGAGGAATAACACAAAAAATATAAGGATTTTCTCAAACAAGGCTAGGCTTATCTCTTCAAAAAGAAGATTGATTACTGCAATCAATCACACAAGCTAAAATCAAGAGAGAACTAGAAATTCGATGAAAGTGATCGAAAAATAAAAATCTCAAAGTGTTTGGAGGACACTAGAAGAACTCCCTAGTGGAGTCGCCAATTTGTTGTCAAGGTAAATCCTCTCTATAGATAGGGATGATCCCTCTAGCCCTAGAGTGTGTCTAGCAAAAAACAAGACAAACCCACATCTACTTTCCTAGATTACATTCAATTGGAAACAAATGATAGGAGTACCTACCTTCAACTTGTGTCGATTACTTGTTCCTTTGGAGTGCATCCACTTATCTTTCGCTGTAGATCATGTTCCTTGCTCCTCTTTACGATCAAGACCTGTGGCAAGAGTCATAATACAATAAGGAATGAGATATAAAAAATAATACTTATGTTGAACGAAATCTATGTTGGGTATGTGTTATATTCTTTCCACGACTAATCACGCGTGGATTATATCTATGTTGAATGATAATACTTATGTTGAACAAAATCTATGTTGGGTATGTGTTATATTGGTCCTTATTTTTTGGTGGGAAGATCCGCCCATGGTTTTGTGCATGGGTTTGCACATGGTTTTTGGCCCCTGGTATTTTGTAGATCCGGTCAAGGGAACTACAATTATGTTCTAATCCAGGGTTAATGGATTGGGGTTTATGTATGCTTCGGCATGTATATATATGTGTTGTAACACTAAAAGGAATATAATGAAAAATCAAGCTGGTTGTCCTGATTTGGGATCTAGCGGAAAATCTCTGTGTTTATCTGTTTTATGTTTTATGCTCTTGCTATTATTTATTTTCTGTTTTAAGATTCGTTAGTAGATAATTTATGTACAGGGTTAAAACCTACATTTGGTATTGGAGCAGTTTCGGCTTCAAGGGAATGCCTTTGTTGCTTAGGGGTTTTTTGCTCGGGCCTGAGGTAGACCCTATTTAGTGGGAGATCTGTGGGATCGATCCTTGCGATGAAAGGATATGGAGAGTGGCGGGAAGATAGAGATCGAGAAATTTAATGGTCAGAGTTTTGAGTTGTGGAAGCTCAAGATGGAGGATCTGTTAGTGGATAAAGATTAGTGGATCGTGGTAGATCCAGGTACTAAACCAATCGCAATGTCAGATGAAGACTGGAAGAAGCTAGATAGGAAGGAAAAGAGCACAATACGATTATGTGTCTCAGATTCAGTATTGTTGAATGTATTTGGGGAAGCTACAGCGAAGACCTTGTGGGAAAATCTAGGGACTTTGTACCAATCTAAGTCTCTGGTGAATAAATTGTTCCTGTGGAAAAATCTATATAACCTAAGGATGAAGGATGGAGACTCGATGACAGAGCATTTGAACGCCTTCAATACTGTGGTAATTCAGCTATCATCTGTTGATATTAAAATCTCAGATGAAGATAAGTGCATCAGTTTGTTGTGTTCTCTACCAGACTCCTGGGAGAGTTTGGTTATTGCAATAGGTAGCAATACAACTACCTTGAATTTTGATGACATTGTCTCAGCCTTACTGTCGGAGGAAATGAGACGGAGAAATATGGAGCGTCAAAATGGAGATGCCTTATCTGTATGAGGAAGGTCCTAGAACAGAAACAAGAACAAGGTTTCAAGTGGGAGATATAAATCTCCTGGAAAGTTTGTGAAGGTGTGATGGAAATGTGGAAAGGAAGGGCACTACAAAAAGGACTACAAATATAAAGCTCCTGAGAAAGGAAAGGGATTTGATGATGCTCCTTCGGCAGAGACAAAAAGCACCTCGGATGAAGGTGGGGATGTGTATTTGGCTTCTTCTTCAAATACACATGTAGATCATGAGTCATGGTTGATTGACTCGGGTGCATCCTTTCACTTCACTCCCCATAGGGAGTGGTTCTACGAGTATGAGAAATATGATGGTTGTGATGTCTTCTTAGGTGATTATGGGAAGTCCAAAATCATCGGACGTGGAAAATTCAAGCTGAAGCTGCAAGGTGGAAGGATTAGAAGACTTCCTGGTGTTCTGCACATTCCTGCATTGGCCAGAAATCTAATTTCTGTAAGAAAGATGGATGATGCAGGTGTAAAAACAGTGTTCGAGAAAGATACTTGTAAGATGGTTCGGGGAGCACTGGTATTAATGCGGGGAGTTTGGATTGGAACTCTGTACAAGCTTCAGGGCAGCACTGTTATTGCTAGGTGCAATAGTTCTATGGTTCCCGAAAGTGGAGCGGAAAGCCTAGCTGTCTCTGGAGAAAAGACCATGTTATGGAATCAAAGGCTTGGACATATTAGAGAGAAGGGCCTCCGGATATTGCATGGAAATGGTATGGTAGAAGGTATGTCTAATAGCTCTCTGGATTTCAATTTCTGTGAACATTGTGTATATGGGAAGCAGAATTGGGTGAGTTTTCCTTATGGTGCTAAGAGGGCAAACAAGATATTAGAGCTTGTGCACAGTGATGTGTTAGGACCTGTGTCGGTTCCATCACTGGGTAAGTCTGTGTACTATGTTTCATTCATAAATGACTTCTCAAGGAATACATGGATATATTTCTTGAGGAAGAAATCTGAAGTCTTTGATAGATTTAAAGAATTTAAGGCTCTGGTGGAAAACTAGACAGAGAAGAAGATAAAGGTGTTGAGGACAGATAATGGTGGGGAGTTCTACAAGAACAAATTTGAAGAGTTCTGTAAGAAGTGTGGTATATCACGACAGAAGACTACTCCATACACACCTCAGAAAAACGGAATTGCAGAAAGAATGAACAGAATGCTGATGGAAAAGGAAAGAAGCATGCTCAGTGGTACCGAGTTAGGACAAGAATTCTGGGCAGAGGTAGTGGAGACTGCATGTTACTTGGTTAATAGATCACCTTCATTAGAGTTGGAGGATAAGACTCCACATGAGGTATGGACTGGTAAGAAACCCTCTCTTTCACATCTGAGGGTATTTGGATGTGATGCATATGTACATGTTCCAAAGGAGAAAAGGACCAAGTTAGATAATAAATCTGAAAGGTGCATCTTTATTGGGTATAAGGATGGTTTAAAGGGTTACAAGCTTTGGAACCCAGAAACAAGGAAGGTTGTGTACAACTTAGATGTGGTGTTTAGAGAGGTGAAAGATGTTGTTAAACATGAATTCCTACCAAAGGAACCTGAGAAGATAAAGTTTGAGCTAAAGGAGGATGAATCAGACTCTACAACAGAAGAAGTCTCAAAAGAGGAATAGCCACAAACTCCAGTTGTGAGAAGATCAGCTTGGGAAAGAAGACAACTAGAAAGGTATAGTCCATCTGCTTTCTGTTCAAATTTTTCTTTAACTATAACTGATGATGATCCCAGAACTGTCAAGGAGGCAGTAGATTCAGAGGATGGAAAACTCTAGAAGGAGGCCATGGTTGATGAAATGGCATCCTTGCAAAAAAATGAGGCATGGGATCTGGTGGAGTTGCCGGCTGGAAGGAAGCCCATCGGGAGAAAATGGGTGTTTAAGAAGAAGATGAATGTAGAAGGCAAGGTGGAGAAATACAAAGCTCGTTTGGTAGCAAAAGGTTATTCCCGGGTGCTGGGAATTGATTTTGGTGATAGTTTTTCTCCTATTGCCAAAGTTACTTCTATTAGATTACTTTTATCTGTTGCTACTGAATTTGATTTTGAGGTAGAATAGATGGATGTGAAGACAAAATTTCTTCACGGGGATCTGGAAGAGGAGATCTACATGAAACAACCTAAAGGCTTTATGGTGAAGGGGAAGAAATAACTAGTATGTAGGTTAAAGAATTCTCTGTATGGGTTAAAATAGTCACCAAGGATGTGGTATCAGAAATTTGATACCTACATACGGGGATTTGGCTTCACCAGAAGCAAGGAGGATCACTGTGTTTATTTTAAATTAATTGGTGATCGTGTTATTTATTTGGTCTTGTATGTGGATGATATGTTTTTGATTGGAAATGACAAAGAAATTATCCAAGACTTGAAGACCCAAATGTTCTCCAAATTCGACATGAAGGATCTTGGTGCTGAAAACTATATTTTGGGCATGGAAATTAAGAGAGATCGGGAAAAGAGGAAGCTCTGGTTAAACCAAAGGAAGTATGTCGAGAATATATTGCAGAGGTTCAATATGCAGGATAGTAAATCGGTGAATGTTTCAATTCCTGTAGGTACAAATTTGTCTACTGAACAGTGTCCCAAGACACAAGAAGAAGAGGAGGATATGTCCCGTGTTCCATATGCAAGTGCAGTGGGTAGCCTGATGTATGCAATGGTCTGTACTAGACCAGACAATGCACATGTAGTGGGAGTATTGAGCAGGTTTATGTCAAACTCAGGCAAGGAGCATTGGACAACAGTGAAGCAGGTTTTCAGATATTTACGTGGCACTAGTGATTATGGCTTGTGCTACCATGGAAGACCAAGATTGGAAAGAGTGTTGGACATTAATGGTTTTGTTGATGTAGACTGGGCTGGAGATATGGACCAAAGAAGATCTACAAGTGGGTATGTGTTTAGCCTATTTGGAGGTGCAGTCAGTTGGATGAGTAAAAGACAGTCTATAGTGGCTCTTTCAACTACAAAGGCTGAATACATAGCAGCCACTCATGCAAGCAAGGAAGTAGTTTGGTTGTAGAGATTGTGTTCAAGTATGGGGTTGGTGCAGCAAGCTATAAGGATATATTGTGATAGCCAAAGTGAAATTTTCTTGGCTAAGAACCCTACTTATCATTCAAAGACAAAGCACATTGATGTTCAATATCACTTTGTGAGAGATATGGTTGAGGCTAAAAGGGTGTTGATGGTAAAGGTGGACACTTTGAAGAATGTTGCAGATGAATTAACGAAGTCTGTAAGCACTCATAAGTTCTCTTGGTGTACAAAAACAATGGGTGTTGAAGAACTAGGCTAATGACTAAGCTCTCCTATGGCCCCCTGCGGAAAGAAAGCAACAAGTGGGAGAATTTTGGGTATGTGCTATATTATTTCCACAACTAGTCACACATGGGGGGGTCACAGGGGGGGCGATAGCCCCCCCTGTAAGTTGCGCTGGGCTCAACGTCGTGGGGGTCACAGGGGGGGCAGTAGCCCCCCATGTCGAGGTCTGGGGCAGCGCCCCAGAAATTTTTTTTGGTTCTTATTTTCCGATGGGCATATCCGCCCATGGTTTTGTGCATGGGTTTGCACATGGTTTTGGGGTACGATGGTTTTCAGCCGCTGGTATTTTGTAGATCCGTTCAAGGGAACTACGGTTATATTCTAATCCGGGGTTAATGGAGTGGGGTTTATGTATGCTTCGGCATGTATATATATGTGTTGTAACACTAAAAGGAATATAATGAAAAATCAAGCTGGTCGTCCCGATTTGGGATCCAGGGGAAAATCTCTGTGTTTATTTGTTTTAGGTTTTATGCTCTCGCTATCGTTTATTTTCTGTTTTAAGATTCGTTAGTAGATAATTTCTGTACAGGGTTAAAACCTACAATATATCTAATAGATCAAGGAGTATTAGAATTTTCATCATAATAAAAAACAAAAATGTAAAGTAAAAACTAGTTTTATTCTATTAATAATAAAAAAAGGGAGTTACAACCTTCACCTTGATGTTGGAGCTCTCCTTTGATAGGTCTGAATCCAAGCATGTCTCCAAAACACTCTTTTCCAAGCTTCACACAAGGAGGCTAAGGATCTTAACTCTCTCCTTCTATAGCTAAATCAATCTTTAGATTCTTCCTCTATTATTTCTTCTTCTGTTCTAGCATAGGCATATGGAAATGGATAATTTTATAGCCATGGGAGGAGGGGACATGGATCCTCATAAGATGGAAGGATGCCTTATCTCCTTGGGTGGTTCCACTTTTGAAGGAACAAGAAACCCAAAGGAGAAATCTTGACTATATCATGATAAAAAAACATCCAGCTTTCCGCTCTAGAAGCTTCTTATAGGCCAAGAAGCTTTATTTCCTTTTCTAAAACACTTCTAGAAGTGGATCAGCATGAGTATGGGGTCCATAGCAACACCGGTCAATGCAGGTCACAGGCTAAGGATTTGTCATAAGTGCTAGTGATACACTGGGTGGTCGAGTTGCTCCAAAAAAATAGGTTTTTATTGTGATTCCCCATAAATGAGTCAAAGGTGAATTGATCGTTATACTTTGTGGGATCCAAGGGCACATTGTGCTCCATGATGTAAAAATTACAGAGGGACCACTATATGAGTTCTCCAAGATCTAGGAACAAGGAGTAAAAGGACAGTGACAAAATGATGTGTAACACCAACATATTCTTATAAACCTATATAATTGCTTGCAAGGTGACACCTTCAACTTCATGGTATTAATGTGGATGATAGATGATAGTCGGGATTAGGGTGTTGAGGATTTGAATTTCCAAAGAATGGGTGTGAATCATTATATGAAACAATGTTTTGATTCTAGTTTTCTAGGGATGAAAATAGATGTATACAAAGAAATGAATGATGCAACCTTACAGGGAGTGAGAAGTGTTGATCCATCCAAAAAACACTTGCAGTTCGATAGAAACATCATTGGAAATATCAACAGTTTCAAAATAGGTCGAGTCCACACTTACTGAGTCATATTTTATAGCAACAATATGCACCACAACAAAATATAATTTAGTAGCAAGGTTGAAACTTATAGGAATAATCCCCACAAAATCATCTTCATCTTGATATACTGTCTCCTCAGGCATAGTTAGCATTGTGCAACAATTTTCATATTGTTGCTAGGAAGAGATCAAAATGACATAGGGTAGAGTGTGAGAATGATGTTGGGTTCAATCATGTTAGGATGGTATAATGGATAGATGTTTTAGCATTCTACAAGTGTATTTGGGATCCTGGTATTGATATGAAAGTTTTGGATTGCTTGATGGAAAACTATCTCAGGAAGGGAGAACTATCATGTCCCTTTCCAAGACTATTGTTTTAATTATTCATTTTCACTTGGAGAAAAAACAATATCAAAAAATTAAATGAATAATTAAATTGAAAATGGTTATAAAAGAGAAAACCCGTGGTATTCTAAGACAAAGTTATAAAAGAGAATTGGAGCTCACTTTTGGGGCATGTATTGGTTATTTTTCTTCCTACTGGTTTGAGAGCTATTGGGTCTTAAGTGTGAGGATGTGAACCCACAAAAGGAAGATGGTTTTGGTGGTGTGAGATACAACCTAGCTGATATGTATTGATTAGTGTTTGTGGTTGAGATCATACACCCTAGCTGATCAAAAATATTTTTGGTGGGGAGATTCTACCACCCTTGGTAGGATAGAGGAGGCATCATCCATGTTTCTCATTAGTGCTCAACGTTGGAGATTATTATTCAGCCAAACGTGCCATTTCTCATGGGTATTACAGGTTGTAAATATAAATCATCTCATGTATTTCCCTAACTAATAGTAATAAATAATTGGCTGAATTGTTATTCGTTGCTCATTTGGACTTTTAATTGTGCATTTTATTGTATGAGGGTTTACTGCTTAATTTGTACACAACATGTTTAATGAAATGTCCCTATGGAAAAGGGTTTCTCTTGATTGCATTAATTAAAGTGCTTGAATGTGTAAGTGAAAATTTGGCGCATATTTAAAAAAGAGATATTATATTCAATCTTAGTCAATGATGGTTAAACATAATCAACCGTAGTCAAAATTTAATAAAATAATAATAATAATAGTACTTTTGCAATTTTTCTCAATAGTGCAACCATATTAAACCTTGGTCAAACAAACTCAACTATGGTTAACCATAGTGAACATGGTCAACCATATTCATTTATAATTAAACACTGGCAACTACGTTCATCGATGCTCACCCATAGTCAATCATCGTTTACAATAAGAAACCATGTTCAAAAATTGACATTATAACGTGATAAATAAATATCGACATCGCAATGTATCAAACAAAAATCAACAAGAGAATATATTGAACAAAAATTTGTGTTAGAATGTGATCAAGAAACACTCACATTGCATGTGATGAGAAAAAAAAATTGTGTCATGTTGTTTGATAAATTCAATGCCACAATATAAAAAAGAAACAAATCAACATTTGAAATATGAAAAAGCCAAAATCAATGTTGACATGACTATCAAAGTCCAACATCACAATGTGGCAAACAAAAGATTGTGTCACTATGTGATGAACAACAAGCAACATCAAAACTAGAAAAAATAATGGCGTCATAATGTTATGAACAACAAACAACATCATGGGTTTGCGAATAAGAAATGACATCATAATGTGATGAACACAATTTCATAGTGTGACATTGCTAACCTACATTTACTAGGTTGACCTAGTTTATTAGGATGATCTAGGTTTACTAGGCCGACCAATGATTAACTAGGTTCACTTAGGTTTACTTATAAGGGCTCAATAAGATTTTATTGTAAGGGTTAACATTGCTTAATAATTTTGATATTAACATTAATAAAAATTTAATAATAAGAATTATGAATAACGTTAATATCAAATTTTATTAATAAGTTTCAATAAGGTTTAAAATTGTTTAATAATATTGATATTGATATTAATAAGGTTTATAAAATTTTAATAATAAGAATTATTAATAACATTAATATTAAGGCTTACTAATAAATTTTAATACGGTTTTATTAAATCTATTATATTTAATAAGGTTTTATAATAAAGTGTATATTAAATAAAATTTAAAAATTATTTAATATTTAATTTTAAACAATAATCAACTAAAGTTTTGTAGCCTCTACAACAATAGCCAAACTTTTTAACCTATATATCTAAATTTTGAACCCCTATACTTTTCAAGGCCTTAAAGAATATCCTTGTAGCTTGAACCAATAAAAACATTTTATAACCTAGTTATCATCGAGGCTACAAGTGCAAAAGTGCTTATATGTCGTGGAGGTCTAAGCTTTCCTGTCCCGGTTCATCCTAAAGGATGTTGCAACACTACCTCTCCATTAATGTTTATCTAGGTTAAAGAAATTAGTTTTTATTAAAGAAGGTGTCCAAGCTATACTTATGTGCACCTTTGTACAGACAGGGTTTTGGACGAGACTATAGTCAGAATACGAGGGTTATTACCATCAGACTCGATTCTTAATGGGAACAAGATTCTATTAGGTCAGTGGGTTATAAAATGCATCATAAGGCATATGTGGTTCAATGTTGGTGCATTGCTTGCAAGGATCGATTTGGCTTCATTCATGCTTGAGTTCACAAGATACAATGAATTTGCACTCTCCTCCACTTGGAATATTCCCCAGGATCCTTTTCTAAGATTTCCTATTAAGATTTAACGTCTCCTTTGACCTGAATATTTTTTCATTGTATCAGAACAAGCCTAGCATTAGAGCTTTAAAACTTGTATTTTCATTCCTCTGTCGCAAGTCACAATCGCAACTTGCAGTGCTACTCGTCTTAGCCTTTGGAAGTGCGATTCACGACTTACTTTGAGTACCTTATCTTATTTAGTTTCAAATCACATTTCTAGTTCATAGTGACTTGTGACTGCCATCTAAAATTGCGATTTTCGACTAAGACTTCCTCTGTTACATGCGACAAATCCAAGTCACACTTTGAAACTGTGACCCCCTCACATGGCATCATTATCTTTTGTGCTATTCATTGGATAATAAATCGATTTGTTTCCCCACAACCTTGCATACTTATAACCTCCAACGCACTTCCTTCCCTGTTATTTCTGCATTTGGCCATCGAACGTTTATCTTCGACCTCTTCAACTGAACTATACTCTCAAGGAGGAATCAATTCTCTTTTTAATTGTAAGATTCGGTGCATGTGTCTTTACATCCCCAAACCCTAGACTATCATTCTTGTTTAGAAGAGTTTCTACCCTGCATTCACACTGAATTTCATTCAGATGGATCGTATTGAATAACCCAAATAAAAAACCACTAGGGTTTAAAGACATGATTAAAAATTATACTCATTAACATGTTTTATAAGTTACAAAACGCATATTTGCGACTAGAATAGGTGACCTACACCTCTCAGGTCGTAAATCGTGTTTACAACTTCGAGTGAAGGTAAGGTTGGATTCTACGACTAAGAATCCCTTTCTCCCTCTTTAGATTGCTAGTCGCATTTCAACCCACACAAAAATTGCAATCTCAAATCGTGACTTGCATTGTAGTTTTGAATTACAACTTGGGTGAGGTTGCAATCACATTCTTAGTCGCCGTCAACGTTGCTATTTGGGACTTGCGATAGGAATGAAAACTATGATCACATTGTGAGTCGAGCTTGCAACTAGATTATACCTTTCCACACCCTTAGGTCACAAGTTACAATTTATGTCCTCAGTGGCACTATGATTAAGAAATTATACTTATGTTATACTTTGGATCTGCGACCTATATAAAGTCTAAAAATGTAACTTTCCTAAGTCTGCGACTAAATTTGGATTTGAAACTACTACAATTGTAAGTGAATTTAAAAATGGTAAATGTACTAAGTATAGATGTCGAAATTCACCTAATCTGTTAATAACAATCAGACATCAAGTTGAATAGTGGAATATTTTGAGGTCGAGAGGCATATCATAGTGCTAGTGTGGAGAGTAATTCATAAGGTAGAATTATATTACAAACATTTTATATAGAGGATGCACCACCCATATGATTCAGAATAAATACATCTACCACTTCCTTCCAAGAAATAGTTCATGCGTATGCTATGCTGGGTAATAAGAGTCAAATCCTAGCATATTCATCATCATTTCATTCCCATTATGGTTCGTTACTCACATCCTTTTCACTTATATGCAGATAAAGTTTGAATCTATGAAAGAGAATTATCCTCGTAAGGAAAATATTGCAATGGTTTGATTATTTTGATGGCATTGGATAATCCGAGCACAAACATGATGCCAAGTCGATTTCACAATTCAGATTTGTGGATTTTATATCACCCAGAGTTAATTTTGTAGGGAACATTGGATTGCATTCAAAGAATACCTCTTGAAAGTAATTAATTGAAAATATCATATTTGTACATTCTAACTCCTGAATGATAGAAGATATGTCTGGAACTCCAAATACATGTTTATATCAATTTCACCAATGTCAAACTTTGCACTTGGACTCTGTAGACAACAATGGGTGTTTTTAGTGGTGGAGGTTATTATACAATGACGTATCTCCTCCACTAATGGTAACTTGTGTTGGAAAAGGAAATCATGCTGCAATCGCAAGTGCAAATTTACCACCTTTTATAGCCAATGAATTGTGTCGAGAAAAAATGGAATTACATCCACGTGACAAGAGGAAAACATTGATGAGTATAGTAAATTGTTAGAGGTGACATCCAACTATATATTAAATACAATTGCAACTTTAGAGTTGGTGCACTAATTAATGTATTGATTTGTACGGTGTTATATTTTATGATATAAAAGCTGAGGGATTGATTTTTCCTTCTCCAACCTTCATTAGTGATGAAAATCAACAAATCCTCACACATACATTCTTTAAGCGTGCATTGAGCATATTGGGAAGCACATTTAAGCTCAAGAGAACAAAAGGATTCAATGCGGTAGAAATCTCATGCAAAGTCTAGGAATCATATGCCCCACAGATAACCTAAACTGGTGCCACAATAGTGAGGGCCTCAATATTATGGTTTCTGAGATAAATAACATCTGAAAATTTCATGAAGTGTTGTATTACATGATTGGAAATAAATCTATCCAAGCACCAAATGCCAACACATAATATATAGTGATAGGGATTCTGCTAGAAAAAAGGTTTATAGAGAAAAGGAGAATCATCAATGATATATTGAAAAGGGAACATTTTGTGCGAAAAAATCCATGAACAAAGTATGCAATGGTCCAATTTGAGGTTGTTTGAATGATGACTCTATCGAAATTCACTATGTTTCTTTAAAATCGGAATATTTATAGCATTAAAAACAAAATTAGCTAGAAAATACATCATTGCAACAATGGCTTGAGAGACCGAGGTAGGTTTCAGAGGTGGAACTATACCACATCAAAGGAATCCATGTTCATACCTCAATCTATTGATTTTATATTCAATTCCATGAGAGGGTTGCACAACTAGGGTTTTCCTATCTATAGAATGACTCAACATGTTATTCAAGACATCCCTAGATGTTGATTTTCTGCACGAAGCTATGTATGTACTTCATTATATCGTTAAAGGTAGAGAATGCTAATTCTGTTGAAGAACGAAATGTGGCAACATGTGAATTGGATCCATGCAAGCTTCCAAGATTATTTAATAGTAACAAGGGAAATTGTCTCAAGGTTTTCAAAATCATTCTCAATACGAGTTGGGCTAAAAACATGTGTGAATATCTCCTAACGTTCCTTTTGTTGTAAATACTATTTTGTCATATTATAAAATAAAAATACAAAAAGTCCTTAAACTTTATAGATTCATGAGGGTAGGTGAAATGTCACCTCATTTATATAAATATACCCTCATGTATCATTTAGGGGGGACTTTAGCACTTGAGCTAGGGATAGCATTAGATAATTTCTTAAGAAGCTAGAGGCACTCATCTCTTGGCATATAGTAGGTTGACCTGTCGTGAGGCTAGGGTTTTTCCTTGAAGCCTCATATGAGCAACCCATGTTCCACTACTGGGCTTTGATGGACCCACTTGACATGTACATTAAATTTGCAACATGAATAATGAGAAATTATTCACCATCAACATTGATTCCCATGTTCATACAATGATGTATCTCCTCCACTAATGGTAACTTGTGTTGGAAAATGAAATCATGCTGAAATCGCAAGTGCAAATTTACCACCTTTTATAGCCAGTGAATTGTGTCAAGAAAAAATGGAATTACATCCACGTGACAAGAGGAAAACATTGATGAGTATAGTAAATTGTTAGAGGTGACATCCAACTATATATTAAATGCAATTGCAACGTTAGAGTTGGTGCACTAATTGATGTATTTATTTTTAAGGTCCTATATTTTATGATATAAAAGCTCAGGGATTGATTTTTCCTTCTCCAACCTTCATCAGTGATGAAAATCAACAAATCCTCACACATAATTTCTTTAAGCATGCATTGAGAAGATTGGGAAGCATATTTAAGCTTAAGAGAACACAAGGATTTAATGCGGTAGAAATCTCATGCAAAGTCTAGGGATCATATGCTCCACAGATAACCTAAACTAGTGCCGTGATAGTGAGGGCCTCAATATTATGGTTTCTGAGATAAATAACATATGAAAATTTCATGAAGTGTTGTATTACATGATTGGAAATAAATCTATCCAATCACCAAATGCCAACACATAAGATATAGTGATAGGGATCCTGCTAGCAAAAAGGTTTATAGAGAAAAGGAGAATCATCAATGATATCTTGAAAAGGGAACATTTGGTGCGAAAACATCCATGAAAAAAGTATGCAATGGTCCAATTTGAGGTTGTTTGAATGGTGACTCTATCGAAATTCACTACGTTTCTTTCAAAATCAGAATATTTATAGCATTAAAAAAAAATTAGCTAGAAAATACATCATTGCAACAATGGCTTGAGAGACTGAGGTAGGTTTCAGAGGTGGAACTATACCACATCAAAGGAATCCATGTTCATACCTCAATCTATTGATTTTATATTCAATTCCAACAGAGGGTTGCACAACTAGGGTTTTCCTATCTATAGAATGACTCAACATGTTATTCAAGACATCCCTAGATGTTGATTTTCTGCACGAAGCTATGTATGTACTTCATTATATCATTAAAGGTAGAGAATGCTAATTCCATTGAAGAACGAAATGTGGCAACATGTGAATTGGATCCATGCAAGCTTTCAAGATTATTTAATAGTAACAAGGGAAATTGTCTCAAGGTTTTCAAAATCATTCTCAATACGAGTTGGGCTCAAAACATGTGTGAATATCTCCTAACCTTCCTTTTGTTGTAAATACTATTTTGTCATATTATCAAATAAAAATACAAAGAGTCCTTAAACATTATAGAGTCATGAGGGTAGGTGAAATGTCACCTCGTTTATATAAATATACCCTCATGTATCATTTAGGGGGGACTTTAGCACTTGAGATAGGGATAGCGTTAGATAATTTCTTAAGAAGCTAGAGGCACTCATCTCTTGGCAGATAGTAGGTTGACCTGTAGTGAGGCTAGGGTTTTTCCTTGAAGCCTCGTATGAGAAACCCATGTTCCACTACTGGGCTTTGATGGACCCACTTGACATGTACATTAAATTTGCAACATGAATAATGAGAAATTATTCACCATCAACATTGATTCCCATGTTCATACAATGATGTATCTCCTCCACTAATGGTAACTTGTGTCGGAAAAGGAAATGGTGCTGCAATCGCAAGTGCAAATTTACCACCTTTTATAGCCAACGAATTGTGTCGAGAAAAAATGGAATTACATCCACGTGACAAGAGGAAAACATTGATGAGTATAGTAAATTGTTAGAGGTGACATCCAACTATATATTAAATACAATTGCAACGTTAGAGTTGGTGCACTAATTGATGTATTGATTTTTAAGGTCCTATATTTTATGATATAAAAGCTCAGGGATTGATTTTTCCTTCTCCAACCTTCATCAGTGATGAAAATCAACAAATCCTCGCACATAATTTCTTTAAGCATGCATTGAGAAGATTGGGAAGCACATTTAAGCTCAAGAGAACACAAGGATTCAATGCGGTAGAAATCGCATGCAAAGTCTAGGGATCATATGCCCCACAGATAACCTAAACTAGTGCCGTGATAGTGAGGGCCTCAATATTATGGTTTTTGAGATAAATAACATATGAAAATTTCATGAAGTGTTGTATTACATGATTGGAAATAAATCTATCCAATCACCAAATGCCAACACATAAGATATAGTGATAGGGATCCTGCTAGCAAAAAGGTTTATAGAGAAAAGGAGAATCATCAATGATATCTTGAAAAGGGAACATTTGGTGTGAAAACATCCATGAAAAAAGTATGCAATGGTCCAGTTTGAGGTTGTTTGAATGGTGACTCTATCAAAATTCACTACGTTTCTTTCAAAATCAGAATATTTATAGCATTAAAAAAAAATTAGCTAGAAAATACATCATTGCAATAATGGCTTGAGAGACCGAGGTAGGTTTCAGAGGTGGAACTATACCACATCAAAGGAATCCATGTTCATACCTCAATATATTGATTTTATATTCAATTCCATGACAGGGTTGCACAACTAGGGTTTTCCTATCTATAGAATGACTCAACATGTTATTCAAGACATCCCTAGATGTTGATTTTCTTCACGAAGCTATGTATGTACTTCATTATATCGTTAAAGGTAGAGAATGCTAATTCCGTTGAAGAACGAAATGTGGCAACATGTGAATTGGATCCATGAAAGCTTCCAAGATTGTTTAATAGTAACAAGGGAAATTGTCTCAAGGTTTTCAAAATCATTCTCAATACGAGTTGGGCTCAAAACATGTGTGAATATCTCCTAACCTTCCTTTTGTTGTAAATACTATTTTGTCATATTATAAAATAAAAATACAAAAAGTCCTTAAACATTATAGAGTCATGAGGGTAGGTGAAATGTCACCTCGTTTATATAAATATACCCTCATGTATCATTTAGTGGGGACTTTAGCACTTGAGCTAGGGATAGCGTTAGATAATTTCTTAAAAAGCTAGAGGCACTCATCTCTTGGCAGAGAGTAGGTTGACCTGTGGTGAGGCTAGGGTTTTTCCTTGAAGCCTCGTATGAGCAACCCATGTTCCACTGCTGGGCTTTGATGGACCCACTTGACATGTACATTAAATTTGCAACATGAATAATGAGAAATTATTCACCATCAACATTGATTCCCATGCATCTTCATAGAGGTTATATTAGCTATCTGGTATTTCCATTATGTTTGTAAGTGTGCTTTCATGTAAGCGATAGGTTTATGAGCTAATTTGTAGTTGTTTCTCATGTGTTTTCTTCTGAATCTCTGCTTTCTTTGTTGTAAGTAAGGCTAAAATATATTAAAATCATAAAGGAAACCTTACAGAGGCTTTGGGTAGAGATGGAAAGCAGTACTTAGCCAATCCCTGCCTTGGTAGTTTTCAAAATAAAATATGTTTGGGGCTACCTCCTCAGAGAAAACCAGCCCCTTAATAATTTCATATAGCCTTGTTTTACAAAATATTCAGTGACACATATAGAAAAAAATGGCTGAAGTATGTCGTGAGTTGACAAAAAACAGAGATGAACCTTGTTACAAAGCAGTCATGGCGTTCCTTCACCTTCCTCTGTCGCGTGGTCCTCCTCCTCAATAAGACATCCATATTCACTTGCAGTGGCTTCCTCCTCAGCTGTGGACTCACGCAGAGGCTTAGGAGGGGTCACGCAGACAATGGGAGCAACAAGGTACTCTAAGTCTAACACTTTGGTCTAGACGTCATCCGAATCCATGATCCAAACGTGTGTCTCCTCCCCCATAGGCTCGTGAACAGGGAGCGGCTCGGGTTTCCATGGTGTGGGTGGTTCAGAGTGCTCTATGGTATATTTTCTAGGTCCTCTTATGCCCTTAGGCTTCTCCAAAGTCAAGACATTCTCACCCTGGGTGCTTTCAGGTGTTTGAGTAGCTTTCCTTTCATGACTTCTTGATGAGGAGCCTTCTATGGATTCCAGATTCTAGTCTTGGCCTCGCTGATAGCGCTCCAAGAACGCGCCTTTATAGATACCCCTGATGGGATTTTGACGTTGGCACAGGGCAATGGAGAGGTTATATCAAGAAGAGAAAGGTGTTGGAGCCCTTGTTTTGAAATCAAGTAGTTTTGAGTTGCGGATGGTACGTGGTGGGATGCAACCACGGTAGGCAGGGAGTTTTCAAGGTTGCGAAGGGATGAAGAACAGGTGGCACGGCTGTTGCGGGAGCAAGCACAGATGGTAGAAGAATGTGGTAGGAGACAAGCAGTAGAACTCCCGATGAACAGAGAGAAGTAGAAGACATCCGAGCGAGAAGAAAGGAAGAACTGTCATTTGCACTGGTAGCAGAACAAATAGGCAGCCGGCCGAGCAGAGAAGGAGGTTGGAACGGGAGGAATGAGAGAACATGAGCTGTAGGAGAGCTCTGTTCATGTCTTTATGTTCTCTATCTCTTTGTATTTCTATATTCCAATCCACTGGATAAGACTTCTTTGTAATCTGTTTGGTTAAAGCTCATGTTAAGGAGCATTGTAATGGTTGGTTGCTCATAAGCGAACTATAATATGATTAGAGATTTAAGTTCCCAATATATGTTGTAATCCAGTTTGATTGATATGGTATTATTTTAAAAATTTTATGAACTATCTTTCTGAATATGCTTACGAAGAATATCATCCAGTTAGTGTTGCATTTGTTTAAGCTCTGAGATAGTTCTGGGTCATATATATTTTTAATCTGCTATATCGATATCAATCTACTCCCAACCTTAGTAAGGTTGTGGCACGCCTCAAGTGAGACTCTATGCTCCTCGGAGCAGGGTGAAAATGCCGGCATGGTGCTAGACTACAGCGGAAATCATTATTGGCCTCTAAGCCGAACCTGGGTCTTGCCTAAGAGACCTTTTCCTTGCCAACAAATGGTTCCATTGTCGGGACTTGAAATTTCATTTGGGATATAGATCATGGTATCTCAAATCTTCGAAAGAAAAATATGAAGCTGGTGGGACAACCACTTAGATCAGTTCATCACTTAGCAAGTGGAGCTGAGACAACAGAGGGAGAAAACGGTCAAAGATCTGGTTCTATTCTCAGAATCCGCCAACAACATTTATGAGATCTTTTGGGGAAAGTTCCCAGAAGAACACTACAACTGGTTGCGAAGGCTCCAGACCAAAGTAACCAAAGGAAAGTCATGGAAGGTCGATCGCAAGTGGGTGCACAGATATATGGTGGCCCTTCATTGGTTAAATACCGAGTTGACCCAAGCTATAGATTATTGGGTGGAATCTACCTTGGATGGATACATAGTGTAGTTTGCAGCGGAGTGCTACCAGTGCTTTTCGAGGGCAGAGGATATATTCAGATCTGAGTTACGGAGGAAGCTGCTGAAGGAGATTCTGTTGTGGATTAAAGCTTTGATGGTAGATGAAGGACTAATGGGGTTCCAAAAATTTGAGATGGAAGCATAAAACTCTAGTGTTGGGGGGAGGGACTGCGAAAGCAATGCTACGAGAACAATGGCAAAAAGGGGGAGTAAGAGTATGGATGTCGATACCTCTAGTAGGCTAAGGGAGTGATGAGCACATTGAAGGGCGCAGATTGTAGAGAGGTGGCGAGAAAGGGTGATAAAGGAGTTGAAAAGACAGGAAAGTGGTCGAAAGGACAAAGAGGAGGTTCCTCAGATGACGAGGAAGTGGAAAGTCAGGTGGGTCCCCAGGATATAGAGGGCACCGCTAAAGAATTTCGGCAAGTGTGTAGGAACCTAGCCCAGAAGGAGAAAGGAAAGAAGTCTGGCAGAGAAGATGCACACGCGCACCCCGAGGAGCTGTCCGATGTGGAGTTGCACATTGCAATGGAGCAACTATTCCAAGAAAGGTCAGCATTCATATCTCAAGGTACTCCTATTCCGCAAAGTTCAAATAGCTTTAGTCCCAACCTTCCCCTAGTGCTTTACCAACCATTAGGTGAAATTTTTGTCAAGTTGCATGAATTAAGTAAGTTGCATAGTATTCCGTCTCCAAAATTAATAGACACTAGCAGTAGAATTTATAGTGGTATCCTCTCACAACCAGGAACTAACGACTTCATTTTAGTAACGCCTACTCAAGTAAACATGGCAGGCTCACTTACCCAGTACCTAGAGTTCTCCGGGAGGGGTAACGATGATGTCGAACAACACTAGTACCTCTGCGAAGCCACATGGATGGCACAACAAACAACATATGTGGGGAAGTTGATAGAATTTCAAACCACCCTTAGGGAGAGAGCTCTACGCTAGTTTTTGAAGTGGTCTGAAGCTCATCAGAATTCAACGACGGCAGATGTGAAGAGGGACTTCATTAAGGAGTTCAAACTACCCCAAACAGACTAGCAGGGTCTATCAGAAATGTGGGAAATCAAGGAGCGGGAAGGAGAGACTGCTTGGGATTTGATGCAAAGATTCAAGGATGCGATTGGAAAAATTAGCTATCCAATTGATCTGAACCATTAGAGGGATTGGTTCATCAAAGCTCTAATACCTTTGACTAGAACTCCATTAACTCAACAGAGGATCGAGACATTGCAAGATGCACTGGAGCAAGCAATGAAGATAGACGCTATGGCGGGCTACCCGCAAGAGTTTAAGGGAGGAGTAGTGGTACATGACCCCTCTATAATGGGGTTGCCACATCAAATAGCGAGCTTGACAAAGAAACTCAAGGAAATCCAACCAATGCAGCCAGCAAGACCGAATGTATGGTGCACACACCGTCTAATGGAAGGACATGTGGTAATCGAATGTCCTCGGTTGCGGGGTCAGAATGGGGGGACATCGACCGCAGGGGCACAGGGGGCTCCACCAATGGGAGGAGTGGTGCAGATAAACACCCAGGGAATATATCCATCACAACAACAATACTCGGGGTTCCCTGCGCAACCAAGTCCAACCACTACTAAATATTGTGAAATATGCAAGAACATGGGCCATCCACCTCGCCTATGCCCTATCTTGCAAAAATATTCCACTGTCCCGAATAACACATACTGTGAGTTCTGTGCCTCAACAACAGACAAAACAAAGCAATGTAGAGCTTTGGACGCATTGGTCGAACGATTGGATCAGCCTTCATACCAAGTGAATGAGACTCCCCGAGGAAGAGGAGGTGGCATGAGAGGAGGCCGAGTAGGGGGTAGAGGTCCAATAAGATGTTACAACTGTGAAAAAGAAGGACACGTAGCGAGGGAATGTACACTTCCTATAAGATCCTGGTTTTCCCAGTGCTGGGTTAACACACGAAATCGAAGATTTCCCTGAGCTCATTAAAAGATGGGAGGAAAGAACTAGAAAAAGAGGAAAAAATCTAGTAAATGCAGAGCTGAGGATAATGGAGACCCAGAAAATGTAGAATGTGGCAATAGTGACACAAGGAGGTAAGAGAACGAGGGAAGATGCACGTACTGTGGACCCAATAAAATTTATCAGGCCAACATCCCCAAAACCTCTATTCAAACCGGAAAGATAAAAGCAATTTTTCCAAGAGGCAGCAGAGCCATTCGCCCAACTGGGAAGAAACAAAGGTATTGAGTTACATCAAACACAAGAAAACAACGAAAACCAAACTGATTCAAGTACTATCATTCAAGAATGGTTCCATCTATTCCTGAAGATTATTAACAACGCACCAATGTTGGAGCAACTAAAGTAGAACCTGGAAGGAGTGGTGCAGAAGAACACAAGATCAAGAGAATCATCTAACACAACCCAGAAATATGTACAGAGGGTTAAAAGAAATAAAAGAAGAACAGGAAAAGAGTTCTGAGTAAACACCCAACTTGTCGGTTACCAAATTAAAGACACCATGCTTGACTTAGGATCTGACGTCAATATTTTACCAAGAAAAACCTGGGAAGGATTGGAAAACCAAGGTTGACCTACTCACCAATCCAACTTAAGATGGAAAACCAGTACTGCATTGTGCCCATAGGCAAACTGGAGGAAGTTGAGGTTGATATTGTAGAAGTAAAAACATATGCAAACTTTTAGGTCATCGACATCATGGGGGATGAATATCCTTATCCAACATTATTGGGAATTGACTGGGCCTTTGAAAATTATGCAATAATAGATCTAAAGAAGGAACTGATGATATTTAAGGATGGGGAGGTCAGAGTCACTCAACCACTTGACCTGTATCAAGGTCCAATATACACAGAGAATGTAGACAATAGAGAATATGTTTAGATGATGGACCATCTTTATCGAATGACCGCAGGGAAAAGGGAAGATTAAATCAACCCAACTGCAGGCAGCTCTGTAAGCTGGAGGAGTATCCAAAGCTCAGAATTAGGCTCAAAGTTAGCTTGGGATGATTGGAAGCAAGGTGGGTATGAGACCAATACAAGGAGATGCGCCAAAATCAGAAGAATCAATTGGATCAGGACTGAGGTAAGGGATTACCCAAATTTATCCAATATGAATGATGTAGATAGTTTCATAACAAAAATTAGAAGCTAGGGTACCAGAGGGACACGTGGTACCACTCATGGACATGGCGTTACAGTCCACATCGTCAAGATGGTGGGGTAACCACCGCAACTCACTGTCGCAATGGGACAGAGTTGCACAAGCATTAAAAGCAAGATTTATGGAAGAGGAAGGACCTCGGGTAAAAGAGAAATACCAAGGAGACACAAATCTAGTAAACCATCTAAAGGGATGTGAGGATTAATGGAGAGCCACAGGATATCCATAAGATATATGGGTACAAATATTTATCCACTCTCTAGACTTGATTCCACAGGTCTGGTACCTGACAGAAGAAAAGAAAAGAGGGACCAACACATGGTGGGAAGTTGTGGATAACTTCACACAATTCTTTTTTTTCGAAGGAAAAACGGAACCGGTCACACAAGCTTTGCTAGCTATAAAGGAGGTACTATTCTTCCCAGAAAATATAAAGGAGGATGAGCAGCCGCTTCCGAACCTTGGCGTCAAACAGAAGGTAGCGTGCCAAAAGATAAACAGCGAAATGGATGATGATAATCTAGAAGATCTTAGGCACTTATATTTTGAAGAAACGAAATGGGAGAGGGATATTAAAGAAGAACCAACGACAGAAGGGATTCACTTGCTACCTTTAAAAACCAAGAAATTAAATATTGGAATAGAATATAAGCCAAAACTAGCGACAATTGGAGATTATTGGGATGAGCAGATAACTAGGGAGATATACAGTCTGCTGCAGGAATATGAGGACTTGTTCTCTTCATCGATAGAAGATCTAAAGGGAATAAAAGGGGACTTGGGGGAGATCAAGATAATATTTAAGCCCAATGCAAGGCCGGTGAAACATAGACCATATTGTCTGAATCCAAGAGTGAAGGAAAAAGTTAAAGCAGAGATCGAAAATATGTTAAAGGCAGGATTAATATTCCCAGTAGAGGAAGAAGAATGGGTAAGTCCTATAGTAATACAGAACAAAAAGGAGAAGTATGATATCCGAGTTTGTGTCGATTATAGGAGCTTAAACAATGCCTATATCCATGATCCATTTCCCACTTCGTTTAGTGATGAGGTCTTAGACAATGTTGCAGGAAATAAGGCGTATTCATTCACTAATGGATTCTCAGGATACCATCAGGTATGGATAGTAGAGGAAGATAAGAAAAATACAACATTCACCACTGAATGGGGCTCTTTCACATATAATGTGATGCCATTCGGCTTGAAAAATTCACCTGCAGTCTTTTCTTGTATTGTGATAGCTTCTTTCCGGGAATATATCAACAAGTTCTTAGAAGTCTACATGGATGACTGGACAGTCTACAACCTATTAAAAGACCATGCAACTTTATTGAGAATAATGTTTGATAGGTGTAGGCAACTTCAGATCTCGTTGAACCTAAAGAAGTGTATCTTTATAGTACCGTTTGGAACACTCTTAGGACACGTGGTATGTACCCAGGGAGTTTTCATGGACCCAACCAAGGTAGTGGTGATAGTCAACATGGAGGCACCAGAAACAGTAAAAAAACTTAGATCACTGCTGGGCCACACATGTTACTACCGGCGATTTATCCACAACTATGCAAAGATAACAAACCCTTTAGAGAAGTTTTTGTGAAAGTCTGAGCAATTTCACTAGACAAAGAATTTCAAAAAGGCCCTCGATACCCTGAAGGAAAAACTCGCAAGTGCACCAATATTGGTTCACCCAAATTGGGACAAACAATTTCATGTGCACATCGATGCTTCTAGCATTGCACTTGGAGCAGTCTTGGTGCAACCAAGGGACACTTCAATTAACCACCCAGTATATTTTGCAAGTAGGAAATTCTCCACAACAGAACGAAACTACACCACAACAGAGTGGGAGGCATTGGCAATGGTGTACTCCCTTCAGAAGTTCCGCCACTACCTGTTGGGAGGTACGTTAAAATTTTTCACAGACCACTCAGCTTTGAAATATTTTGTAAACAAACCAGTCTTAGAAGGAAGAATCTACAGATGGATCCTACTCTTCCAGGAGTTTACATTCGAGGTGATCGTAAAGCTCGAAAGATTGAACGTAGGACCCGATCACCTGTCTCGACTAGAGAATGGAGAAAATGGAGGATCTCTAGATAATCAGTTACCGGATGCTGATATTTTCATAGTAGAAGCCATCCCATAATATTTGGACCAAATAGCAACTTATCTCACAATAGGGCAGTGTCCACAAGAATATACATTAGTCCAAAAAATACACCTGGTAGTTCGTGCTACAGAATACCAACTCATAGCAGGGCATCTATATAAGATGGGACTGGACCATCTTCTTCAAATATGTGTCATGGACCACGAAAGGGAGGTTGTACTATGGGAATGCTATAGTGGGGTTGTGGGAGGACACGTGGGAGCAAAACCCACAGCAAGGAGGGTATACAACCAGGATTGTGGTGGTTGACAATACATATGGAAAACAAAGCATTTGTCAAGAAATGTGATATATGTCAGTGGACGGGACGACCATCCCACAGAGATGAACTTCCACTTCATCTGATAAAAGTACTGTAGCCATTTGAACAATGGGCAGTCGATTTTGTAGGACCAATTACACCAGTTGCAAGACACTCGCAGGCAAGGTACATCATAACGGCGACAAACTACTTGACAAGGTGGGTAGAAGCAATGCTAGTAAAAAATTGCACAGGAGAGACTGCTACCAAGTTTATCTTTGAAAACATAATTAGCCGATTCGGTTGCCCAAAGAGCTTGACCAGTGACCAAGGTACGCACTTTATCAATGACACCATTAAATACCTGCTAGAAAGCTTCATGGTACAACATCATAAAAGAAGTCTGTATCACTCGCAAGCCAACGGTACAGTAGAAGAATTCAACAAAATAATGGAGAAAGGCCTAACAAAAATATGCAATGTGCAATGGGATGACTAGGATGAGCGGATACTAGCAACTTTATGGGCATAGCGAACAATGGTAAAGCGACTGAATAACAAGACACCATTCTAGCTAGTATATGGGAGAGAAGTAGTAGTCCCAGTAGAATTCATCATACCTAGCCTCCTAGTCGCAACGTCACTCCAAATATCAGAGGAATAATTGCTAAAGGAAGGACTGCATGAATTACAAGGCCTTGAAGAAGAACGGTTTTTGGCAGAATTTCACCAAACAGTACAAAAGGATAGACAAAAAGCTTGGCACGACCGACACATAAAGCGCAAGACTTTTCAGGTAGGGGGAAAATTTCTACTTTACGACAATAAGTACCAGATGTTCCTAGGGAAAATATAGATGCATTGGCTAGAGCCATTCTACGTGATAGAAATCAAAGATTCAGGCACAGTTCGGTTGGCACAACTGAATGGCCAAGTTCTACAGGGATGGGTGAACGACGCACGCCTGAAGCCCTACCAAGAGTAAGTCACTCATTTTCAATTCCAATAAATCTCGCAACCGAGAGGAGTTAGTAGGGTAGAATAGTATCAATAACTCTCTCACACCTGAGATGAGCATAGATAGGATTTTCACTTTAATAAAACCAAAAGAATAATAAATAACTACAGTTGTGTTGCGGGGACCGCAATGCAACAAATTGTGGTCGGGGGAGGGTAGTGTCCAACGTGTCATCCATGTTAGATATAAAAGTGTGTTGAACATCATCCCATCATAATTACGTGTAGTACCAGTGTTAGTCCGTAGGATTACCAATATTTGGAAATAATTGCCATAATTAGCATCACCCATACCATAATAAATTTTCCATAATAAGGCATAACCACCAACCGTCGTGTCTGCCCAATTCCTGAAGCCACAACTAGCATTTTCAGAACCCATATTAGCCAGTAACTAATCACAAAATCGTAGCCACGGATGAGGCCAGGAGGAAATTGATTAGTTATGGGGTCTCATCAACCTCACCCGTGCCAGTTAATTACATAACCCGCATGCAAAGAAGTGCGAGAATGCCAGAAAATTTTGTGATAGAACCAGAAACATCCAAGGGAGCAAGAGAAGCAAATCCAGAAGAAGAGCAGAGAAGGCACATAAAGGAAGGAATTCAAAAGAAAAGAGAAGGAGTTGGTCTACAGGTATATCAGAGATGAGCCAAAATGACAAGAGCAACACCAGTAGTCGTAGAACAAGAGATCGATAACAGAGTGAAAAATATGGAACCGTTAGTGGGGAAATATGACAGTGCCTCATTGATCGACATCGACCTCACGGACTCTTTTGAGTTCCTAGCAACAAAGAGACAAGTATATATGGAGAATTATGCCACCGAAGTAGGGCAGCAAACAGCAAGAGTCCGATCAAAGTTTCGGGGCATTCAATAGTCTACTATACTAAAATTAAGAGATATCCCAGTGTTTGGTGTTACAGGCGCTGCAATGAAGTGCACCAAGTTCTTGTTGAGCCAAATTCATAATGGTTCCCTATGGCTAGGGAAAGAAATCCCGATTCATGTGGATGACATCCATAGGCTAACTGGATTGTCAATGGAAGGGAGGGATGTTTCATCAGCATTCCAGACTATATCCAAAAGGGCAAAGAAGACTAGAGATAACGACTACTACACCACGTATGACACTAAGAGGGGGGGGAAAGGAGCCAAAATCGACTAGATCAAAAAGCCAGAGGTCCGGTTCACTTGTTACCTAATTGCAAGTAAAACGATGAGGCACTATACAAAAGGAGAATGCACGCTGGATATGATTTCGATTGCGGAGCATTGCGTTCAAGGGGAACAACTGAACTGGTGCTCATTTTTTATGAACGAGTTGTTCGAGGCTTGCAAGGAAAACTACAAGAGGGCAACTAGATTCATATATGGATACCTAGTTATGGCACTAGCAATGTGGAAATGGAGGTTTCCAGGCATTCAAGTACCTATGGAGATAGCAACAGGACAACCATTGGCGATGAAGTTTGTGCCTTGGAAGGTATCCGAGGATCCTAGCACAAAGGAGGTAAATGCAAAAGCTTTTAGGGTATGGTATAGCCATATGGTTCATTTTGTGATGAGTCAACAAAGAATCTCAAGGAGTCTGCTGGATGGTTATAGCGCGCATATATGGTTTAGAGTTACCAACAAGCAAACCTTTATCAGGCCAACCTGCGTACCAGAATCTACTTTCAAGATGAAGCCATTAAAGTTTCAGATTGAGGAAATAGCCTTCCACAGAGAAGTTTGCTCTTGGCCAAGGGTAGCGATGGAGGTTATAATCGGATTCTACACTTATATCTTCAGCTGGATGCTGCCAAACCCACCACCAGGGGAGACTTCAAAGCAGACCGTGACGAGGATGGCGCAGTTGCAGCTATCCCCGATCATTGAGTAGTTAAACACAAAGGTATATAATTTTAATAAAGTAGTTCGAGTGTTAACAAGAGATTCCACTGCATTTCCTACATTTTTAGAATTTCAGGCATCTCACCCCAGACAATCTTCCGCCACGGCCCCCCTAATAGCACCAATACCCAACATTCTGTTTAGCCCACCGGCCCCAGCAACTACAACGCTGGTCAGGAAGACTAAAGCTGGGAAAACCCCAGTAGTGGCACCAAAAGAAAAAAGGGCCAAGATCGCAATATCTAGTACAGTGGTTGATCTCACCGAGGATGATCAACTGCGACCTATGGGTATAGGAGTGCCGATCAGGGAAGAGCCTGTTGTGGAGCCCCAGATGACCAGGGGGCTACCACCCTTCAACCCCCTCGATTTCTTAAATATTCACATATCCCCGCCTCACATCCACCAAGCATCGGGCCCCGCCTCATCTACCATTCAAACACCACCCATTACCACGCCCTTCACTTTTTCAACCACCGTATTAAATCTAATTGTTAGAGGAAGACAAAATGAGGACCCCGAGGTGGAAGTTAACTCGGGTACACCAGAATTACCCCTCATTAACCAAACCATGGTTCAGCAGGCTACGTTTACAGAGCTTTTAAATCAAATAGAACAATCTATGGAAGAAGCAGGTGCTTCGCTCCCCGAGCAGAATCAAATCCAACAGGTTAATCTGACAACCCAAGAAACGATGCCCGATCTGAACATGGCTGACTCTAGTAACAAGCTGTCGCAACAAACACCACCTCAGTCACTGCAGGCACAATCAACAAAATCTATCGCTAGCAGACAACCGCTTCAAGCACGATGGCCAAATCAGGGAAACTTGGATGCTGAGAGCGTAGAGACATGGGGAACACCCCAACTCTACCAATTAATTCAGAGAGCAGCACAACAACTAGAAATACTTCACGCGGAGCTCCAGCAAAAATGCGAACAACAGAAACTATAAATCAACGCGCTTACTAAAGAACGTGAACAGCTGAGGACAGAGAAGGGGAACCTACAAGAACAACTAGAGACAGTGACAAGAATATTCTGGGATGTTTGGCCCACAGTAATAGCCAACAACAACCAAATACCAGAAGGGATACAGGAGAATGATATGGTCGGACACGCGGTCCACATCAGGATGGCATGTTCAAACCTCCATCAAGAAAATGAGGAACTCAAAGCAACATTGGCGGCCCGACCCGCGTTGCCAGACCCAGCGGTTGTATACACAGAGCAGATATCAAAGAGACAGAGCCAGGTGACAAAATTGCAGGAAGTTCTGAGTATTGCAGCTAAAGAAGCATATGACCTACTGAAGGGTCTACACACTAGTACGTTTCGTCAAAATTCCAACACTTTAGTTCCGACACTTTTGTTGTATTGTCGGAAATTTCCCCAATTTTTATCTATTTTTCAAATTCCGCCAACAACCATCGCTATACCGACGTTTAGGGTCATCGTTTCTTTTGCGACGTTTATGAATTTCATTAGAAATGCGACGTTCTAAACTATGTGTCGGTATTAAGACGTTTTTGGGATACAACATCGGAAATGCAACATTTCTAAAATATGCATCAGTATTGTGACGGTTTGGAGAAAATGTCAGAAATACGACGTTTCCCAAATATGCATCGGTCTTGCGATGTTTTGCTCCAAACCGTCGCAATACCGATGCATATTTTAGAAACGTCGCATTTCTGACGTTTCTAAAATATGCGTCGGTATTGCAACGGTTTGGAGCAAATGTCCTTAATGCATTAATATTTCATTCAAACATTTTTGTATATAGTTTGAAATTATTTCTATGTAAAAATATATATATATATATATATAATTATGTATCTAAAAATACTCCATATTTTTTAAACTATAATTCAAACACATACATATAATTAGCTCAAATTTTAATTTAAAATGCAAATTATATTAATATAATTTCACATTTAAATATATTTTTTCTCATTAAATGTAAATATAAATTTATTTTTACATATAATGTTATAATATAGTTTCAAAATAAACATCACATTAATAATTTCACATTCAAATATATTTTTTAAATAGAGTTTTAACTTACTTTTATATATAAATATAAAATGGAATAAAAATTTTGAAAAATAAATATATAAAATTATTATAGAATTCACACTACATTTCAAGTATATTAACAATTATATTTTAAATATATTTTTTTTATATAGTTTTGAAATAAGTTATTAAATTGGTGAATAAAATTAATTACATTTGAATTTTGTCTAATTTCTTTTTTGGTAAATTAGTTTCATGAGGTTCACAAATCTCAAGTCAAATTTAAACCAGCTAAACCAAAACTCCAATAATTTCATGAAAATCATCTAAAAAATTATTGAAATATCAAACTTGACAGTAGACCAATATCGGTTAAGTTAGTTTTATGAGGATCATGTTGGAAGTTATGTTGTTAATTTACATAGAACACCAGTTTTTTTAATCATATTTTTAGTTTCTATTTTTTAATCTTTATCTTCACGATTCTAATATGTTAAGTTTTTTTTTTATACCACATACATTTAAATTATATAAATTTATACATTTATAAAGAGTTATAATAGAAGCATAATATTTCAATAAAATATAAAAGTTAAATAGTTGGGGTGGCGTGAGGGGGAGGGGGAGAGATTATCCTAAACCCGATGGAATATGAAAAATAAAGTACTTATGGGGGCTAGTCCAAAGAATGAACAATCTCACATAAATGTATGGGCTTCTTCCAGGTCTCCAATTGGCTAATGATCGAGATGTCTCTAAGTTAGTGATCTTGGGGGATTCCATTATCACTATTCAACACCCTCAAGAAGGTTTTCTCCTAAAGAACAGAAATTTATCCCTCCTCCTTAGAAAAATCAATAGTACCCTAAAATCATTCTCTCAAAAGGCTTATTACCACATTTTAAGAAGCCAAAACAAAGAGGTGGATAGACAAACGAATCAAGCCTTCCTTCTTGAAGGAAGCGGGTTAGTATGAGATCAATGACATGTCAGGTTGGAAAGATATTCCATGAATAATTCTGCTCAATATAATTGTCCCTCTCTCTTGTTTTTCTAGTTAGATATATGCATCATCAGAATTATTTTTTGAATATTTCCAAAGCCCTCCTTTCTATGGCCCCCCTGTCTCCTCCTATATATGCACATATTCACATCACACATAACATTTGGCGTTAGGATCTTGTCATTAAGCTGGTTGAGGTGGTGGTTTGTGGGGGTGTTGGCCACACGCCCATTTACCCCTCACATGTGGAGTCTTATGAAGTTGGACAACCCTTAATTCCCTCCTTTGCCTTCGTACCAAGTTCATTGATGGATACAGGGTGGAGATAGTTAATGAATTTCGTGGTTGATTCAAACCCTCGGGCATGGGAGTTCACTAGTCTAAAGGTGGAATTCATGGTTGGTGTTAATATGATAAGGCAGAAAGTATCAGTTCAAGGTTGTTCCCTTGAGAGTCAAGATAACCCTTTTGCTAGTTGGTGGGCTCTCCACACCTTTGTAAACTCAATCGATGCTAAGAATTCTTTCAATTTTATGTATCTCTTGCTCGGCGTTGTGAACATTTTCTCGCTCATCTCATTGAAAGAGAAAACATGGGGAATTATCTTGTATTTTCTTGGCTCAGTTTCCTCCTATGCAGTAAGAAGTTGGGAATATTTCCCGTCCAAGTTGTCAATGGATTTTCATAAATCTCAAGAAGTCAATTTGGAATTTTTTCCAGTGGGTGTTGAATTTATCATCTTCGAATTTCAAGCTTTTTCACCACCCTGTGCACATCCTGCAACCTTTTCCATGGAAATATGTGTTACTGTGTTAAGGGCACCATCACTGGTGTAGCTTCATGCATCCCAAGTCTTGCACAATTTTCATACGCACAATTTCCCCTGCATAAATACTAACTTCTTTGGTACCCCTAGTTCTATTCTGCTTTTTTTTCTTAGTTGGACAACTCCCTCCCTTTCTTCCAGCTTGTCTCTTTCCATGTTTCACTACATTTTGGGTCTCATCCTTGTGTAGGCAACTCCCCTAGCTCAAACCTCTCCCCCTCTATTTCCAAGCTCTTTTGGCTCCCTATTTGTGGTATCAAATCACACTTTGTATCTAATTTTGTGTTCCAACACTCGATTTCTATCCCTTATGGGGAACAAAGACTATTATTCTTCTGCCTCAAGTTGCACAAGACAGTACAATTTTATGTCTACATCCCCATTATTTCCATTTAGACCAATATTAATGCATAAATTTTCAATCATAATCTAATATTAAATTTCGTTATTACTTTTCAAACACTCCTTAAGTACCTCTTGTCCACATCAAAATGGCATAGGTAAGAAAAAGGTCTAAGATAAATTAGACTCGACATAGTAAAAACAATATGCAAAAACTATAGTTATAGCTTACATACCCTTTCCCGGGCCAACATTATATAACTCTACTTCACTAGGATGAACATTAACTAAGGCTTCACGTATATTGCATCCACCAAATCTGTCAAATCAATGTAGTCCCTAATACATGTACCTTCAAGAGTATTGTGACTACACGGGTGCCCTGTGCACGTTCGTACGGCCCGTTTGCTGGTTTCTCCCTTGTGCCTTCGTTCGGTCATGTGCGTCGTGTGAGGGCACCTGCCCAAACGAGTTCGGGTCGGGTCATTTCGTTTGAGGGTGGCCATGTCAAATTTACTAAGTTGTGACTGAAGGGGTGCCTTGTGCACATTCGTGAGGCTCGTTTGCCATTTTATCCCTTGTTCCTTCGTTCGGTTTGGCGTGCTGTGTGAGGGCACCTGCCCAAATGTGTTCAGGTCGGGTCAGGTCATTTCGTTTGAGGGCGACCATATAAAATTTGCTAAGTTGTGACCGCATGGGTGCCTTTTTCACGTTCATGCGGCCCATTTGCCATTTTATCCCTTGTGCCTTCGTTTGGTTGTGCAAACCGTGTCATGTCGTGTGAGGGCGCCCACCCAAACGCGTTCGGGTTGAGTCGTTTCATTTGAGGGCAGCCATATCAAATTTGCTAAGTTGTGACCGCACGGGTGCCTTGTGCACGTTCGTGCGGCCCATTTGCCGTTTGATCCCTTGTGCCTTCGTTTAGTCGAGTGCGCTACGTCGTTTCATTTGAGGGTGGTTGTCCAAACTCGTTCAAGTCAGGTCGTTTCGGTTGAGGGCGCCTGCCCAAATGCGTTCGGGTCAAGTCATTTCAGTTGAGGGCACCCGCCCAAACGCGTTTGGGTCGGGTCGTTGCAGTTGTGGGCGCTCGTATCAAATTTGCTAAGTTGTGACTGCATGGGTGCCCTATGCACGTTCGTGCGGCCCGTTTTTCGGTTGCTCCCTTGTGCCTTCATTCCGTCATGTGTGCCATGTCGCACCATGTGAGGGCGCCTGCCCAAACACGCTCGGGTCGGGTCATTTCGTTTGAGGGCGGCCGTATCAAATTTTCTAAGTTGTGAACACAGGGGTGCCTTATGCACGTTCGTGTGGCTCGTTTTTCGTTTGCCCCCTTATGCCTTCGTTCGGTCGGGCGCGCCATGTGAGGGGGCCCGCCCAAATGCATTCAGGTCGGGTCAGGTTGTTTCATTTGAGGGCGGTCGTATCAAATTTACTAAGTTGTGACCGTACAGGTGCCTTTTCCACATTCGTGTAGCCTGTTTTCCATTTTCTCCCTTGTGCCTTCATTCGGTCGTGCGCGCCGTGTGACGGTACCCGACCAAACGCATTCGGGTCGGGTTGTTTCATTTGAGGGCGACCGTATCAAATTTTCTAAGTTGTGAAAGCATGGGTTCCTTGTGCTTGTTCATGCGTCTCGTTTACTTTTTGGTCCCTTATGCCTTTGTTCGGTCCGGCGCAGAATGTGAGGGCACCCGCCCAAACGCATTCGGGTCGGGTCAGGTTGTTTCGTTTGAGGGTGGCCGTATCAAATTTTCTAAGTTGTGATTGCACGGGTTCCTTTTTCACATTCGTGCAGCCTGTTTGCCGTTTTCTCCCTTGTGCCTTCGTTTGGTCATGCACATTGTGCTCTCCGCCAAACTATCGTGACTCAACTCCACCCAAAAGCCACCCAAGTTAATGCTTCGTGCTTGAGGGCAGGTTCAGACTAAACGACACTCAGGACTCCATCGGTGGCTCTCTGTTCACACCGTGCCGCCTGTCGCTCTTTCCCCAGCCTTCGTTCGGGCCGGGCGGATCGGGTCGTTTCATTTGAGGCGCCCACTCAAACTCCGGCTCGACGGGCTATTTCGGTTGATTCGCCCAACGAAATGCATCTGTGTCGGCCCCCTAAGCCCCTACCCTAATCCCCAACTACCAACTCATTATTCAACCCCTAACACTTAAATTCCCACCCAAATCCCCAACCCCGACCCCCGATCCCCTAAGCTCCCCAAATTCAAATAGCTTTCTGGAAGAAGCACTGTTTTCTCGTAACATGCTTTGGGGGTTATTTAAACAGAGTGTTATCAAATGATTTATTTTATAAACGCTTCATTTACTAATTTTTGAACAAGGCGTATGACACTCTTCATTTCTATGGGATTTTTATCTTGAAGCTCATTATCTATACGAGGAATTTTGGGTAGAAAAAACAGTTTCGTAGGAGAAAAAATAGCCTATTAATTTCGTGGAAGGTTTATGTTTAAATTTATTAGGAAATAATCTACAAAACACATCTCCATGTTTCACATTTAAAAATATAATAACCAAATGGAAATTTAATTTGGCGAGCTATTCAAATTAAAATCACAATACAGGGTTTAGGGCGCGTTATTGCGTTATTGCTGCTTCAAGGGTTTGCTGAATAGACCCCAAATCGTTCATTTCCTTACTACCTATCAGGTTCTTACTTCTGTCTAATTCACTATATACTCAGATCATGAATGTGAGAAGGTTGTTTGTGGATTATATTATTATTGTATCAACAGTGTAGTTATTTCTGAGTTGTTATATCTTTCTAGTAAAAAACCTCATCTTCAGAAATATTTTCTTGTCATTTTCAAAATTGACTGCTTCATTGAGCACAACATGAAACTTATCTAATACTTTATTGAAGCTAAGAGCTCCATCTCTGGGGCAAGCTTCTTTTCAGCTAACTCCACTGCTTTTGATCTCAATTTTTCCAATTTCTTCCTTCTCTCATATGATACCTGAGCCTTTGCCTTTCTCTTCCTTTCTAATTCCGTGATAGTGTCATAGTGATGCCAACCAACTTCTTTGGAAAGCCTTCCTAGCAGACAATACTTGTGACCTAGCTGAAGCCTCAACACTTTTAAAGCATCTGGAATGACCATTCTCTTCTTTCGGTCATATGGTGGGGGAACGTCCCCTTAAAAATCCCTTAGCCGAGAAAGTGCTACAACACCACGCTTGGTTTTGTGTGGAATCATTCCTCTAATTGTCCAGTAGTCAAATCCTTCTCTTACTTTATTGTCATTTTCCCATACCTAACCAATGAGAGCACAAGAACACCTATTTCTATAAAAGCACCTATAACTTCTCTTACTTTATTGTCATTTTCCCATAACTAACCAATGAGAACACAAGAACACCTATTTATATAAAAGCACCTATAATACTTTTGTGGGTTTCACTAATATCCCTTTAGTTAGTGTGTGCACAGTAGCCTAGATCCTAAAGTGATTCCCATACAATGATAATCCACTAGGTGTATTTGTTCTTAAAAACCTATGCATGGATAGATGTCCCATTTATGGCCAAGTTCCACCAAAATGGTCCCCCCTACCTACCTAGTAACTACATTACATTTATTTCATGAAAAGACTACCCTACAACCCACCAAATTTCTATCATATCCTTGACATCAACAACAATTTTTTGTTCGAGATATAGCTAAGTTCGAACAAGATTAGCTCTCAAGCTTAGGATATTTTTCCACCTCTAATGTTTATAAGCCAATAGATATAAAATTTCTAAAGCATATGGGACCCCTTTAAGTATCACCTTTCCTATATTGACTCCGTCTTAAAAATCATGGAAAATGTCCATAGATGAGTTATCCTTACTAAACCAAAAATTTCATTGAAAATAATCATTCATACCATAACATTACTACTTCCCTTTTAACCACATAAAACTTATTTTTAAGTTACCATAGTTCATCTTTAATATCACATAATTAGATTAAAAAATCAACCAAAATCCCTAGTTTATGAAATAAAAATTCAACAATTTTATATAATTAATAATTTAAATAAATGTCTTAGATCTAACCTGATTAATCATTATTTATAATCGACAATACCACTTATTTACCCAAACCCCTTATTAACCCCAAGAAAATTCTCACACATTTTATTTAATGGAATTTGAGTGGCCCTAAAAAACACACGTATTTCATTTCAAAATGTCAAAAAATTTCAAATTTCAAAAGTTTTAATTTCCCTTGTTCATTTCCCTCCGGTTGCATGGTTTATCCAGGGAAGGAGGGAGGATGCAGCCATACTATTGCCAGTTTTGGGGAAGGCTGCAACCATATTATTGCAAGTTTGGAGGAAGGATGCAACCATACTGTCGCAGGTTTGGAGGAAGGATGTGGTAAGTAAAGAAATTGATCTCGAGTGCCTATTGCAGGTCTGCTCTGATACATTTGGTTGAAGTCCAGACTTCCATTGGTTTAGGTAATAGGTATGAATGAGAAATCTAGATAATGTTTTCTCGCTAAGGATTTGATTTATAATGCGAGTTAGACCATAGGACTAATCTTAGAACAAAATGGTCTAAAGACTAAAGTGAATATTGAAGACGATCTACATGATTATCCAGTACCATTTTAGACGAAGTTTGCAAAAAGCTCATATGGGTTTTAGGCTATTTTCAATCTATAAACTTCCAAAAATATCATGTCAGCAATCCATGGGACAGTTCCTGTACTATCTGCTATCATTTAGCGAGGCTATAGTGAAGAAGTCAGTTTCACTGTGTTTTCTCTGCAATATCTCCCAAAGGGGTCTTCTAGACTCACTTTTCTGTGAAGATGTCTAAATTTTCTTGATACTCTCACCCTCAATAGGTTTTGTTACTTAGTTTTTCTTTTTTTATTGATTTTTATACATTTATGCGGAAAAAATTTAGTAAATAACAATTTTATCAAATCACCGAGGAGACTGACATGGACTTTAAAATGTTACAGTTTCTTCAACAAGATTGAAAGCAATGTTATTGTGCATTGTGTATCTAGTTATGAAGAAGCATAGCTTGAGAATGTTTCCCTTTAGTTTTTCATTGAAGGAATATTTTAATTTGAGCCAGCTTCATGTATCTTTTATGTAAAGGATGTTGGCCTTGTTTAATTGCAGTTATAGCTATTTTTGGCCTGCTAATCACTTGTGGCTTAAAAAGTGTTTTTGGCATTTATCTCTTAAAGAAATGATATTTTTTGTTAAATTATATACATTTTATAGTTTGTGTATTTCAAAATGAATGCTATTTCCCTCACATGTCATTCAATTCATTCTGGGGGATTCTACCCTAGATGTGCTTTCTCACACCACCTTTCATGTGTTTCTGCAATATCTGTAGCTGTTCTAAACCTTAAATCCTTTTTTAGCCTGCCAGTGAATGCCTAAGAAGCACCATATGAATGAGGTTCTCCCTCCTTGATTAAGAGCAAGAGCTTTCATTGTCAGTGGTCTTTTATTTTCGTTAAACCATTTTTATGATTTAGATTTTCCACCTTTCCTTCTCACTCTCTGTTTGTTTCAAGATTAGAGGATCCAACACACAACTCAAACACTCCCAAAATCAACAGTCAACTTAGCAACTTGGTGAAATTTAGCTGGCATTAATTTGCTGTATCAAAAGTACATACGATATTCATAAAGGCCACGGCATGCAAAATAATTCGGCTAATGTAGCTCAAAAAAAGTTGTATGTAATTGACCTTGATCAAGCCTAGTCACAGTCATTGAGTATTGGTGATTTTGACCAAACATGACCAATCTCACCCTTCTGAGTAGAACTCCGCTTATTTTGGGGCTGACTAGAGTTCACTCAAGTTTAGAGATAAAGCCACAAGGTTTTTCAAGAATATGATGAAGTGACAATGAACCTAGTAAAGGTATGCCGTAAATCTACTCACTTCATAAGTCCAAAGGGATTTTTTTATGAACAAATTGAAGGTGGTTTTAGGAACAAATTGAAAGTGGTTCTCTTCTGTCACTAACAATAGGCAACCTATATATGGAGCATTTTGAAAAATAAGCCATCATGTTTTTCCACTCAAACCTAAAAGGTGAAAATGATATGTTGAGGAAGCCAAAATAGTATGGTGGTTTTAGGAACAAATTGAAGGTGGTTCTCTGCTATCACTAACATTAGGCAACCTATAAATGGATCATTTTGAAAAATAACCCATCATGTTTTCTCCACTCAAACCTAAAAGGTGAAAATGATATGTTGAGGATGCCAAAATAGTATGGCCTCATGGGAAAGAAAACCTAGATAGATCCCTAGAACATCTGAATAACCAAAACACTAGCATTAATTTCACAATGGAAATAAAAAATTTGAAGGGAATACTCTTTATAGATTTTTTGATTTTTGGAAAAGAGGATGGTTCTCTAGCTCACCAAGTCTACGAATTATACATACACACAAACACTCACATTCTAGTTCTCATCATTTCCCAGTATAAAAAATTGGGCAATCAACACATTAGTGAATAGTGCTATGAAGATCTCTAGTAAAGAGCATTTAACTTGAATTAGGCCACCTAGAAAATTTTTTCAAAGGGAATGGTTATGATGATAAACAAAATAAACAAGGTTATTAGAAGAGAAAGGAAACACCACCTAAAATAAGAAGTTGATGATGAAGAAAATAGAACGAGGAAATAAAATCAAGGGAAGGGCTTGCTACTAGCCATATAACTGGAAATAACACTAGCCATATCTATAGAAGGAATATTATAAGCATAATTTACTAGAAAAGAAAAAGAACATTATCAAAGGAATAGTCATGAGAATGCAGGTTGCACAAAGGATATTTACATGTACAGGATTTTCTAAAAGTTTAAACACTAGCCCAAGGAAAGAAAATCAAGGGAATGTTGGAAATGTTGTCATTAATGGCAAAGGAGATGGCAAAGAGGTAGCAGACAACGAAAAGAGGCAGCCTAGGAAGTAGATGAAACAAAGATAGTATTCTATGTGAAAGAGCTTTTTCAGGAACAGAGTAGGAGGATAATGGCCATCAAACTGAATATCTGGCCAGCCATGAAATTGTAACTGAAGGATTTGAGTCTCTTGGTCAAATTTATATGAGAAATATTGAATCTGTGGTTAAGTTGTGAACTCTGTGTTAGTGACTGATTCAGTAATTCTGTGTGAGAAGGATTTGAGTCTCTGCGAGTAACTGTGTGGTTTAATTTGAATAGAAATGGGGAGAATCGATCACTAGAAGGATCGATTCTAATAAAGCCCTTGACTGCTCATCTCAGTTTATATATATATATATATATATATATATATATATATATATATATATGCCAAGTCAGATGTGCCTGAGATAAATCGAATTGTGAACTCACTAAGAAAGGAAGAATTTTGTGTAAGACCCTTAATGTGAATCGAGTCGAGTGTTGAATATGTGAGAGAGGGTTCGTCTCCCTTTTCTGAGTAATTAAATTGTGGAAGAGACTAGGTTATTACACCCTATGCAAGAATCAATTTCATCCCATAATCTTCACTGATCCACATGATTCAAGTCTCTGTGTGAAGACTTATGGTTCCGAATGCATATCGAACCCACATCCTTTGGCTACGATTTAACTATAAACAAACACCATGTGAAGTGGTTCCAATCGACTTCTGTTGAGAGTAATCGACAAGGGATCCGATTTGCATAGACCTGGATTGCAATTGTGTTTAGTACCGAGATTGAAAAGAACAGGATTTGTGGACAAGATAGAACCCACTGTATTTTTGGAACTCTACTGTGACAGAGAAAATATTTGTGGTTGTCGTGATGAATAGTGGAGATTTTGACTTTTGTTGAATTATTGCGAAGAACCCGTGAATTGAAGTTATAAGGAAAGAAACGGAACCTGGAGTGGCAAGGAACGGAACTGTGAAATACACAGTAAAACCGGCGTGCGAGAAACCAACAGTATCGCGCATTGAAAAAGTGGTAAGGAATTTTTGGTGAAAAAACGTGATTAGGGTTGCTGGCTACCACGTGTCCAAGAGCGGTTTATAAAAACTGCGCTCATCGCGTTCTTTTGAGACATTAAAGTTTGGAACAATAAATAACGCGATATTCGTCGTTACCATTCGATCTTGAGCGAGGAGATCTGATGGTGATCATGCAACAAAGTTGGTTGGAGGTTTATAAAGGCATAGATCGACGGTGGTGGCCATCTGGTTGGAGCGCAATGAACTTATAACTGTCGGATCGTCAAGGTAAGTCAACACTGTGGCCTTGCATTATTACATGAAGTTGGGGGTTAACACCCATTTAAATGTTGGTATATTATAGTCGAGTGCGCATATAAGAATTCTATATGTAGGTTGGACATGTTATGTGGTTCGCACCATTATGTTAACACATTGAGGTTTGTAAAGTTAGGATATGGGTTTCACATACGTGGGTTATAGAAGTTAAACCTTCAAGTGAGTGATAGGTGTTAAAGTATTAAAGCCGATGGGTGAAAGCCGTTTAATGATATGATAAGACTTGGTGTTTTAATATAATGTTTGAATGGGAGGCGTAATGTATATTGAGATATCATAGTCGTAGCACTTTACCAAAAGCCCAAGGTTTATTAATATTTCTTAACACTGATCAATATATATATATATATATATATATATATATAGAAAGAAAGGTAGATATATATATTATGTGACAAGTTTGGGTTCTTGCTTGAATTAAATTATAATAAAAGTATATTAAAATACCTAGGTCCTCGAATATTAAAATGATATTAAGAGTTTGTCTCTTGAACAGTGGTAATTTTATAAAGCCGTGGGTATATAAAGAAATGACTTCCACATACAGTCAAAGCTGCCGACATTCAATAAAACGTTATTTTATCAAAAGTTAAGCCCGAATTGATTCCAAATGTGTAAACAGAATGGACAGAAGAGTTTATTAACCCTGTGGGACCCTTTTTTCATCACACCAATCTGTTGGAGGACGCGATTGCGATATTGCGATCGTGATAAAGAATGCGGACCCGATGTGTTTATGAACTTTGATTCATATGTGTTTGAGTTCCGGCTTAAAAGGCATCAAAATGGGCCATCACATCGAAAAAAAGCGAAACATCGCAACATACCATAGAAGGATGCGATTGCGATTAATCGCATTGGAATAATTACAAAGGAACCAATCGCAATCGAAAGTATTCAGTTGTGATTAATCGCATCAGAAAATAGAAAAAGGTTCAATATTGTGGGCCCGAATACCTTGAGTCTTGTTCCAAAGTCTTGAATGTAGATCCGAACCTTTATGAAGGTGTAATGTATGTCGAGGAATATATATTATATGATAAAGCGAAGCCTATATGAAATGAGTGTGGAACATATGTGTGAGCATAAGCTGCGATACATTAGATTGAATCCCGAATGAGTGTGAATTTTTCACATGATTGAATTGTGGGCCCGAATGTGAAATAATATCATCTGGTGAGTTGTTAAAGTGTTAACCCATGCGAAGACTGATATCTGATATAATATATGTTACCAGACCATAGAGTCATAATTTGGCTTTAGATAAAGTTATATATGCGTGAAACCAAAAGTAAGAGATGTTGAGTTTTAAATGAAAGATCAAAGACTTATATTTGATATATTATAGTTACCGGAACATAAGAATGAAAGGGGTTATAATATTCATCTGCAATAAATTGAAAGAGAAGAATCTGAGGAAAATTAATTCAGTTAATAAAAGAAGTTTCCGTGATAAAGGAATGAAAATGTGGGCTCGACAGGTATACATACACAGTGAATAGGAATATGCACAGGAATGAATTTGATAGGTGTACAAGAACAGAAAGCTGGAGAATATGTAGAAGACAATGAACAGAGTATGCAGAACGGATACATGACAGCTGCAAATACACAATTGCAGTGAATAGCAGAGGAAGGTAGAACAGTTACCTGACAACAGCAGAAAAGACAAAACCAGCAAGCCAAGTGCTGGAAAGAAGACTGAGTGAAATTGATATATGTAACTGAAAATTTGAATGTATATGTTTTAATTGATTTTATATTGTTTGTGATGCATTGGCAAGTCTCCGGAGGAAAACAAAAATCCCACTGTAATATTGAAATTAGTACATATTGCTATATTTTTCTGAATGAGCTGGAAAAAGAAAAGAGAAGGAAGAAGGAAAAAATTCAGGGCTATTCACTTCGAATTCCTTGTGAGTCATGTGATGAACTCTATAAATGATATCACATTGATATGCATAATGAGGTTGGAGAGGTTGGAGAATGTGGAATTAAGGCAGAAAAGGTAAGAAGAAGGAGGAGCAGAACGAGATGTTGTGAAAAGTTAAAGGGTGCAGAAATGAAGCAGTGAGGTAGAGAAGAAGAAGGAGCTGAGTAGAGAAGAAGGAGGAGATGATAGTGAATCTGATAAGATGCAGAAATGATATAAGGCAGATATGAAGACTGATGCACAGCAGTGAAGATGGTACAGAATAGAGCTGATATCCAAGGTAAATCAGCAAGTGTTTTATTTTGAAAGAGTAAGGAAGTTGGAGCTTCCCTATCAATTTGTAGATTGATAAATTTCAGTTGTAGTTGACTAAGGTAGGAGCCTCCTGTAGATTGGTGCCTGCAGAAAATAGATGGGAGTTGGTGCTTCCACATCAATTTGTAGCTTGATAAAATGTCAGTTGTAGTTGAATGAGGTTGGAGCCTCCTATAGGTTGGTGCCTGCAGAAAATTAATGGGAGTTGGAGCTTTGTTGCAAGTTGTAGCTTGCAGAATTGAGGTAGGAGCCTCTTGTAGGTTGGTGCCTACAGAAAATAAGTGGTGAGAGGGAGTTGGAGCTTTCCTTTGCATCACAACAATAATAAGATGTGGCTTTCTCCCTTTATGGGTTTCCACTTATATCTAGTGTCTCTGTGCATGATGTCTATGTGTTGATATGGTTTATATCATCCGCTTAATACTTGCTACTCTCATATTAAGTCTGCTGTTACATTATATTAATACTTGCTACTCACATTCTAATATTACTCACATATTAAGTTGAACATGAAATGAAGGTGTAAATAAGTTTTAATGAAATTTTTTTAAAAGTCCATGAATGTGTTAAACTGATTCCCACCCCCCCCCCCCCTCAGTTTAACTAAGGGTTCAACAGGGAAGGGCTTGCTACTTCATCAAAGCACTGATCCTAAGATTTTCCTAACAGAAAAAAAAAAAATGCAGCAGACCAGAATTTTCCTACTATGAAATGACATAAATATTGCAAACTAGACACTTGTTTTTCTGAAGCAACCACTGCTTGATGTAGGCCTTGTGATAATTGTGACTGCACTTTAAAATGCCCAGCTCATCTCTTTCTTCATACTCTTCCTGTATAAACAATTCATACCAACATTTTCATACTCTCAGAAGCAAGGGTTTCCATATGTTTTTGAATTTGAAGAGGGAGAAAATTTTACACTTTAAAACTACCAACTGAACCTATAAATATACAAAAAAAAAATTAAAGTCCAAGCCTGCTTCATTCTTTGATAATCTCCCCACAGATATTATAAATACCTGGAAAATGTTGCATTTGACTTCAATATCCATACTCTGAGAAGCATACTCTGTTTTTGAGGAGTACAAGCTTTTCTCTAAACACTTGGAAATAGTCTCCTCACTAAGTCCTGTGCTAACATAGCCAATCTACTCCTCTAGAGCTAACAATTCCTGAATAAATAAGGGGAGGAAAAATGTCATATTTTTGAATAAAACAAATCAATTCCTTCACATTTCATATCCGTTTGTCTATATACAGTTAACAAATTGTATGGAGAAACCTCATATGACATGTTGTATATATTGAGTCGCATAGCATTGTGTTGACCATGCAGGCTTATTCCATTTGAGAGAAGAGTTTCCTCTAGCATCAGCACTTGCTGCCAGCCAAAAGGAAATTACGTTATCATATTAAAATTTGATCAGAGTGAAAATCTATACATGCCGAATTTTAGCTATAACAATTAGCTCACCTCATATGTTAACACTTCATTCTGCTCAATGCACTACAATGCTAATGAAATCAGGAAATATGTGAATCAACTGACAACTCAAATCACAATATTTCCCAAGTATATTTTCTGGTTTTGCAAAAATTCTAGAATATCCAACTCAATCGCAGAGTATAACATCAACCTGATGGCATAACAAGTCCAGTATCCAATGTCCTTAAGCTAGTTCATCCTACATCTTAAATCTTAGACCCTAAAACTTTAAACGCATTATACTAGAAATGCGAAGGCTTTAAACCTTGAACCCTGCTTATTAAGAAATCTGAACCCTAAAATACCCTTTAAAGCCCCAAAATCCGTGATGGACATTGGTTAAAATGTCCTCAAGAGATATCCAACTTGTCTACAAGGGTAGTTATGCACACAGATATTCATAAATAGCCCATTGTAAGTGCACATTCCATACTATGACCCAATTACCTTTTGAAAATGACTATAAGCATTGCAGTATGCTTAAATAGCCCATTGGATGTGCACATTCCATACTATGACCCAATTACCTTTTGAAAATGATTCTAAGCATTGTATTATGCTTGAAGAAATGACCTTTTGAAAACGATTGTAAAAAAATGGTGAAACACTTGAGGAGCTTTTGGCATTATAGATAAACTGCACTTAAGGACTCTTTGATATCTCTTGGAAATACAAGAGAAATGATTCTAAGAATCATTGCAGTATGCTTTAATTGGTATTTTGAAAATGATTCTAAGAAAAAAGGTAGCACACTTGAGGAACTTTTTTCATTAGAGATAAAATCTACTGAAGGACTCGAGATATATCTTGGAAAAATAAATTTGTTCTAAATTACTAGGAGGCTGTTGGAAAGTCTTTTGTAGCTTCATGTACATTCAAGGTCCATATATCAATTAGGGGCCTTGGTCTGATCTACAGTTTGACAGAGGAAAACTTCATTCCACTATATCTATATCGCAAGGAGATGCAAGTTTTTTGTGGAAAAGGGATTTGAAGATTATTGATTGTCTATGAAAGTAATATACCTCATTGAAATCTACCATATGTGCACTCCATATTGCGACATCTAGAGTTGAATTCCTCCAGAGGAAGTCTAATACAAGTTAAGTTGTCTTTGTGGCATAACTAATAATATATGAAAGGAATAGTTTTCATGTAATAGTATTGACTAACAAGCATTCATTGCAGGCATATTAACATTCATCCCTTGAAAAAATTCATTCTTTAAATTTTCCAATCACTTTAGTTATTCAGATGAAACTTCCATTTAAATTGGTAAATAATTTCACAGAAAATATGGAAAAAAATAGCAATAGGATTAATAAAAGCTACATTTTTTTCTTGCTTGAGGCTTTACTGATAAATTATATTAAAAACTAAGTATCAAAATGCACTGCAAATGGAATCCTGACCACAGTTCAAAAACTGTCATCCACTGCAATATGTGGCATCTTCCATTCTATTTCTAGAGGTCAGCCTTTGTTAATTCTTAGGGTGGCTGAACCTACTGTGCTTATGTATACATTCATGTACAACTTTGCCAAAGACATAGAATACTTAGGCCCAAAGTTGATTCTGGCTTGGACAGGGTGGTATGCAATTCAAATTTGATCACCTTGTGTCAACAAGTTACAAATTCATTTTAAATTGCAATAGTAGAATGTTTGATAATCGTAGTACGATGTATTTCTGTAGTTTTTTTATTAAGAAAAATAGAGATTTATGCAAATAAGTGTGCATTCACATTGAATAACTACAAGTACTCTGCTGATTATACACAGGGTATGTGTGTGGACTGCATTCTTGTTGGTTTTGTTGGCCATTATGGGTGCATGCTCAATTATCAATAGGTTTACCAGGGTAGCTGGAGAACTTTTTGGGATGCTTTTGTTCAGAGAACTTATCGGTGAGATGAGTCTGTTGTTTAGATTTAAAAAGAGTCTTTAGTAGGTTATCCACTTAAGGCACACTCAAACCTAAAGGCTTTTCTCTTGGCCTTAAGTAGTCTTGTGCTGATTGTATATTATTTGTGCTAATCACATTTTATATTAATTTAAGCAGCATAGTAAGCAGCGTAAAAGAGAGGAAAAAATTTGATTGTGTGCCATGTTAGGTTTATTAAAATTTGTGAGAGCATCCATTCCACAAATATAACACACAATAATTTTTATAGTGCTGTTGAGATCCAACTAATTCCACTCTTGGAGGGAGAAGTTGAGAGAATCTCTCAACATCCTCCAACACACCAAACCAATCCCTAATATGTAGTATGAATATTAAATGAGGCATTATCTCAAACACCCCCCTTAATGCCTACATTACAGAAATGGAGAACACACTAATTTAATACAAACATTTGTCTGCCCTGGTCTTCATTAACATTTGAATCCACTCTGAGATCTCATAGACAACGCTCTTTTCTCCACCATTTTCGAGCTACCATTCAACCCATTTAAAATACATTTGTTTCTGACCAGCAATACTGAATGTGTAAGATCAAAGATTCTTGACACCCCCGAAGAAGAGTCGATGAGGGCATCCATCAGTTGAACGAAATGCCTCACCTGGTTGCCCCAGGAGCCATCATTGAACTCCAGTGCAAGAAGATTCTTGAAGAACACTTCGGTCTGGTCAGGGTATGTTACAGTCATCCGTGGAAGATAAAATATGTGTGAGTATTTGTCGAACCAGATGTATTTGGAATGCTTGGTGAATGATTTGAACTTAATCCTGGCCTTTGCCAGCTCCTCGGTGGTGTAACCCTTGATGGGAAAATCAAAATCAATTGGGCTCAAAATGATTGGTTCCTCGAGGAACAAAAATGATGAAAGGATCTTCACGTGGGAAGATACATGAAGATACTCAAACTCATTAACGATGGATGAATTGTAGTCCTTAATCACATCCTTGTAGTTCCCAAGTGCCTCAGGGGCGAGATTGATGGCCTGAGAGAAATCGACGATAGCTTCATCGAATTTATCCATTGGAAGTTTCACGCTCCCTCTATTGGACCATGCATCGCACAATCGTTGTTTTTCTGTGCGTAAAGGAACAACGAGATTAACCCCATCACGAGGCTCCACTTGATAGGTTGAGGGTTTTCGAAGAGGCAACGAGATTCGAACTCCCACCAATGGATCACCTCTGTATCTCTATTTTTCACAATTGTTTCCAAGAGCTTGGCGGTGTCCATAGTCACTGGAAAATACAATATAACAAATGCAACATTTTGGATAATATTAAAATTGGTGAAAAAAACAAAACAAATATCACTGGAAAACATACCTACACTATGCTACTCTCGTACACCATACTCAATTTCACATTTTCCTGGCCATCCCGTGAGGGATTTAAGCCAGTAGAGGCTCTGATACCATATTAAAATTGGTGAGAGTAGCCATTCCACAAATATAACACACAATAATTTTTATAGTGCTGCTGAGATCCAACTAATTCCACTCTTGTAGGGAGAAGTTGAGAGAATCTCTCAACATCCTCCAACACACCAAACCAATCCCTAATCTGTAGTATGAATATTAAATGAGGCATTATCTCAAACAAGGTTCTGGAAATGCTATAACATGTGAGAAGTACTTTTAGTAATTATATTTTAGAAGCAAATTTGGAAAATAGAAAAAATGCCTTGTTAATGGTGATTTTCTATTGGCATATTGTGCAATATATATTTCATGTTTAGATAAATTAGCTTTTCAACCCATTTCCATTACTCATCCTATATAAAAAATATAGCATGAATGTTAAGAAGAGATTCATGCTAAGAACAGAGAAATGGATGAAATATTTATTTTCAACTTAAAGAGACTAAGAATAACACAGTGAGAGCAAAGAGTAATGTGATTTATTTCTCTTCATGCACTTCTGATAATCATAGAAGCCTTAGTTACATCGCAATTACCTTAAAATTTGATGTGAAAGTACTTTTCAGGAGAATTCTTCCCCTTTTAGATCTCAGGATTTGAGTAGATTTAAGGAGTTGGCTTTGATTGTGAAAGTCAAAGTTGTCTTTTGTTGTGATGTCAATTCTGTTTCTCTTCATACGTAGGAGTATATGCTTGCCATTTATCCTTTTTTTAGGGTAGGGTATTTGTGGTACAATCCCCTTTTTCTCAGTGTGCATGAGAATATGCTTGCCTTTTTGAGTTTTTTAAGTCAGGATTTTCTTGGTACCCTTGTTATTCTTGTCATCTACCTCTATGACCTATGATGTGCTTATGCACTTATTTGTTCCATGAAAGAAACAACTTCAACCTTAGAAAAAAATAAAAACTCTCCTACTTAAGTAAAATTTTACAAGTCTCCATTGTTGGAGAAACTTTCCCTCGTTATCTTTCACTGGTTTCCAGTACATTTTTCTTTTCATGTGCATGCTATGAAACCAAAGCACACATTCCAAGAAGAATTGTTATAGTAAAAGATTCAAGGCATTTGAGTTGATTCGGAAAAGTCACACAAAATTTAGTCTTTGGATGATGGAGGTGATATGAACTCTAGAGGTGACCAAACAAAAAATGCCGATTCAAAAAAGTTCCTTAATTTATGCAATGAATGATGAAAAACCTTAAAAAGGAATAAAGTATGCATATATCTATTGGTAATAAATGAGATAAATTAAGAGGGAATGGGAGTCTACTATCTTTGCATTTATAACTAATTCACACAATCATATATTCTGCATTTATAACTAATTCACACAATCACATATTCTGCATTTTTTTTCTAACGTTGGGTATTGACATGATACTTAATTTGTTTTTCAAAGACATCGGAATATATTTCTATTGGATGGCTAGTTTTTTATTTTCCTCAAGATGAATCCCTCATATCAGTATCAAAGAATTGTCACACATATTTGGGCAGCGAATAAAGTGGTCCCTTGACATTATCCATGGACAATTCAAATACTTATACCAAATATTAAGGGTTATTTTATTATGCAAAGCATAATTGGATTTCATTAGTTTCACACAAGACTCCTTGATCATCAGGTTGTGGGTGGAAAAAAATAATTTCATGGTTTTCAGATGCGCTCCGTGGGAAGACAGCATCACATGTATCCACCACACTACCTCCATATGGGTGATGTTTGTCAATCAAGGAAAAGTTTATTGTTTGCTGGCAGAGTGGGTATTATGTCAGGTTAGAACTTCTGGAAATGGCTAAAACACTTCCATCAACATTTGCTAATATTGTGGAGATTTTATGTGGTGATTCTGTTCAAAAAAACATTGGGATTCTACCAAATGTTTGTTGATCATGCACATACAGAAAAAGGTAAAGTTGCAGGAATTGTGCTTCCAATTTTAAGAGATCTTCATGACAACCCTCATGTTCTTGATGTTTTTTCAAGTTCTGAGGTTGCAGCTACTGCAGTTCTGACTAAAGAACAAGAATAAAAATTTGAGGTGGAAGTTTACTCAAATGATATTGATTGGAACATTAACACAATAGCTGATGAGACTACTAAGTTTGACTTGGAAATCAGTACCATTGAGCAATCTGAGACTTGTAGAAATGACAAAGTGGAACAAACGTTGCAGCGAGCCAGTGAAAAATGGAGTTCGTATTGCAGGATGACACTGTAAAAGGTGGATTTCAGTCATTAGATACTAAGAATGATAGAATTGACCATAATGTAGAAGATCTGGAGTATCTGAAGTTATTCAACCAGAAATATGTTGGGACATTAGCACGGAAGATGCTTCAGTAGCTGTGACTAAAGAAACTATGGAACATGAGTTCATCAGCACACCAGTTGAGCAACAATAATTTTTTTTAAATATTTTTTAGTTTCCGTCGAAAGAGCAACGGTATAAACGTAGGAAGAGAGTTTCTATATCCGTCGGAAGAGCGACGTTAAATCCGTCAGAAGAGCAGTGCTTTTAACGTCGGAAGAGCTAACGTTGAAATTGTGACATTATTTTGAAAACTTGGTAAACGTCGGAAGACCGACAATTATGGCTCATCGGAAGACGGACAGATATGGATCGTTATGGAATGTTGGAAGACCGATAGTTATGGATTGTCAAAAGACCGACGGTTTAACTAACGTCGAAATAGCGATGATTTTGATAATTTTGGTAGACCGACGGTTTGGCTAACGTCGGAATAGCGAAGCCTTTGATGACATCGGAATAGCAACGATTTGGATAACGTCGGAAGAGCGACGGATGTCTGGAAACGTCGGAAAATGTGTCGCTTTCCAACACTTTATTGAAGTGTCAGAATTGCGACGTAATGGATAACCACGTTTTGTCCCGCCTCAAAGTGTCGCTCTTGGGATGCCTATGTGCCGGAATAGCGACGATTTGGCACATAGTGACAAGAGTGTTCGACCTCGCTCACACTGAAGTCTCAACCAATTTCATTACAACTACAACAGGTATCGAGGGAGATCCACGAGGCCATAGACCCTACTGGACTCGACCAACTATAGGCTCAAGCGGACGCCCTGGAGGTCCAGATACAACAGATTGAAGAGAACTCAACTACTGCAAAGCAAGCTCTCCGGGAACTGAGACACCAGATAAAAACTAGTGCCCAAACAATGTAACGACTGGTCTCCAAGGCTATTACGGAAATCCAAAACGTTTTCAGTAGCCTGCCAGCTGTTTCAGGTGAGGAAGCAGTTGCGTAGGTCACAGCGCAAATAGACTCGCTTATGCAAGGATGGAATCAAGCCCTGACGACCTTTCAGGAACTCAAGGCAACAACACTAACACAAGTCGCAGAATTGGGGCCCTTGTTTCGACAATCGGGAGAAAGGGGACAAGCAGGGCAGGACACAGGGCCGAGCGGACTGATGGAAATAGAGACAGTGAAGAGCGATTGACTCGGGGCGAATCAATAGATTGTGGTCGGGCCCTGTTGGGGTCCTTGTTTTGAAATCAAACAGTTTTGAGTTGCAGATGGTACATGGCGGGACGCAACCACGATAGGCAGGGAGCTCTCAAGGTTGCGAAGGGATGAAGAACAAGTGGCACAGCTGTTGCAGGAGCAAGCACAGATAGTAGAAGAACGTGACAGGAGACAGGCAGGGTCAGGGTCAGCATCTTGTTCCGTCACATTGGCAAATGGTTTTCTGTCTTTCTAGCGTTTATTTTAAGACGCTATTATTTTAATCTAAACGCTGGCAAACAACTTTTTTTTTTCTTTCAAAGCTCTAACCCTGAGACAAATAGTGCGAGATTTTGGAAACTTCCCTTAGCGCATGGATGATTAAAAAAGTAACACTGCCCCTCTATGCATTGAATAGATCCGAAGTTTACATTAGACTGACGTGTGTTAGATTTGCAGCAATACTTCAGAAACTATGCAACGAGATAATCTGATATGCTGGCACCGAGACATTTTAACGATTCAAGATATAGTACACCAATATAAATATATGAGACATATGAATCAATCAATTCAGTGTTATTAAAATACGAGTTAGCATCTGAAATTCATTGTTCACATCGTAGCGCTATTATTTTACCCTAATATAGTAAGCAAATGAGAACGGGTGCCAATAACGAGACAACGCTGCATCCCAGAGCTCTCCTTATCCATCACCCAACCATTCACTGATATTACATAATTTCACATATATTCCATAAGGTCCTTCGATTTAGAACTGGCTTCCTTCAAAAGTCTGGCCGAATTGCCAGTTTGAAGGAGCCACGTTATATGAAACGGTCGTCTTGCCGTCGCTGGTGGTGACTTGTAACGAAAGGCTCTGGCCGTTGAGGTAGGAATTGCTTTGCCAGTTCTGCCCCCAATTGCGTGACATGGCCTGCCAACCACTCCCTGATCCTTTTATGGAGACCGCGTGGACATCCCCTGCTCCTGCTACATTGGTAATGAGGACCAGATTGAAGTATGAGTGCCCATTAATGGTGAAACGAATTCCTCCCTTCCTCAAGCAGGGGACCCTGCAATAAACCCATCGCAAAGTATTAATTTCAAAATCAGGACAGAGCAGATCCGCTTGCGTATAGTATAGAGAGTATGAATTATTCCAAGTACCTTCTATAGAGGATAGGCACAATTCCACCCTTGTAGATGGCAATTTGCTGAAACGCAGGCTCAGCCATATCGAAGTGCTGGAGGGGTAGATTGCACCACCCGCCGTTGTCGTTGGGAAGAGCATTGTTTGGTGGGCAGAAGTTGGTGGCTGTGACCGTGACGGTTCCTGGCAAACACCATTGAGGATCGTTATTGCATTTCACTTCGTAGCAGGATCCACAGCTGAGGCCATCGTTGAAAAGAGCAGTGCTCAAAGCAGCAGTGTTGGTACCGTAGCCTTGGCTGTATAGATTACCATATCCACACGCTCCTCCTGCAACATTCCCAAATAAGGATGAATATAAGCGGAATTTTTTCAGAGCATTATGGAAGAGGTATATGATTTTAACATGCATAAACATACCCATGGTGCCAGAAGCATCGCTGCCACCGTAGAACGTGGCATGCGCAGTTTGCCAACCCCCATCTTGCCCGTAAGCTCCACGACAGAGCCACAGGAGCTCCAATAGAGTAAGCATTGATATTAGTTGTATAAGTGCCATTGAACTGCCTTCACACCCAACATAAAAAGAAGTTAGAAAAACTATGTTTTATACCTTGAGCATTATTTTAAAGCACAATCTTCAAAGAAACAGAGAGGTCACCTGATGTAGGATGAGGATATGTATAGCTGAACCCAGAAAGAAAGAGATCAACAAAGATGATGAAGTATTCCTAATGCTGCATGTCTCCGCTGAGGAGCTCCAAATATATATAGAGACTGAACCATCCAAATGGCTCCCTTGTTGCTTCAGCGAATGGTGAACAAATACCAGAACGAACATGTTATGTTTTGTACGAATTCCATCTATCATGCTCGTAACGGTTCACATGCATACATCAATACGAAGCTCCTGCGAGTTTTACGCAGTCAAACATCTTATGAAGTGATTTATATTACACACACCCAAATCTTATGGGATAACTGACCTCCTCCAGCTCTTTGTTTGACAAAGTAAACACTTTCCACGCTATACCAAATAATTAAAGGAGAAAGTGATGTATTATATTTCCCATGCTAAGAAAAGAACGATACGTGTAATTGGTACCTGCGACGATTAGCGTGTGAAAGCAGGCCAATACAACCTCGAAGGCATAGCTGAAGTATTAGGTGTGTCTGCCGACAATTTAGGTATATGCATGACTCTATTACAAATGCCTCCTACCGTTTTACTGTTGAGCATGTACCACCTTACATGGGTGGGACGTAGTGTCCTAGTTTTTAGTGGTTGACTTAAGAGCCATGGCTGCTCTGGCCCGCCATGGCAAACATGTGACATGACTAACTTACGAACAATGAAGCGTCGGGCCAGTGCACATGCACCTGGTTGAATAAACACCATTTCCCAAATAACTGGCGTAGACAACACCTTCGTTTGTCACAATCAAATTTCTGGATACGTTGACAGAGATTGTGGTACCATTTTTGTAACAGTCCCTCATATGTCTTATGCTCTAATGTCATCGACAATTAGACATTCATAAAATGCGATACATATTTTTGTTTGGTTTATAAGATATTAAATGCGGTGGGGTAGTATATATCCACTGTTAAATTTAAATTCGTTTCAATTTAAGGCTGGCCTTCATAAAACGATAGATGTTATTAAGTTAACAAAATCAATTTAATAGCTATATTCTAGTTAGGTGAGTAGATATGATAAAATATGATGTTTGAATTAATGAACGAAAAACTCACTGATCAGCTCTATGAAAGAGAGTCTGAACTATGAGAGTATGGCTCTGTAGAACACTCTCTATTCACAATACAACTCAACCATTATATAGCATACATGGATATAGAGAAGTTAGAACCATACCCTAAGAAATAGAAACTAATTACTATCCTAAGGCGTCGTGAACCAACTCTCACTAATTAAGGATTCTTCATTACTTTTCAACACTCCCTTTTAATGGAGAAGGCGTTCACAAATATGCCTAACATCTCCCTAAACATTTCAAAGTTAATATTGCCAAGAGGATTAGTGAAAATGTCAGCAACATTATCACACGTTTTACAATATACAAGCTAGATAAATCTTTTGATTGAACTTTCTCCTTGACAAAGTGGAATTGTGTATCAATGTGTTTAGTGTTCTTGTGAAATACCAGATTATTAGCATATTTGATTGAGCTCTGGTTGTCACATCTTATAGTTGTTGCATCTTTCTGTTCTTCCCCAACATCTTGGAGAAGTGTCCGCAACCAAACTGCCTCACATGATGCTGCACACATAGCTTGATACTCTGCTTCCGTTGAAGACAAAGAAACTGTGTTCTGTTTCTTATTGCTCCATGTAACCACTTTGGATCCAATGTTGAACACATAGCCTGTTATGGATATTTGATGGTCTACATTTCCAGCACACTCAGAATCTGTAAATCCTGTCAATCTAACATCAGAAGAATCAGTATAAATAATACCATAATCTACAGTTCCTTGTAGATACCTTAGAATGCCTTTCGCTGCATTCCAGTGACTCTCAGGTGTCTTGGATATGTATTGACTTAACATGCTAATTGCATAAGCCAAATCTGGTCTAGTAGTGGTTAGGTAAATTAGGCTCCCAACCAGCTGTCAATAAAGTGTTGCATCTGCCTCCTTAGAGCCATCCTCACTCTGAAGTTTAATGTTTTGTTGTAATGGTACTAATATAGCCTTACACTGATCCATCCTGAATCTTTCCAGTAGACCTCTGACATACTTACCCTGGGACAGAAAATTTTGTCTTGAATCTCTCCATATCTCAAAACCCAAACAATATCTTAGTTCACCAAGGTCTTTCATTTCGAATATTTGTGACATTTGTTGCTTGATTTATTTGATTAGATCAACAACATCACCTATAATGATTAGATCATCTACATACAAAGAAATCAACACTATATGCCCCTTTTCATCTTTCATAGTATACAGATTAGGATTGTTTTTACTTCTATTGTAATTGTGTTGCAGAAATAATGAATCTATCTTTTCATACCATGACCTCGGTGCTTGTTTCAACACATATAAAGCTTTCTTTAATCTGCAGACTAAATTTTATTTCCCTTTCTAGACAAACCCCTCAAGTTGCTCTAAGTAAACCTCCTCTTTCAATTCCCCATTTAAAAATGTAGATTTTACATCTAGTTTCTGAATCATCCAGTGTTTTCTAGTAGCTAAAGGAACCATCATTCTGATAGTGTTTAGTTTAACTACGAGGTCAAAGGTTTCCTCATAATAAATACCTTCTTTTTGTGAATACCACTTTACTACCAATCTAGCTTTTAATTTATCTATGGTTCCATCTCCATTAATATTGGGTTTATACAACCATTTACAACCTATGGTTTGTTTCCCTTCAGGTAGTTCAACCAGCTCCCAAGTGTTGTTTTTGAGAATAGATTCATATTCATGTTCGATAGCTTCTTTCCATTCACTACATTGATTTGCTTCTTTATAACTAGAAGGTTCAACAATATTCATCATACTAGTTATAAAGACATTTTCCCTATATCTAGCAGGCAATTGAATCTGCCTACCTGATCTTCTGAGTGTTGGTGTAGCTTGCAACCTGTTCTGAATTTCCTTGAAGGACTTGGTTCGATTTTTGTATCTCAACTCTCTGCTTATGTCATTTTATTCTTCTCATATCCCATTCCTCATTGCTTTTATCGGTTTCATCATAAACCTACTCATGGAACATGACAACTCTACTAACAAAAATTTTGTGAGTAGAGGGATTAAATAATATATAAGTTTTAAATTGTGAACAATACCCTACAAAGGTACATTTGATGGATTTTGAATCTAGTTTTCTTCTGTCTTCCTTTGGAATGTGGGCAAATGCTTTAGACCAAAATATTCTAAAATGTTTTACCACAGGCTTGAATCCATATAATGCTTCAAAAGGAGTTTTAAACTGGAGACTTTTTGTAGGACTTCTATTTTTCAAATAAACCGTAGTATTCAATGCTTCAGCCCAAAAACCATTCGAAATATCCTTACCTTTCAACATGCTCCTAGCACGCTCCACCAATGTTCTGTTCTTTCTTTCCACTACTCCATTCTGCTGAGGAGTATGGGGTACTGTGAATTTCTATGATATTCCATGGTATTTACAATACTTGGTAAGTTCATCCTTCTTGTATTCTCCCCCTTGATCGGAGCGGAGAATTTTTATGTGCTTCCCTGTTTTCTTTTCTATCATATACCTACATTGCTTAAAGTATTCAAATGTGTGAATTTTCTTACTCCTAAAATATACCCAAGAAAACTTTGTGCAGCCATCAACAAACAATAGAAAATACAGTGCACCTCCTAATGACTTTGTTTGCATAAGTCCACATACGTTGATGCACACTAATTCAAGTATATCTCTCTTTTTCTTTTCTACTCGAACAAAGAATTCTTCTCTATGCATTTTTCTTAATACAGTGCACCTCCTAATGACTTTGTTTGCATAGGTCCACATAAGTTGGTGTGCACTAATTCAAGTATATCTCTCTTTTTCTTTTCTACTTGAACAAAGAATTCTTTTGGTGCCATAGCTCTTCTGTAGTCAAACTCGATGCTGTCAAAGTTCGATTTGGTGCTGTCCTCGCATTCAATTGGTACAGACCTCCTGTTCGAATTTCTGAAGCAATAATCTTCATACCATCCAACGAATCTTTAATATAACAATTAAATTTAAAGAATTGTACCTTGAGATTCTGATCTGTAATCATAGATACAAAAATCAGATTCTTTGTAACTCCGGGTACATACATTACATTTTGGATATATCTGATATGACCATCAGGAAAAATAATATGAATATTCTCGTACCCTTTGATCTGATGACTTCTATTATCACGAAAATAGCTTTGTTCTCCATTTTTTATTTCTTTAAAATATTCAAATCACTGTCTGTTCCGTGTCATATGTGTGGACGCTCCCGAATCCACATACCATATGTCTGCTTCGACGTTTTTATCAAAGTCTGCCATGAACAATCTGAAGTCCTGAACATGGTCATCATTTGCGAAATGACTTTCATGTCTTTTATGTCTCTGTTGTTCTTCATGAAATTTCTTTTTTCTACACTCCTTAGCCATATGACCGTTTTTTCCGCAATAAAAACATTTTACTACAGATTCGTTTTTATTCGGATACATCCCTTGAGCTTGATTCAGTATTTTTTGTGGAATTCCTCCATTTTGCTGTGATGGATTTCCTTTTGCTTTGAAGAAATTTTTTTTTTTCATTAACGCAAGATCTGTACTCTGGGGTTTTAGAGTCAATCTTCTTTCTTTTTTTTGCATTAGTATTCCTGTCAGTTCTTCGAACTTTGGGATTTTATCTCTCGCACCTATCATAGTGATGAACATTTGGTAATCATTAGTCATACCATTCATGGTAATCGTGACCAAATCTGCATCTGAAACTATCTCACTAATATCTGCCAATTTGTTCTTTAATTCTTTGATCTGCGATATGAAAGAAGCAACTGTTTCATTCTCCTCCATCTTTATGGTTAGAATCTTTCTCTTCAAGAACAAAAGACGATTTGTATTCCTGATATCATACAAATCCTTCAATACCATCCAAATTTCGCTTGCTGATTTGCATTCTCTAATATGCGGTATGATGCAGTCTTTCACTGACATATTCAACAACGTCTTTTCTCTACCCTCTCTCTTCTCCCAGTCTAGAATCATCGTGGCTCCTACTGCTGGCTTCGGCTTATCCCCATTTGCAATCGCGCAGGCACTTTACACTTCTAGCACAGTCTGAATCTTAAACTTCCAATTAGAGTAATTGGAACCATCGAGCTTGTTGCTCTCGTTCAAGTATACTTCGATTATTTGATTATTCATCTTGATGATTCAAAAAAAATTTCGAGTAATTGACAGGAAAAAAAATGATGGATCTACCCTAGATCCTTACAAAAAGAAATATCACGATACAGATCTACCTGATCTGTGATCAATCCAGCAAGTTGTTTTGCAAGTTGTCCGACTCTCGAATCCTCGGCACCAACAAGATCTGCTTCAAATCTCTTCCTTCATCGACGAACTTTCACCGGATCTCTTCATTGGCGACCTTTCACCGGATTTCTCCCTTCATCAGTGATCAAACATTGGCTCAGATCTATTTCAGATCTCCTTGGCACACTTACTGACCCAATTTCTGTGACTGTCGCACCAAAAATAAAACAGATCTCCTTGGCTCACTTACTGACCCAATTTCCATGACTGTCGCGCTAGAAATAAAACCCAAAAAGTCTTCCCTCAATTGGCGCCTATGTTCTACTCAAATCTGTGCCATCGGCGTGCTTGTTACTGCAGGAACTGTGACGATCAACGTGATTTTTCCCCAAAAACCCATGCTGATCCGCTCAATACCTGAGAATTTTTTTTTCACTTAGTCATTAGGGGCTTCTTCTTTTCCACCTGGATACTCATAGGGATCACAGCAATCCGGCTATGATTCAACCTTGGAGCTCTGATACCATGATAAAATATGATGTTTGAATTAATAAATGAAAAACTCACTCGTCAGCTCAAAGAAAGATAGTCTGAACTAGGAGATTTTGGCTTTGTAGAACGCTCTCTATTCACAATACAACTCAACCATTATATAGCATACATGGATATAGGGAAGTTAGAACCATACCCTAAGAAATAGAAACTAATTCTTATCCTAACGTGTCTTGAACCAACTCTTACTAATTAAGGATTCTCCATTATGTTTCAACATCGGAGCCAATCCACATGCACCTGGTTAAATAAACACCATTTCCCAAATAACTGGCATAGACAACACCTTCATTTGTCACAATCAAATTTCTGGATACGTTGACACAGATTGTAGTACCATTTTTGTAACAGTCCCTCATATGTCTTATGCTCTAATGTCGTCGACAAGTAGACATTCATAAAAGGCGATACATATAACCTGGGCTATAAGATATTAAATGCAATGGGGCAGTAGATGCCCACCGTTAGATTTAAATTCATTTCAATCCAACAGTGGGCATATCCTATAGCCTGGGAAATAAGGTTGGCCTTCATAAAACGATAGATGTTATTAAGTTAACAAAATCTATTCAATAGCTATATTTTAGTTAGATGGGTAGATATGTTTATTCCAAAATAAAGTTTTTAAAATTTTAATTTAATTATGGGAGAGAATTAATTTAAAGGGTATTTTAAAATATTTATAATAGTATATATAAATTAAAGATTAAAATTTATTATTAAAGTAGTTTTTTTTTATTTATTAAATTTCTTAATTAAAAAGAATATTATATGGACATGTGTTATATGAACTTAGTTATATTTTTTGGGATGTGATTTTTTTAATTAAGTTGATTAATTAAAAACACTATCATATGGATACGTGTTATATGAAGCCAATTATGTTTTTTTGGACATGTAGTATTGATAAACTATGATATTATCCTATTTACAAAAGGAATTTCATGCTAAAGTGAGTAAATATCCATGATTAAGAATACTATTTTATGTTTTCATAAATGTATATATGTTTAACATATATATTAGTTTTTTATAATTAAAAACAATAATAATAATTTTTAAAAGAATTATAATTTAGTTGGTTTTTATGGTTTCTTGCAACTTGGGATATATAATGAAGTAAGTGTTTTGATATTTTGATGTTTTGATTTGTATTTACGAGCCATATAATTTACATGGTTGTGCTAGTTATCAATAAATGGATATTTGAGATTTAATCTTTACGGAATATCCATGAAATATTTACATACAGATGTGTTTAGATATTTCAAAATTTTAATTTAATTATATATTATTTATACTTAAGAATCTTCATGGTAAAATGGAGGTAAATCTTCCTGGCTAAGAATCTTCTTATATATATATATATATATATATATCAGCTCATCTATTAATTCTTTTTATAATTAGTAATAATAATAAAGTTATAATTTAATTAAATTTTAAGATTTTTTAATGATGTATCATGAAGTAAGTATTTTTATATTTATCATGGCTTGATTCTTATATTTTTTTATCTACACATTTAATTTATTTGATTGTATTACTTTTACTAATAGATAGAGAGTTGATACTTATCTTAAAATTAGTTGTGTCTCTTCTTTTTTTCATTTTAATTAGAAAAATGCCATATCCACGAGTGTCATTACACTCTTCTTGTTTATTACTTCTTTAAGTTTTGGTAATGTGAGATATATATGGTAATGGTAAGGGGCAAGGACTGGCATAAATTTTGGTGGATAGTAACAGTAAGTGTGCACATTTACATTTTTACTCCTACTTGTTAAAGTGTTGACGAACACATAAACACCGGTGAAAAGTAACTCTTGGTAAGTATATTTACCCCGTAAGGCATTGTTATTTCAAAACAACTTTTCTAGCTGCCACTCTGTCTATATTTGAGCCATTGGATGAAATGTTAAAGTGTTGAAGAACACATAAACACCAGTGAAAAGTAACTCTTGGTAAGTATATTTACGCAGTAAGGCATTGTTATTTCAAAACAACTTTTCTAGTTGCCACTCTGTCTATATTTGAGCCATTGGATGAAATGTTTGACGATTGAAATGTTTTAGACCATTAGATCCAATACCTCCTTCAACCTAACTGAATCACTAACTTACTAAACATTACTAATGACATCGTATAATTTGAATCATTTTCCTGTAAACGGTTGGAAGAAGCTCGAAAATGTCAGAAAATTAACACGCTCATCATAAATTTTTGCAATTCAAATCTTTTTTTTGTATATAGCCTATTAGTTTCTCTATTCTTTGCAGGTTAACCGAGATCCTCTTGTATAATTGAGTGCTTAAATATGACTCGTTATTTTTATATTGTTGGATTTGTTGACGCCCACTTATTTGATTAAATATTTGCAACATTCCTGTCTGTAATTCGTGTCCTCTGCAAAACCCTAGAGATTTGGGTGCTTAGTGGTCTTCATGGATTTGACCTCTAGACGGAGCAGCCTCCCCATTCTTTTCTCTGAGATTTGGGCAGCCTCCCCCTAACTCTTTCTTTTTGATATTGATGCATTCTGTACTATCTTTTTTTCACCTCGTTTTTTCAAAGGTTTGGACTCAGTTTCTCCGCCTGTAAGAATTCTTTGTGATTTGCCGATACTATATACACTGCAAATTCTTGGCTTCAACGAAATATTAGGAATTGTTCAAACCTAAGGACGTATGATTACATATTTCTCATCCTCGTTGAAGGTTGACAAAATTTTTTGAGTGCCATCTCTTTCATGTCCTTCGACATGTTTCTCATCTTCATTGAAGGTTGCTAGAAAAATTGGGGTTGTGATGTCATTGGACAAATAGTTTAATGGGAGATGATTCGGTTTAGTCAGGCCTGCGCAGGTGCGGCAGCCAGCTTCCTCCCTTGTATCAATCTAATCGTTGTCAGTTCATTTTATCGACTGTAGCACATAGACAATTTTTATCTCAAGCTATAATTACGTTATATTTTCAAAGCAATGAATCTATGAAAATGATCAAACTCATATTTTAAATAATATGCGCAATGGTTCTTTTGGTTCTTTATGGTTGTTTTTTCTACTTGACAATTTTTAACAATAATAATTTTAAGCACGTACGTAGTTTAAACACTAAAAAATTTAGTATAATTTTGATAAAATAAAGTTGAATTTTTCGAAAATTTAGCTTTAAAAGCTTCAAGATTTTGGGCGATTTAAATATTTTTTTATAATGCTGAATTATTTTTTGCAATTAAAAAAATAGTTGAAACACAAGTATAGTTGGTTTTATTGAATAATCTCTTACTTAATTGATGTAATTTTTTTAGAAATTACTGGTGACCTTTTTAGACAACTCTTAAGTTTAAGTGGTTTAATTTGAACATTTTCTAGATTTTTACAGTGTTAAATTCATTTGTGCATTATAAAATGCATTTAAACAACAAAAATCACAATCTTGCTCAAAATTGTATTACAAATTCCAATTAAATAAAACATTTCTTCTATTATTTAAGTTAAACCAATATCAATTTATTATTTCTAATTGTAAAACATAACAATAATATGTAATTTTTAACAAAATGTAGTTTATCAATATACATAATTTTTATTATATTATTATTTTTTATTAATAAATTAATTAATATTTATTATTTTTTATTAATAATTTAATTAATATTTAAAAAATAATAATAATAAAAACAACTTCGGTGTATCTTTGCACCTTTAGGGGCAAGTATTTTAGTAGTTATAAGCATTTGGTTTCTGTAATGGGTTTATATTATGTTTATCATTCGTGCATCAATATGATTATGAAGTTGATTGTGAACTTTATGTGTAGTGTTCAATGTTTTTTATTGGTTTATAATAGTAGTTTTTTATTTATTTCCCAAGTTTTGACAGTTTTTAATTGGTTATTAGAGTAGGCAGTTTCTTAGTTTTTTATCATTATTATGTAAGAGCATTGATAATTAATGTGATTTGTTTAACAATAATTTAAGTTATATGATCCATATCAGTTTTTAATTGGTTATTAGAATAGGTAGTTTTTTAGTTTATCATTATTATGTTAGAGAATGGGTAACTAATGTGATTTGTTTAACAATAATTTAAGTTATATGATCCATAAAATTCTATGTTGATTGGTCATGATTTTTATGAGCTCATTGAAACATATACAAATAGACTTAAATCATTTTTTTATTCAATGTTATATATAGTACAATTATAAATTTAAGTTATATATATATATATATATATATATATATATATATATATATATATGAGAGATGAAAAAATAGAACAATGGATCTCATATACATATACATAGAGATGGACATGCTTATATATTCATAATGTATATTTACAAATTTTTAGTTGGAATTTCACATTTACTTTACATTCTTAAAAAAACTATTTATCTTCAACCATAGTTTATGTTTCCTATAGCAAGGTTATTAACCAATTTCTTAATGTTTATGAAAATAGAATATGAAAAACACACATGGTATGTTTCTTTGCAAGCTTCTTAATCAATTTCTATAAGAAAAACATATATGTTGTATTTCTTTGTGTGTTTTTCTTTGCAAGCTTCTTAATCAATTTATTCTTTTTCTTCCTTATTGACATTCATCCATATTTCACAATTACTTTGATTTCATTGATCATGACATTTTTTAAAATTGAATTTTCACAATTGCTTTGTTCTCATTAACTTTTCATTGTCCATGGTAATTTTTTAATTGAAATTTCAAAATTGCTTTTGTCTCATTGAATTTTCTTTCCACCTATTGAAACCAAAAAACTTAGTACACATATATGTTTAATACTTTCTAAAACCATAAAGATTTATGTGATAATTCATTTCAAGGTTGCACATTCGAAATGCTTTTAGAATCTAAAAATGAAATTTTATTTCCTTTAAAAAAAAATTAAAGCGAAATTATATTTTTTCCAAATAAAAAATAAAAAATAAAAACATATATTAAAGCATTAATTAAAAAAATAGCGGAAATATAATATCCAATAAGATGGATCATAGATATATATACATAGAGAGAGATATGGACATGCTTATATATTCATAATGTATATTTACAATTTTTTAATTCGAATCTGACATTTACTTTATATTTAAAACTTTCTAAAACCAGAAAGATGTATGTGATAATTAATTTTACACTTCACATTTTTTGGTGTCACTATTTGAAAACACTCCCCTAGTTGCCAATGTGTCCATGTTTGAGCCATTGAATTAAATGTTAGATGATTGAAATGTTTTAGGCCATTAGATAAGTAAATATTTATATATATGTTTTTTATAATGTTAGTTTTTCTTTTTTCATAAACATGAAAATTTTGGGTACATAAGCATAAAATTTTTATTTCAAAACAAAAATGTACTATGACTAGGGAAGGGAGTTATTACATTTAAAAATTTTTCCCATTCTTGTCACTACAAAATTTTATTGTTGCTTTTTATTTAATGGGAAAATAAATTATCTTTAAAAGGCACTAAAGTCTTGAATGATGATCATTAAAGAAGTCACTAGATTCCATGATTTTTTCTTCTTACTTTTGGGTTTTCATGATGTTTGTTATTTCGATTGAGGTGAAAAGTTCCAAAGAAGCAAAATATTTGTCGTTCAAAGAGGAATTATGGAAATATTATTGTAGATAATTTATTAATATAAGTTATCTGAATTGAGACTAATTAATCATCCCCAAGGGTTAAAAAGGGCCCAAATGTCTCTTATCCATAAAATTGATGATTAAGATAACTATATGCTCTATGTTTAAATGACACGTGAAGGTGGATTTACCATGCTTAAGCTTCTTAGTACTCTCTTATGAAGTAAAACATGTCATAGTGATAAGTTTTTATTCCATTATAAATATATGCTCTATGTTTAAATGACAGGTGAAGGTGGATCTACGATGTTTAAGCTTCTTAGTAGTCTCTTATGAAGTAAAACATGTCATAGTGATAAGTTTTTATTCCATTAAAAAATTCTACCTGTAGAGCAGAGTCAAAGTTCTAAGAGTAGTATAAGAGGAATTCAACATTGTGAATGTGATAGAAGCAAATAATTTCATGGAAGGGTGAAGTCTATCCAACTTGGTCATAAAAACCAAGTGCATCCTTCATGCAGAAAAAAAAATAAAACATGAAGATTTAGCGATATAGAGGTCTTGAGTACTTTGGCAAAAATGTCTCATCCATTATGAAAAAACACATCTTACATGAAATTAATAACAAAGAAGTTGTTCCACATCAATTACTCAATATGGATATTTTGATTTGAGGTCTAGTAAACATAATTCTCCACCCCTTATTCTGATAGATCAGCTGGAGCCGAGAAAGTTCCTACTACCTCTTCTTTCTTATATGCTATTATTTCTTATACCACAACCTTACGGCGTTTCCTTTGCAACATGTGGTGCAATTGCTAGTTAATTACATTTTGTTTCTATCCATTTTTTATAAAAATACTACCAAATCTAATTAATAATTCTAATTCCATTGAATTGCAGAGTTATTCAATGTTAGAGATTAAAAAAATGTGCACCTAAATGCTCCTCTCAATATTATCAAACATTACATAAGAGACAAAAATAATAAATGACTGGAGTAAAACTCAAAATAAGCTTAACTAACCGAATTGAACTAGAAGTGACTATGACACTTAGAGTAAGAGATATGACACCTAGTAGCTGGTTGGAATTAGCTTCTGGAACACTCCCCTTAATTACAACTACAAAAATTTAAACTAAGATGTTTACTTGTCTAAGTCTTACCTAGGGTTACAATTTAAAAAAAAAAAATTGACATCAACCAAATTTATTTTTCTTTTTCTTTTCTTCCAAATCATGTAACCTCTAGATTGTTTCAAAATTTCCTTTTTGATGTATGCTTCAAATATCAAATATCATATTCTTCATTTGCTGGTGCAACTCTTCCATAGTTTCAGGTTGTCAAAGCACATTCTAAATTCTTCTTGTATGTGGACTTATACCACATGTCAATTTCTTCTCCACTGTAGAAATTCCTTGTAGATTCAAACTGTTAATTGTAATTTAAAAAAAAAATAGACTTGAATCTACTCTACTAATTATGGAAACCAATTAAAATGATCGTGAAATCACGATGCATACAAGAGAGAATTCAATCAACACATTACACAATTATTTCTTAGGGAAAGCCACAACTAAAAACCCTTGCTATCTGTATATTGCATTAGTAAAAAAATATGAGAATATTATAATGCTTTTCTCAAGCCCGAGCCAATTTCATAACCTTCCAAGCTCCTACCTCCTTGCATTGTTCAAGGATAAATTATGCCCCTATTTAATAAGAATTTTCATCCATTAGATCGTGGAGTTCCTTTAGACTCTGCATGCACCATATGTACAACACTGATAATTATACAACTAATAGTACACTGCTCTTGAACTCTAATCTCAACTGATCTCAACTGGGTAACTCTAGTTCACACATGCATGAGTTATTTATGGTTGTTTTATCAGTTAAGTGATTAATCTTAAAGTGCATAACTCACTACTAGACCTCTCACTAGTTCCTCCAATATTTGGAACCAGTTTAAGTGATTTTAACTAAGATTTACTGGATTAATTAACTACAACTCAAAATAAGTTCAACCAAGATCCTAAAAAATAGAAACCACTCTAAATAACTCAAGTTAGACCATCAGCTAGAATTAAATGAACCAACTAAGTCAAACTAGCTTAGTTAACTCATACAAGTTGTCATGTGATGTGAAAAGCACAAAAAAAACTAATTAACTGTGATCAGTATAATGCATGTGTCACTCGAGTCTCTGCTGCTACTATCTACTGCAATGTCTACTAAAAACTACATGTATCTAACTTGTGCTTGTCTTTGCATCTATCACTTTAACATATGTTGCATCAATTGCCACTTGTGCTTGTCTTTGCATCTATCACTTTAACATATGTTGCATCAACTGCCACTTATTAACATGCATAAACATACCCATGGTGCCAGAAGCATAGCTGCCACCTTAGAACGTGGCATGAGCATTTTCCCAACCTCCATCTTGCCCATAAGCTCCACCACAGAGCTCCAATAGTGTAAGCGTTCGATATTCTTAGGATGAATGCCATTGAACTTCCTTCACACCCAATATAAAGAGGTTATAAAAACTAAGTTTTCTACAAATTATACGTTGGCTTAAACACCGTTTGCGTATTATTTCAAAGCATAATTTTCAAAGAAACAAAGAGCTCACGAGATGGGGGATTAGGATATGTATAGCTGAACCCAGAAAGGAAGAGATCAACACAAGACAATGATGAGGTATTCCTAATGTTGCATGTCTCCGTTGAGGAGCTCCAAATATATAGACTGAGCCGTCCAAATGGCCCCCTTGTTGTTTCAGTGAATTCTAAACCAACGCTACAACAAACGTGTTATGTTTGCTATTATCGTTTGGTAAAGTAAATACTTTCCACACATACCAAATGATTAGAGGAGAACGTGATGTATTACAATTTCCCATGCTACTAAAAGATCAATACGTTTAATGGCTACGTGCAATTAGTGTGTGAAAGCAGGCCAATGCGTCCTTGATGCCGGGGTTAAAGTATCAGCTGTGTCTGCCGACAATTTAGGTGTATTCATGTATTACAAATGAAGTTGTTAACTTAGCATACAGAATAATTTGGATGGTAGTTTTTTTGTCGGAATCTTGTAAAATAAAATTCAAAAAATTAAATATCTAGAAGGTTTGAATTGCATTTTTGATAGTAGAAATAGATTCAGCACTATCAAAAACTTTTACGACACCCAAAATACTGAAGTTTAACAATTGTAAACAAAACTCTGATAAAATCTTTGCCACATTCTAAATCATTCTGTTACTTTTTAGACGAGGCGATTACAAATGCCTTGTACCGTTTAACTGTTGAGCATGTACCACCTTTGATGGGTGGGACGTAGTGGCGTAGGTTCACATGTTCCCAGGTTGACTTAAGAGCCATGGGAAACATGTGACATGACTAATTGAACAACCATGCTTACGAACAATGAAACGTCCCCGCCAGTGCACATGCACCCGGTTGAATAAACACCATTTCCCAAGTAACTGTCACAATCAAATTTCAGGATACGTTGACAGAGGTCGTGGTACCATTTTTAATGTAGGTGACTCTGCGGTTGTCACAGTCTCTCATGTATTATTAAGTTAGCAAAATCAAGTTTTTAAAATTTTAATTTAATTATCGTAAAGATTTAATTTAAAAAGTATTTTAAAATATTTATAATAGTGTATATAAATTAATCATTATAATTTATTGTCAAAGTAGATATGCATTTATTTTTTTAGTTAAATTAATTAATTAAAAAATATTATATTGATAAGTGTTATATGAAGTGAATTATGATTTTATGGGTATATGGTATTGATAAGTTATAATATTGGCTCATAATATTGTAACAAAATTTATTTTTAAAAAGAATTTTATGATAAAGTGAGTAAATATCTATGGTTAAGAATTTGTTCTATGTTTTCATAAATGTATATATGTTTAACATATATATTAATTTTTTCTTTTTTTTTATAATTAAAAAAAATAATAATAAAATTTTCAAAAGTTATGATTTGGTTTTTATGATTTTTTTTTGCACTTTGAGATGTATAATAAAATAAGTGTTTTGATGTTTTGATGTTTTTATCCATATTTACTAGCCATTTAATTTACATGGTTGTGCTAGTTATCAATAAATAAATATTTGAGAGTTAAGCTTTAAGAAATATCCATGAAATATTTACATATAGGTGTGTTTAGAGCTTCCAAAATTTTAGATAGTTGTGCTAGTTATCAATAAATGGATATTTGAGATTGAATATTTACAGAATATTCATAAAATATTTACATGTGTGTGTTTAGAGCTTCCAAAATTTTAATTTAATCATCAATTATTTATAGTTAAGAATCTTCATGGTAAAGTAAAAGTAAATCTTCATGGTTAAGAATCTTCTTTATATAAAGTTATAATTTACTTAATTTTTATGATTCTTTAATGATATATGATGAAGTAAGTGTTTTAATGTTTATTCTTGTTTATTTATCTACACATTTAATTTATATGATTGCTCATAGATAAAAAGTTGTTACTTCTCTTAAAAGTAATCCTCTTTTTACTTTTCATTTTAATAAAAAAATGTCATATCCACTAGTGTCATTACACTCTTATTGTTACTAATTATTTAATTTTGGTAATATGAGATATATAATAAAATAAATGTTTTGGTATTTATCATATTTATGAGCCATTTAATTCATATACTTAAACTTATTTATTATATTATTAATTTTATTTTCCATTATAAAGTTGACTTGTTAATTTTTTAAATTTAAAATAACTTATTGTTTAAAATTGATTCAAATTTATATAACTTGTTTTAAAAAACCAATAAATAAAATAAGCATTGCAAAACATCTTAGTCTCAACCATTCAAGTGGAAATTATGCTCTTAGTAAAATTGAGAAATGATATATCAAATGGAAAATTTAATTGACTATGAAGGGGCAAGGACTTTGCATAAATTTTGGTAGGTAGTAACAACCACTAAGCCTGCACATTTACATTTTTACTCATACATGTTAAAATGAAAAGTAACTCCTAATAAGTGTATTTATTTACATCTTGCTTCTATTCATTTTTTTGAGTAAATATTTGATTAAATTATGGCAGGAAATAATTGATGCTAAATATGTTATTTACTCTTAAAAATGAAAAATCATTACACAAATATCTGAAACTTATGGCATAAATATAAGTGTGTTTAGAAATGATCTCACTCAGTTATCTACATAACATGTACAAAAGACCTTTAAGTTATGGTCGAATCAAAAATTTGAAAAATAACTCTCCCAAATTATTTATCTTGAAATATCATATTTAAATAGTTTGTAATTAGGTAATTTTTTTCTCTAAACCAAATCCAGTTAGTTAATAATTCTAATTTTGTCGATATTGCAGGGTTATTCATGGCACTCCAACCCAGAATCATTGCATGTGGAACATCTCTTGCATGGTTAGTGATGCTTATGCATTTTCTTATCGGATTAACTTTCATGGGCATCTCTTCAATTGCAACTGGTCTTCGAAGAACCATGTGGCATCTGTCCCTACACATGACAAAACCCTACACCATTGAAAATGTTTTTAAGAGTATTGGATAATAAATAGCATTATATTATTTATAACAAAACGATGCAAATATTTCTGCGGATTACACGCAACATTGCCTCAAGGAATAGTCCCATTTGTACTTGCGAGGGGTACTACTTGCACTCGGATATTCTTAGCAAAACGTAAGTTTAATATCAAGATCAAGATAAAATTTCAAATGAAATTATGAAATTTCAAGATCACTGTTATATTTTTCCCATTTGGCTAACGAAATATTTTGATTACGGGATCTCGCCTCTTTGCCATATCACAGTGGCATACCACTTCCTTCTTGAGGTTTACCATATTTGTAGCTCGCTATTGTTATTCACTTCAACTTTAGCTTCACATGTTACTTGATTTAGACTGGTATTACACCTGGTATTACTCATGATTCGGTGGGAAGGGATCGCTTGTTTCTTTAGCTGAAAGCTAATAGTATAATGCAATTCACATATAAAAATAAATAAATGGAGAAACACGTTTCATATATATAGGCTTTACAAATTTTGATTCTTTTTTTCCTTTCACTAATTATCTGCTCGCTTGTTAACCGTAGGGTTATTCATGACACATTTTTTTAAGAATTTCAATGCGAAGACATTCTTTTTTTCATTTATCTTCCAAATCTTTCAAAAAAATATTCATTTTATCTTTAATTGTTGCTCCGACTTTTTTAGCTTTTTGGTTTTTTATTTTTTTTTATTTTTAAGTGTTTGCTAACTAAGACTCAACCAAAAAACCTACTACGGACATAAGTGATTCCTGCAATAAAAATGCCTCTGTGGTGGCTTCTCTGTTTCACAACGTCAAACAAATTCGATCATGCAATAAAAATGCCTATATAGTGGCTTCTCTGCCACACAACTTCAAATAAATTCCGCTATCAACTCTATATATGGCTATGGCCGTGCCTATGGCTAATGGTGACGCCATGGTCCAAAAATCCCGAATGGATTTACCTTTACCACTCAAATACTTCATTCAAATTGATTCAAAGGAAATTTAATAATAAACTTCCAGATTCAAACAGTTTTTTAAATGAACTATGAAAAAAGCCTAATTCTTTTTTTAAAACACGGTAGTTTTTTAAAACAAAACCCTCCGATCCCATTTAAGAAATTTCATGCAACCTTTATTTCTACGACCCCTTTTTTTAATACAATAATATTTTAAAAATTAAACTCCCGTTGAAATAAAATATCCTTCCCTTTAAAGCCTTTAAAGGTGACGACTTTTCAAACATACTAATGTCATTTGGTGTTCAATTTTCTGATTATGGGCATCCGTTAGAACCACAACAGTTGGAATCTTGGCTGGGAGAATGTAGGACTGCGGTGTAGATTGTATTTGTATGGTGAAAACATCCTCTTGTATGAATATAAATATTTGTCTTTTTATTCTTCATGTTAAATCGGAAGGTTTTGATATGTAATTGTAAAATATTTTTGTTGAACACATCAAAGACATGGATAGAAAATTTTGGATAACAGACAAATTAAATTGGGCCATTTGAAAGAGGAGAAACAATCCCACCAAGCAAGGAATGTGTGTCATGTCTCTAATCATGTCCAAGACAACAATATTCATGTCCAAGACAACAATATTCAACTCCGTGTGGGTTAAGGCAGAGATTCCTACCCTTACACACCCAAGATGAACATAAGATGTGTGATGCTTTTGGGTTTCCTTTTGTAGTTCTTTGGGATCTAGTAAAGGGATTGTCTTGATATATTTTGCATTTTCTTGAATTTCGCTGGCACATTCTTTGACAGAAACTCTAGTAATAACTTTTAGGTGGAACATAGAGAGATCAAAATAAAATTCAGAAGGACTGATTGAGAGAAGCTTCCAACATGAAGAAGGTTGATTCTCAACAATATCTAATTCAACAACTTTTATGAATGAAGAGGAAGCTTTATTGAAAAGATTTTGAATATAAAGATTCTCAATATTTTGTTCATTTTTTGGCATTTCACAGAAAAATACAGATTTTCTTCCAGCTTCCACTTTTATGAAAAAGAGTTTCATAGAATTACCCGATGAACCAAAAGTTACTGGCTTTGATACCAATTTTACCACTAGTTGCAGAGTCTTCCTCCAACAGAGAATGAAGCTTGCAGAAAGATTGTTGACTCTGCTACACGAACTCTTACAAAAACTTGTACACGAGCCTTTAGACAAATCCAATGCAAAACAAACTCTTTCAACGATCTCCTACCTATTAAGCAAAACTTCACTCCACAATCCTAAGGGAACAACCAATGAACCTTGGATTAACCTCAGACACTCAAAATTATAACTCTGAGATATTACACACCCAAAAATCAGAAAACTTCTTCTTTTATTTATTTGTAGAATAGTTCATTACAAGAAAAGAATCTCATATCTTATCAGAGATTGACTGCTAAGGCATTTATTAGTTGTACCAACTCAGAATTGAGATAGAAACTGAAGGCTTCATGGCCCTTTGCAGACTCTACCTATAAACCAGATAACTCAAACCAAAAATACTCTTTTTTATGAAAGTCTGGCCACTTTAGGTTCTCACCAGGCTCATAGGTCCGGATGCATAGGCTTCTGAGACTTAAAAATTTTTATGACTCAATACAGAATAAATAATTTCTCTATGATGAAAGTTGATCACTTCAAGACACATATGAAAAGTGCGGATAGTTCTTGACTCTCAGACTTAATCTCTCCAACTCTCAAACTCTCGGTGCCTTGAATGGTTCATTTTCCCCTTATTTATAAGAAGTGGAGGGAACAAAGGGCATATTATGGTACGAATGATACTTCATAATATCTTTTCCATAGATGCTCTGAGATGAGGGTAAAACCACACCAATCATTAGAGAAGTGCTTCGAGTCTCAAAGAATCGTCCGGTAATATTTCGGACAAGGAATCGTCTAAAAGATATACAAGGTGGATTCATGAAGCATCTCATGAAATTTTTATTTACATATTGGAGATATTATCATAATCTCATGATACCGGTCACTCTCATTCTCAAGTGACTAGACATTACATTATGTTACACGGTGGATGCTTTTTTTGTGTAAATCCCATGAGAAACGAATATGAATATAGAGTTTAACTTCCCAACATATTTGTGCCAAGGAATATTTACTTGGCATATCTCTCGATGTTGTCCCATGCTTTCGTAAAGATGCGTAGGACTATCATAGGCTTTCCTAGTACTATTTGGTGCTTTATTCTTGTCATGACTAACCATTGGTGGTTTTTTTCCATGAAATCTAAAAGAATTCCATCATCTATAAATATGTTTAAATCTGATATAGTTTTACAGGGTTGATGAAAATAGTCTATACAATATTCACATGCTTGTTGGTAGTCTCCTTCAAAGTAAATAGGGTCCATAGTAGTCTTTTTTATGTCGAACCATGTCCACCATTATTTTAGCCAAGTTGGTCGATGTAGAAGTAGGGTGATGAAAATTGATACGAATTTCAGGAGTGTATAATAGGTCCCATCTGGTCTGTCTCGGAATAGTGGGTTCCACCATAACTTTTTTTATTCAGAAAAATCATAAACATAATCAGGAAAGAAAAGTTCTGGATTATGTTGTGGCAATAGTGGTCTATGATGAAATGTTGGATCTCTAGTTCTGTTTATCACAAAATATTTGTTAAAAATATTAAATCTGTGGTTTTCTTTAGTAGATATAATGTTCAGGTCCCAGAAATGGAGATTTAGGGCTTCCTCCGCTAGGTTTTCCATATGTTTGGAATGGTTAAAAACCATGTCATGGATCCATTTGCTAGACTTCGGATAAATATTGCATTCTGGAACTAGATTTTGTAAATCTCCATGAGGTTAGAGATTTACGTCCAAGACCTGTGTGTTTCTCAATTGCCAAGTTGGTTTCCAGTAATCTATATATTCTTGACATTTCATAGATTCTGGAATTTACCTAAAAGTTTCACGATTATGCATAACATCCCACTCCATGACTATGCCCATTAGATGAGTTTTTTCTTGGAGGTTTTATCTACTAAGAAAATCAGTGATGTTGTTATTGGTTCCCTTAATATGTTTTATGTCAAAATCAAAGTTTGAAAAAAATGCCTTCCACCTTGCAAATTTTGATTCTCCTGGTTTTTTAATGTCTTTGGATAAGTCTTTTTTCATAATAGAAGCATTAGTTGTTAAAAGAAACTTCCTATTGATTACATGTATGTCAAACATGTCCATGAAATTCCAAGCTCCCTTTACTTCTTTTCGAATAGTGGATTAGTTCTTCTCAGTAAGATTCCATACACCTGAAGCAAACTGTATGATCTATTCTTCTCCATCTTTAATTTTCTTTAGTACACCACCCCAACCAAGATAATTGGCATCTAATTCAACAATTTTCAACAAATTTTAATCAGAAATATATAATATGCGTAGCTCATGGACTTCCTCTTTGATTTTTCTTAAAAAAGTTGTATGGTCTTCAGTCCATGGACTTGGACTTTTCTGTGGACTTTGATTTAATATTTTTCTATCATGAGCACAATTTTTGTAGAAATTGCAAACATAGTTCAGGCATCCCATAAACCTTTGCAACTACTTTTTATCTTTTATTTCTTCTGGAAATTTATCAGCAGAATAAATTTCATGTTTTGGAAAATGATTTTTTCTAATTTCTATCACATGACCAAGAAATTTGATCTTTATCTGAAATATTTCCATCATTTTCTTATTCAGGACTAGTCTACTATTTCTAACTATTTTCATGAATCTATATAGATGTTTGAAATGCTCTTCTAAAGTTATAAAAAAAATTAACACATTATCAATATAAACAATCAACTAATCAAAATAAGGCTTGAATACTTGATCCATGACTTTCTGAAATTTTGAGGGAGCATGTTTGAGGCCAAAGGACATTACATTCCACTGATAATGTCCTGAAGGTACACTGAAAGTAGTTTTAAATCTATCTTCTTCATGGATAGATACTTTCCAAAGGTCAAACTTCATGTCAAATTTGGAGAAGATTTTAGCACCTGATATTCTGGTTATCAAATTCCCCTTATGATGAATATGATAAGTATCATATGCTAATGCATTATTGAGTGGTCTATAGTTTATCACAAATCTTGGTACTCCCCTTATTTGTTCAAATTGTTTTTTTACATAGAACCCATTGGATTCTCTGATCAGTCTTCTATTTAACATATCTTGAATTTCCTTTTGGCAAATCTTTTTGTATTATTCATTCATTGGGATAGATATACACCTACAAGGTCTACCTATATATTCTAGTTTGTAGGGAAATTTAACAAAATATTGCTTCCTATGCCAAAATGAATATGGTTCTTCTACACAACATTCTGTTTCTAGTTGGTGTCTCAATTTTGCATTTTTTCTTGTCACACTTGTTTGTTTTAATTTTTCATCTATCTTGAGGCAAACCTTTAACTCTTTGAGTTTTTTTAGCATTGCTTGGATCATAGTTGATATTTTGGGAGTGGACATAAATAGAAGTGGAATGTCCTGCAGAAAAAATTCATTGTTTGGCACATAAATAAAGTATCCATATCTGACATCTTCTAGTCTAGCTGAACCATGTGGCTCAACAACTGCCAAAAATGGATTTCCCAGAATGAAATTTATTGGAATGTTTCATATCGCAAATGTAACATTCATGCAATAATCTTCAAATTATAATGTAACTTTAGGAAAATCATATTGAAAATTGATTCCCTGTGCCCCTAAACCTATGACTTCTCTTTTGTATTTAGTCCAATATTTGACCAGGATTGACTTTTTATTTAGTAAATTTATGTCTTCTCTTGTATCTAATAAAGTATTTAGAGAAAAAACTTCATTTTGAATTTTGATCTAGAGTATTACATGATAATGTTGACGTTGTAGAGTAATTATTTTCATATTACTCAATCCTTTAAAATCTTCAGACTTGGTCTCATAGATTTCTACTTTTGGATTCTCTTTAGGGAAAATACGTGCTTCTAAAAAAAAAATCTCCTTCTGTGATTTTCCCATTTTCTAATCTAATGACCTGATTTTTAAGCTCAAAAATTTCTCTTTTTCAAATATTGAATTTCATAGCTGACTTCATTTAGAATAAGGGATCTATGTTTATCTTGTTGATGACTTCTTTGAAATGATTTTGTATTTTTTTCAATTGAAGCATAAAGAAAAAGAGCTTTTGGAGCAGTACCTTTTCTTGCAAAAGCAAATGAAGAGCCTTGATTCGTAAGCATTGTCTCCAAAAATGTCTCCATTAGTTCTCCTTTCATTTCTCCTAATGTAACATTTTAATCCCTGCTAGTACTTTTTCTTCTTCATCATCAATGGTATGAGCCATGCAAAATTTTAGCTTTTGAGGTGGTACTGACTCTTCCTCAGAACTATATTCATGACCAAATTTTGCAATGCTGCAGTGGAAATCATCAAAATTTGTGCAATTACAATTGTGAAAAATAAAACAACGTCATTTTCTAAAGACTCTGACTCATAAATACTGAAACTTGATATTTTAGTTGAATCACAAAAATCTTGTCCTAACATGTGCACTTGTTCTTTGATGTGACAATTAGGACAATTTTCTTATTTATGAAGTTTAGAGCCACATTTGTAACACCAAATGTGAGCTAGTGGGATTTTCTATTCATTCCTTTCTTTTTCTTGTTGGATTTTGTGTGCATCTTATTGAGACCTTTCCCCTTTATGAAATCTATATCCTTATCATCGTGGACAATTATTTGAAGTATGGTCTTGTTGTTCATGTAGCCAACAAGTTATTTCACTTCATGATTCATGTTTTTGCGTCCAAAGGTGGGTATCTTGAGGACCATAGTAGTGAGATCTGGCGATTCTTTTGTAATAGTCTTTGTTTGAATTTCTTTTATATTTTCTAGGTTGTGGAGAATGCATGTTCTTCTTTTTGGAATTTTTATTCATGGCTTTCTTTACCCTTTTCTTATGTACAACTGGATCATCTAAGGATAATCCATACTTATTACAATTTGATTTGATGTCTGGTAATCTAGATAATTTATGCATAGACTTATTCACCTTCATATTTGTACACAAACCAACCAGAGCTTTAGTTATTATGCAAAAAACATTTCTCCAAATATAGGATTCATATGGATTTTGAAAAACTTCTTGAGTCTTCAAATAATCTACAAATTTGGAGGGAAGAGCTATAAGATATACTTGTTTCCACATGAAGTTGTTGCTATATTTTACCACATATATTCTTTGAACACAATCCATGTGGAAATCATCATATTGGAAGATCTTTCTGTATTTTAAACTCATCAAGACCATTGAGTGCTTGTTTGAAATTTCAATTTCAGCACCACACGAATGTTCAAGGATCATTGATGTTAGTGCTCCAATCATGTTATTATGTGCGCTACCATCATCATTCATTAAAACATCACCCCCTTCATATTTTACTACTTCTTCTGCCATTTTTCCAATAAGTGTAGGGGAAGATTCAACTTCCCACCATCTCTAAAGGGTACCAGTGAAGCATTGTATTAGTGCCTTACAAGCTTCAACTTCAAATTTTCCTTTCCAGTCTATATTCTTTAAACATTTGATCTATCATTTTCCTTATTCCCGAGCTTAGATTATCCACATTCCATTATTTGTGAGAATTTAGATGAAATATTTGTGATTTAGGCAATCTTCGTTCACCACTTAAATCAAGAGTAGGGTATTTAGAGAATTGGTTGGGTAACGAATCACATACAGGAAAAATATGAGAATCAAAAGAAGACTCAGTTTTTCTAGATTTTCTTTTGGGAACATAGTCGAACACTAATATCTCTTTCATGTTTTTCAAGCCTTTCAAATTCGTTATTTGTAATTCAATAATTCACGCTAATGAGCTGGAATATTACCTACGCCACAAATTTGAACCTGGTGCCTCATAAATGGATTGCAGGTTGAATTTTCAATTTATGGGTTATGTCAGTTTTTCTCTATGACCTTCCATTAGATCTTCCACACAACACTTTTGTGTTTCATCACATTCTTTGACATGGAAGGGGTGTGATGAGTCGGTGAATCACATTTTTGACATCAGATTGGTGTGATGTATCACTAATCTCCTCCATTACGTAATTTTTTTATTTTCATCCCACTTGATCTCTGTGCAAGGTGGAATGGTCGCTCTGCATTTTTTTTTTTAATTAGTTGACTTCTTTTTCTCTTGTAATGGGGTTACCAGTTCACAAATTTTCTTTAAAAAAATTCTTCCAACAACACAATAACTTCATTCCATGAAGGTGATCACTCATCCATCATTCTTCACAACAATTACTTCTTCAAATAGAGAAGACTTCTTCTCAAGATGTCCACTCATGTTCTTCGTTGCTGTCTCAAGGAGTATTAAGAAAAGTGAGCTCTCATACCATGTTAAAGAATGAAAAATGTGGAGGAGAGGTGATTTTCTCAATATTCAAAATCAATTAAATAGATTACATATGAGACATCAACATTAAATAAATCAAGTAGAACTCAGTTTAACTTGACTAAAGTCTAACTGACTGTGACACTTGGATGGACAGTTATGACACATAGCAGGGATGTACAGTTATAACAAATAACATGTGGTTGAAATTAAATTCTCCAATAAATATGCCATAGATATTTTTGTATAGCAATATGAAATATTAAAATAAAAAAATATAAGTTTGTATTTATAAAATGTGAAATTAACATGAATGAACACCTTCTCTCAATGTACAAACAATTTATAATCTATCCAAACTAATTAAAGAGATCAAATCTACATTTATTAATGTGATTTTATATAAATTGTAAAAGTTCATTACTGTGAGAAAATATAAATTCAAAAACCGGTTGCATTTACACTTAAGTTTAAGTTTTCCTTTTTATACACAAAATTTTATTAACAGGAAGGGTTGCAGATAAACAGGTCCCCGCCATAGTGAATGTCATTGTTGTGAGAGGTTATTTCCAAGCTCTCTCCTCGAATAATATCCCTTCGTTAAACACAAAATAAGATTAAAAGCTTAAAATGAGATTAAAAGGCTTTTGAAGGTCTATAAAACAATAACACTAATCATTATTTGCAATTATTTTGCAAGTAAAAGGAAAACAAAGTAAATTTATTTTGTTATTTCAATATGCGAATATAATCTTGTTTTTTTTTTTTAATGCGACATACAAAAATCCCTTGCGTTATGGATGCACAAGCCAATTGGACCATTGTTTGATGTTGCAGGTTCTGTTTGCTCAGAGTTGTCTCTTACATCTGCAAGTCACAGTTCTCTCTTACATCTGCAAGTTATAATTGTGCAAATCTAGTCATCCAATAATAGTGTCAACTAATTCATTTGGATACATTCCTTGGTGGTTGAAACATGTAGCATATACTCCTTTGCATCTAATGAACGATGGATCCTCTTTGTATGATACAATGATGAACCTGGTGAGGATAGTTTGGACCATATCCCACCATGCTCTTGGGTTGTTAACAAGTATGTAATCAACCTACACCAACATAATTTTAGCCAAAACACTGAATATAATTTAAGGTATTTTAGATCTTGAATTCATTAATATATTTCGTACCTGCATTATCCATGGAAGGGAGGAACGAAAAAGAAGGTAGGGACAAGCCACCATAGATGCATATTTAAAATATATGTCAAATATTTATGATAAAAGACCGAAAAATTCATAAAAAAAATGAAAAATAGGAGCCTATAAATTTCACAAACTGCACACTATAAATTGCAAAAAAATTCGTGGATGGATTTGGCACAAAATGAGGTGCCAAAAAAATCAATGCAATCTATTATACAAAAATATTTATCAAGAAATTAAAAAAAACAATATTAACCCCGAGTCCTTTTTGTTTCCTAATGAAAATAAGTGGGAATCAGTTAGTTTACACTCAAACAAACCAAATTTAAAAAAATTTAGATAAAAACTATTGAATACACTCAACTACTGAAAATACTCATATATTACACACTAAGGTGTATGCGAAAATACACACACACACCAATTACATTTAGATTACTCTATTAAATAGAGTTTTCCATATCTAACTTATTCCTAAGTTAGAAGGAGAGGTTGAGGGAATTTCTCAACTATTACAAACCAACATCTCAAATATAGGATGTAAGAATTAATTCCAATATCCCCTCTTAATGCTTACATTACATAAATTTATTGAAAACACAATCAACCTTTATCTTATCAGTAGATGTTGCATCGAGTTGTCTCATAACCCTCATAAAGGTGTAGTGAGCAAGTTGGATTCCCGTGTTCAGTTCCTGAACTCCCGAATCAAGGACCTCTAAAAGTCAATTACTGGACAACATCCCAAACCGTCACATAGCCTCATTAGGAGACCACTCCATGTCTATGACCAATGAGGGATCCTTCCCTAGATCCGCAACTACCATACTATCTCGACAACCATCCATGTTGAGCCTTACTTCCACTTGGTCTCTTCAAACACAATTGATTACATGTTTGCAATCAATGAACTCCTAATCATTCTATGGATGAGCTCCCATCCACCGAAATACATGGGTGCTAACCGCTGTACTCGCCAATTATCTAGGGAAGCCGTTTAGATACAAAATGTATCTAGAATCAGTTATTGCATCATAACCTTTTTATCTAAGTTTGAAAATTCATCCTCTCTTAATTTAATTTTTTTTTATAATACTACTAAACCACAGGAATTTCAACATGCCATATTCAACCATAGAACTCAGCCACACCCAAAGAGTATTATAGTTTTTTTTTTTTTTTTTCAGTCCAACTTCCTCTTCAAAATCATTTTGAATAACTGAATGTTCATTCAACTGCCAAATTCTATCATCCCATAGAGACCCATAGAAATCCTCCGTAATCTCGGGATAGTCGTGAACAACGTCCAAAAAAATAACATCGACCATTGAATCCCTCAATATAATTGTTGATGATGATTCCAAGCTCGTTTGGGTAAATATTTTCTACAACAAAACCAAGCTCAGCATGAACATTGTAGTAGTACGTTAGGTCTCCTATATCACATGTTGAGGTTGTTTCAGAATTTGATCCCTTTGCAGTTAATTCGCCTTGCTTAGATGAATCAACACTCCCTTTCTCGTCACTGGACTCAGTTTTATTTTCTGCTTGTGCCTCCAATACAAGTCCATCTTCCCGTGCCTTTATAACCACGTTGAGCTCATTCATCCACACTACAATTTTGAACATTTTCTGTCAATTCGTCAAAGAGGTCTCGGCTGAGTTCCCATCGATTGGGAGCCATTTATAAGCCACAATGGCTGTGTATTTGAACATCTATTCTCAGGTTGGTAGAATAGATCCCACCGATAGCTGGAACTTAGCCGAAATATTGCTGAACAGAGCCCTGCCAATGAGGCAATGACAAAAATTTATCCGAAAAATGACGGACTACCAACTCGTCAGTGGTCGTAGCATCAAGCTCACTGAGATGGTTGTATGTGAATCTAATTTGAACGATGTCTGGTACACCAACAAGCATGAATTGCAAAAAATCTATTACGCTTGCATATAAACAAAAATATTTTACTATCTTTCACAATCCCAACTCTAGTACGAGTCTGAAGCTCCGATACCAAGATAAAAACTACTGAATACACTCAACTACTGAAAATACTCGTATATTACACACTAAGGTGTATGCGACAATACACATACACACCGATTACATTCAGATTACTCTATTAAATAGAGTTTTCCAGATCTAACTTATTCCTAAGTTAGAAGGAGAGGTTGAGAGAATTTATCAACCATTACAAACCAACATCTCAAATATAGGATGTAAGCATTAACTCCAATACATTTTCCAATCAAAATCCAAATGGAATAACTACAAAAGTAAATAAGCTAGGTTTCCATAGGTTATGTACAAACACAATAATTTGGCCAAGTTTTCAAAGATATTTATAAGCACATTAGTAATATTTTTATGCCAAAACATGTATTTCATGTTCATGTATGTCAAGCTATTGATTAACTTGCCAAATAAATTGGCCAAGTTTTCAGAGATATTTATAAGTGTATCAAGAATAATGTTCTTTGGCCAAGTTTTCAAAGATATTTATAAGAATATCAAGAATAATGTTGTGCCAAAACATGTATTTCGTGTTACTGTATGTCAAGTTGTTGGTTGACATGCCATAAAATAAGATACCAAAGGTTAATCCATCCCTTAAATGTGACTTAATTTTCCCTGGTTATTATTCTATCGACTGCTATACATCTATTTCTAATATTGCTTTCCCCACTGATCTCTTATTTTGTTTATTTCTATAACATGTTTTTTCTTATCCATCATAAAAAAAAATGCTAAATTTTGGAGGGGAAAATCAACAATTTCCAGTGCAAATTAGCTATCAAAAGTTATAAATTTAAATTGACCAAAAAAATAAAGGAGAGAGTTGCTTTTAAGTAGACATCTCTTTTTCTTTTATCCCTTAATTTCAGCTCTTTGTAGGATGTGATCACATACGGACATGAAAGGCATGAAAACAAACATTTTATCTATTAATTTCAAGTCCCTTCTATAATTTTTTATCACGCGACGAGATTTTTACCATAGAGGTTCAAAAGATTTCAAAATTCTTGAAAAAATTCATATGAAAAAATAAAATATAAAAACAAGAAATTGAGTCAATAAAAATTACAAAGCTAAGAACATAAGCATGGCAGCAGGTAAAAAAATGTTGTAAATGGAAGCATGGGTGGACCTCATTCACCTATAAGCAGAGCAATAACTTAAATGAGAAAGCCAGGTATGGAGTGACCAATCAATATTTTTGGTTAAAGTTTCTTTGCCCAGATGGGGTAGACACGTGGGTTATAAGGCCAGTGCAGGCAACTTGTGTTAATTTACAAGTACATGTGCTTTGTTTAAGTGTATTTTTTAATAATTTATTTATATATATTATAAATTCCATATTAATGCTTTCTAAAAAATACAGTGAAATTAAAAAATAAAAGCAAGAATGTTGGTAGCTATGTTGGCTTGCATGCATCCCACGTGGTCCCTTTGGACTCTGGGAATCCCATACTAGTCAAATATATTGCCATGCAACAATTATTGTTCATTCAATATGCAAAGAAACGTAAATTGCTGGCCAGATCTGATGTGTAGGAGTAGTGATGACACAACTAGCCAACGATGGAAGAATGCATTCTTATGGAAATCCCATACTTCTTACCTCTTCATCTCTTTATATTCTATTTATTATATTGAATCATTGACCACCTATAAGGAAGGACCCTACTAGTTTTATTTATTGATTGAAGAAATAAACTTCAATATATCTAAGAAGCTTACCTTCTCTATTTCTAGTCAAAACCGAAATATCAATATCTTAGAAAAAGAATATCCTTTCTTTTAGGCAAACAAATCATAGTAATCCATGCTTTAGCCAAGAGTGAAGTTGTGAATATCTTTTATTTTAGGCAAACAGATCATAGTAATCCATGCCTTTAGCCAAGAGTCAAGTTATTATTCTTGAAAAAAAAATGATTCATAAATAAATTGGGGTGTGAAGTACCATGATTTCTTCGATTCATTCAATTGGTTAAGTTTGGTAGTTGTACAATTGTACATTTCTTTTTTCTTATAAGCCCACCCTCCTCTCTGAAACTATGCAAAAGGTACGTCGTCAGGGCACATCCAAGTATTTGAAACAAATAGATTTTTGCATAGCCATAAGCATCATAGCTAGTCATTGATATACCAGAAGCAAGGGAAAAAGCATAACCAGAATATCTAGTAGCCAACCTGCCCCTTGTTCGGTGTGGAGCCTGATTATCTTGTTTAATTTGTATCACAACGTTGGAACCCTGTACCTTAATGGGGCGACAACGCTACCCGAAATTAAACACTGCCTGGGGGGTCTAGGGGAGGGCGGCTGCGACTTTATGGAGCCCCACACTAGTGGGGGGTTTCAAGCTAAAAATAGATGTAAAATTGCCTTGTAAAAGTATAATAATTTCTAGTCAATCTGGGCCGTTCATTAGGCGGATGATATGATGGTAGAAGTTATGTTTATTTTAGGGTTTTTTGCCCTAGAAGGAAACCCCTCACTTTGTATGAGGGTATTGTATTGCGGCTGTGTATTGTAGGTGTATTCTCAGAGTGAGAAATAGATAGGGAGACTGTGAGAGAGAACAGAGGATATTACAGCGGCTCTGCTATAGGTTGTGTCTCTTCATTTTGTTGGATAATAGAAAGGAATGACTAGCTGTTTGGGGTGGACATAGCCCAAACTGGGTGAACCATGTATATCTGTGTCTCTCTAGTTTTATGTGTTTTTGTGCTTGTGTTTTGCGCATATTTTATGTGTTTCATTGCTATGTAATATTTATTTTTCTAACAATTGGTATTAGATCCGAAGGTCTATTTGGCTGATAAACTCACAGGAAATAAGGGTTCCTAGTTCGAGTGGGAGAAATGGCGAAAGATGGTAAATTTAGGGTCGAGAAATTTAACTGCCAAAACTTCTCGTTGTGGAAGGTGCAGATGGAAGATTATATGTATCAGAAAGATTCGTACCTACCATTGAGCAGAAAAACAAAAGAGCCAACGACTATGACAGACGCATAATGAGATATTCTTGATAGAAAGGCACTCGGAACAGTACGGTTGTGCCTTGCAACATCGGTAGCCTTCAATATTTTGAAGGAAACAATGGAAAAGGGTTTGATTAAGGCGTTGGCGAAATTATATGAAAAACCCTCGGCCTCAAACAAGGTATTCATTATGAAACATTTATTTAATATGAATATGTCAGAAGGTGGATCTTTTGCAGAACATTTAAATGATTTTAATACAGTTACCAGTCAGATAAGTTCTGTAGGGGTAAACTTTGATGATGAAGTTAGAGCTCTGTTACTTTTGTGCTCATTTCCAGAAATCTAGAATGGTTTAGTTATGGCCATTAATAACTTTGTCTCTGGATCTAGTACTTTAAAGTTTGATGATGTTGTCGGTGCTATCCTTAGCGAGGAAATGCGACGGAAAAGCTCTGGTGAGACACTGGGTAATGCTTTGAGTGTAGAGTCTAGGGGAAGAAAAATGGAAAGAGGAAAGAGCTCAGGATATCGCAGTAAATCAAGGAAAGGCAGATCCAAGTGCAGATCGTGGATAGTGTGCTGGAAATGTGGAAAGAAAGGACACTTGAAGAAAAACTGTAGATCTCAGAAGGGAAAAGAAGGTGACACACAACAAGAAAAAAATCATGAAGAAAATGTGACAGGTGATGTGTTACAAGATGCTTTTATTCTTTCTTTCGAAAATGTTAATGATTTTTGGGTTGTAGATTTAGGGGCCTCATACTATGCCACATCTGATAAGAAATATTTTCATGACTATGTTCAAGGAGATTTTTGACAAGTCCATTTGGGTGATGATAAACCCTGTAAAATTGTTGGAATGGGTAAGGTTCTTGTAAAAAAATAGAATGGAAACCAATGTCTATTAAAGGAGGTAAGGCATGTTCCAGATCTGAAGAAAAATCTGATTTCAACAGGGTAGTTAGGCAGTGAAGGTTGTGTGACAAATTTCATAGATAAAACTTGGAAGGTCACCAAAGGAGCGCTGGTAATAGAAAAAGGTGAAAAGGTTGGTACATTGTATTTATGCAATGGTATTTATAACTCTGTTAATGCTTTAACTTCCAAAGGAGGAGATGCAACATTATGGCATCATAGGCCTTGACACATGAGTGAGAAGGGGATGAAGATTCTTCACTCAAGAAATTTGTTACTGGGTTTGAAGAATGCTGATTTGGATTTCTGTGAGAATTGCATTTATGGAAAACAGAAGAGAGTCAGATTTCTCAGATTTGGGAAAGAAAGGAAGAGCGAAAAATTAGAGCTTGTGCATATAGATGTATGGGGACCTTCTCAGGTATCATCTCTTGGTGGCTCTCATTATTATGTTACTTTTATTGATGATGAAACTAGAAAACCTTGAATTTATTGTATTGAGAATAAATCTGATGTATTTGATACTTTCAATAAATGGAAAGCTTTGGTTGAGATTGAGACAGGAAAGAAGTTGAAGTGTCTCAGATCAGACAATGGAGGTGAATATTGCAACAAAGAGTTTGATAGGTATGTTTAGAGCATGGAATTCGCAGAGAGAAGATAGTTCCAAGAACACCACAAGAAAATGGTGTGTCAGAAAGGATGAACAGAACAATCATGGTGTGTGCAAGGTGCATGAGATTTCATGCAGGATTGCCTTTACAATTTTGGGCAGATGTGTAGATACTGCTATTTATCTAATAAATAGAGGGCCTTCAAGTTCCTTGGATGGTGGTATTCCAGAGGAAGCATGGACAGGTAAAAAGGTAAACTACTATTTTTTAAACCCTTTTGGTTGTGAGTCCTTTGTCCATATTAATAAAGAAAATAGAACAAAGCTTGAGGAAAAATCAAAGAAATGTATATTTATTGGATATGGTGTTAATTATTTTGGTTATCGCTTATATGGTTATGAAAATCACAAAATCATTAGGAGAAGAGATGTAATATTCAATGAAAATGTATTGTATAAGAATCAGTTGCAGGAAAAGGAACAAGAAAAAGAAAACAAAGAATACACAGTTCTTGATGAGATCACAGAAAAGGTAAAGGTGCCTGAAAATAATAATAATCAGGAGCCACAACAACAATAACCACCACAACAACAACAGGCACCTCAAACACCTGATATTGGTGTTAGAAGATCTACCAGGATAAGTATACCCCCTGAATGATACTCTCCTTCATTATACTATTTATTGTTGGCTGATTTTGGTGAACTTGAATGTTATGAAGAAGTAATGCAGGTTGAAAGCAGGAAGAAGTGGGAGCTAGCCATGGAAGAAGAGATGGAATCCTTAATGCATAACCAAACTTGGGACTTAGTCAGGTTTCCTGCAGGTAAAACTACATTACATAATAAATGGGTTTACAGGCTGAAGGAAGAAGATGGAGGAAAATAGAGGTACAAAGCTAAACTTGTGGTGAAGGGGCTTGCACAAAAGAAAGGTATTGATTTTGATGAAATATTTTCTTCTGTTGTTAAGATGACTTCAATTAGAACTATTTTAAGTCTTGTAGCAGCAAAAGATTTACATCTTGAATAGTTAGATGTAAAGACAACATTTCTCCATGGAGATTTGGAGGAAGAGATCTATATGGAGCAACCAGAAGGATATAAGGTCAAAGGGAAAGAAAAATTAGTGTGCAGGTTAAAGAAGAGCTTGTACAGCTTAAAACAGGCTCCAAGGCTGTGGTATCTAAAATTTGACAAGTTTATGTCTGAACAAGGATATACTAGATGTCACTCTGATCATTGTGTTTATTTGAAAAGGAAACATGATGGAAGCTATATTATATTGTTATTGTATGTAGATGACATTCTTGTTGCAGGGTCTAACATGAAGGAAATAAATGTGCTCAAAATAAAATTGGAAAATTCATTTGCAATGAAGGATTTGGGAGCTACAAAACAAATCCTTGGTATGAGAATAACTAGAGATAGGAAAAATCGCAAATTAACACTGTCTCAGAATGAGTTCATACAAAAGGTGTTGAAAATATTTAATATGCAGAATGCAAAACCAGTTAGTACACCTTTTTCTAGCCATTTCAAACTTATTAAGGAGATGTGCCCCAAGACCCAAGAAGAAATGGACTATATATCTAAAGTTCCATATGCATCAGCAGTTGGAAGCTTAATGTATGCAATGGTCAACACAAGGCCTAATATTGCACATGTAGTGGGAGTTGTAAGCAGGTACATGAACAATCCAGGAAAAGAACATTGGATGGCAGTAAAATGGATTCTCAGATATTTGAGAGGTACCACAAATTAAGCATTATTCTTTGGTGGTTCAAACATTGCTCTACAGAGATATGTTGATGCAGATATGGCAGGTGACAAAGATAACAAGAGGAGCACTACAGGATATTTATTTACTGTAGGAGGAAAAACTATCAGTTGGGTTTCAAAAATCCAGTTTTGTTGCACTTTCAACAATAGAAGAAGAGTATGTTGCTACTATAGAGGCTAGTAAAGAAATGATTTGGTTACAAAGGTATGGATGAATTGGGTAAGAAGCATGATATGGGCACGTTATATAGTGATAGCCAAAGTTCCATTTATCTTGCAAAGAACTCAACACTTCATTCTAGGACTAAACACATACAGCTCAAGTACCATTTCATATGGTCAGTATTGGAAGATGGACAGTTGAAGCTGGAAAAGATACACACTAGCCAAAATCCTGCAGATAAGCTAACAAAAGTTGTAACTAGGGAGAAACTGAGATTATGCTCAGTTTCAATTGTTCTTCAAGGATAATGATGAAGATGAGAAACAGCCAGGTTCGAAGAGGAGTCATTGTCCAGCAAATGAAGCAGCGATGCAATTTCTACATTCAGTCTCCAAGTGGGAGATTGTTGGGTGTGGAGCCTGATTATCTTGTTTATTTTGTATCACAACGTTTGACCCTTGTACCTTAATGGGGCAGCAATGCCGCCCAAAATTAAATGCTGCTTGGGGGCTCCAGGGGGGGCAGAGGGGTATTAGTATCTCAGAAAAATAATATCTTTTCTTTTAGGCAAAAAAATCATAGTAATCCATGCCTTTAGCCAAGAGTGAAGTTGTGAATATATTTTCTTTTAGGAAAACAGATAATATTAATCCATGCCTTTAGCCAAGAGTCAAGTTGTTATTCTTGAAAAAAAAAAGGTGATTCATAAATAAATTGGGTGTGAAGTACCACGATTTATTCGATTCATTCAATTGGTTAAGTTTGGTAGTTGTACAATTGTACATTATTTTTTCCTTATAAGCCCACTCCTCTCTAAAACTATGCAAAAGGTAGGTCGTTAGGACACATCCAAGTATTTGAAACAAATAGAGTTTTGCATAGTCATAAGCATCATAGCTAGTCATTGATATACCAGAAGCAAGGGAAAAAGCATAAGCAATATATCTAGTAGCTGACCAACCCCTTGTTGGGTGTGGAACCTGATTATCTTGTTTATTTTGTATCACAGCATTGGACCCCTGTACCTTAATGGGGTGGAAACACCGCCTGAAATTAAACGCTGCCTGGGGGGTCCAGGGGGGGCGGCAGCTAAAAACAGATGTAAAATTGCCTTGTAAAAGTATAATAAATTCTAGTCAATATAGGTCGTTCATTAGGTGGATGATCTGCCAGTAGAAGTTATGTTTAGTTTAGGGTTTTTTTCCCTAGAAGGTAACCCCTCGCTTTGTATGAGGTTATTGTATTTTGGTTGTGTATTGTAGGTGTATTCTTGTAGCGAGAAACAGATAGGAAGACTGTGAGAGAGAACAGAGGATATTACAACGGATCTGATGTAGGTTATGTCTCTTCATTTTGCTGGATAATAGAAAGGAAAGACTGGCTGTTCGTGGTGGACATAGCCCAAACTGGGTGAACCACGCATATCTGTGTCTCTCTAGTTTTATGTGTTTTTGTCCTTGTGTTTTCCACATATTTTATGTGTTTCATTGCTCTGTAATATTTAATTTTCTAACACCCCTTGGATTTGATTATGACCAAGGAACCCGACTCATTACTGGACTTAGTTCTTAAGCATTTATGCAATTTACCTAAACATAAGAATGGGAGAAAACAAAAAAACAAAGGTTGTCCATGGGAGCATGGGTTAAGTTGATTCACCTATAGATAGAGCAATCAAAGGAGGTATGGGGTGAGCAGTTAAAATTTTTGGTTAAATTTTCTTTCCCCATAACTCGACAAAGGACGTGGTAGACACACATGATACATGTATGCAGGGCCAAGGCCAGAGGATGCAAGTTGGGTTGAGGTTAATGAGTTGAATGTTTTCCATGTCTTATATATATATATAGATATAGATATATAATTTTTATAAGAAATATGTCATTTTAATAAAAAAAATCACAAATATAATATTTGAAATTAAAAATGAAAAAAATTAATTAATAAATAAAATTAATAAAACTAATAAATTAAATTAAATTAAAAAATAAAAGCAATAATTTTGGGTGGTCATTTAGACTTACATGCAACCCACATGCTCTCTATAAGAATCCCATGCTATCAAATATATATCTCAGCCTATCATATATATTTCCATCTAATAATCCCATACTATCTAATATGAAAAGAAACATAAATGTACTTGAGTATATTTCAATGTTTAATGGCGACCAAAAAATATTTATGGCCAGAACAGAAAGAAAGATACAATATCCAAAATATAGGTCGAGGGAGAAGGAAGACTCGCAGATGGAATGATACAATCAAGAGAGACACAAAGCCATAGAAACTTGACAAAACAATCTGGTTCTTGGCCAGAAAATGATAGTGTAGGAAAGAAAGATAGTAAATGTTAGGAAAGATAGTAAATATTAGGCTCGGGAACACATTAAAGGAGAAATAAATGTATATATAACTGAATGGAAACTAAAATAAACACACACACAAGTAAGCACACAAATTTACGTGGAAAAACCTTGAAAGTGTGTAAGGAAACCTCCATGGGGTAAGGGATTTGAAACTATATTATTCAATGATAACTCTCCTTAGTTACAAGCTTATTCAATGATAACTCTCCTCAATTACAAGCCTCTCAGGCCAACTCAATTAAGATGAGAAATTTTGTACCAAGTGTATATCACACCCTTTTTTTCACCTCGCGGAGCCCTAATATTATTCATGAAGAGAAAGGATGACACATTATGGTTGTGCATATATTATTAATAGTTGAATAGAGAAAAAATGAAGAACAAGGACCCACTACCTAGATTTGATGACTTGATTGATCAACTGAGAGGAGATGCAGTGTTCTAAAAATAGACCCGGGATCTAGAACTTATCATCAAGTATGAATTAATAACAAAGATATCCTTAAAACAACTTTAGGATAAGATATGAAAACTACGAGTTTGTGGTGGTTCCATTTGGGCTTACCAATCCCTCAACCACATTTATGTATCTAATGAACAATGTTTTCATTCCATATTTGGACAAGTATGTATTAGTCTTCATGGATGACACCTTATTCTACTTGAAAAATAGAGAAGATCATGAAGAAAATTTGAAGGTATTGTTGCATTTGTTGAGAGAGAACAAGATTTATACCAAGCTCAACAAATTTTATTTCTTCCATTCATAGTTCTATTACTTGGGACATGTCATTTCAAAAGGTGTGGTAGTGGAACCTGAGAATATTAAGGCCATCATAGAGTGGCCCACTACCAAAAATTTCACTCAATTGATATCTTTCATGGGATTGAATAGATATTATTTATTATTCATTCAATATTTCTTGAAGATTAGGAATCCAATCACAACTTTGAAAAGAAAAGGATTCAAATTAAAATGGATATTAAAGTGCATAGTTAGTTTTGAATGGATTAAGCAATTGTTCACATGTGCACCTATTTTGCATATAACTTATCTAGAAAATGACATCTTGGTTTACATATATGCATGAAAGGAAGGAATAAGTAGTATTTTTTAAGTCAAGAATATTAAATGAGTATCAAAATAACTGATACTCATGCCTTAGAGTTTGTAGTGATAATGCACAGATTAAAAATGTGGACGCACTACTTACTTGGAAGGAAGTTTGTTTTAAGGTTAGACCATGTAGCGTTGATATGTTTGTTTGATAAGCCCAATTTAAATGCAAGACAAGCTACGTAGTTGGATTTGATCAATGACCTTGACTTTGAAATAAATAACATCAAAGGAAATGAGAAAAAATCAATAGACTTTCTTAATAAAATATTGTAAGTGGCACACTTGGAAGCCATGGGAACTTGCAAATTTAATATTAAAAAAAATATCAAGGAAGCATTAATAGAAGACAAACAATTTTAGAATGTGAAAGATCGCTTATAGATGGATCCAGAAAGGCCATTGAGTAATAGTTGCATGCTCATAGATGATGATGTAACACCCTCTTCCCACATCTACCTAAGTAACCAGCCAACCGAGGTAAACATGTGACAAGAGGCTACTAATACAAGATTCAACCTCCTAGATAACCTTGAGGAAGTGGAACTGATGGAAACCTAACAAACACACCTTAAACAACATCATTAAAATCCCCATGAGGTATCCCAACCCTTCAGGCCTCTTACACCTAGGTTAGAATGGTTTTATGACCACATTGAGCCTTAGCTGCAAGCACACCACAACAAGGTAGCAGGTGGGAGGCTATAGCCGCAAACACAACACAAAAAACATGTGTCCAAGACCCCAATTACTCAATTATGTGCTTGCAACTCCATGATTTGAGCCACCTTTTCAGGCCTAGAGCCCAGGTCACTTCCCAAAACTTCATGAAAGCTTAAGGGATGATAAATAACAATAGGACACTCCTATGGAAGAAATAACATCAACAAGAACTCAACTGGACCCCTCCTAACCATTACAGTGATTTTTTCAAACATGTCACAAAAATTGAATGTAGAGGTATAAAAAACATATTTAAACATAGGTTTCTCACACTTATCTGAGAATCGCTAAGAATTATTTCACACTTACATCATTACACGACATACAATCTATTTGAACATAGGTATGCTGTACATTCATTTACAAGTAAAAACATGGGGAGAGCCATACATCATTACTCATACAATACATGCTTATAGCCAACACAATAACCATAGAAATACAATGGATACAACAACAATAAAATCCATACATAAACCAATACATTTGCATACAAAATACAAAAGGAATTAATTTCTCATTAATGAATGTAGAAGCCAACCAGAGATGGGACTTCCACATTCCACCTGACCATAGGTCAGTTGAGCCAAATCTCTGTTCAGCCAATCACCCTTATTCCATATTCCAAGCATGAATGTGGGATTCAAACTGAAAGAACCAACCAGGGCACCCCAAGGCTCAACCACCTCATCCTCAATAATAAAAATAAGGCTTTACCATGATCCATCCTAGATCACTAGGCCAACACAATAAACATGTCATAACCAACTTTATCGTGATCTATACCCAATCACTAAGCTGAGATAAGCATGGATATCACTGGATTTTCTCTGCCTACACCATGATGATTTTTCCTGTCTCCTAGCCTCTCAGGCCTTACCACAACCCAGAGTTTGAATCAGGGGTCACTAGGTCCTAATCTGAGACACCACCCTCTAGTCTCTATTGTATATCGTTCCATTCACACACATGTATTCCTAGGTCTAATCAAGGGAAACCACATGTCAAGATTTACTGCAATCCAATCCTGAATCACTAGGCCCTAAACTGAGGAAACACCTCTCGGGATTTACCACAATCCAAACCCGGATCACTAGGCCCTAAATCTAGGAAACACATAAAACAGTTCTATGTCATAATAATGATAACATTCAGAGATCCACCTCACTTAGCCTCAAATAAATCTGGTAATCCAGCTGAATGGTAATAAGTGAGAACTCCAAAACACCATGGATATCAAGAAATGGCAAGGTTAGGTTGAAAACATTGTCACACCTAGCAAAACCCATGCCAAGATAGAAAAAAACCACATGCAATACCATGCATGGCGGATATAAAAAGGAAATCATACATGAAAATAATTACTTGGAAAGAATCATGTTGTAGCTGCTTGATTCCTCCTCTTCCTTGCTTGAACTATCCTTCTTCTTTCTTTCTTTTCCTTTCTTTCTCGAATACCAAAGTGCTCCAAGAAAAATCTAAGTGTCCAAGAGAGAGAGAGAGAGAGAGTAATGAGAGAGCTCAAAAAATTGAACTCACAAAAAATTTTGAGCAAAAACTTGTCAACTGATCTGCATAAGCCTTTTTATCAATGAGGCCTCTATTTTATACATTTTCCATTATTTTCCTTCATTTTCCTCCTCACATGAAAACTGCGACCTTTCATCTCCCTTTTCTCCTATTTTCCATTATTTTCATATATAATTGTGCCAAACATTCCATTTTTCTTTTACAAAGCCTTATCCATTTCCTTTTCCAATTTCATTTAACCATAATAAACCGAATGAACACCCGATAGGATGTTTTTCCTGAAATTCATCTTGGAATTAGTGTCCCATCGACAATGGTTAGTATTTTTAACTTTTATTACATGGAATTTTAACGAGGTTTTTTACATAGCCCTCCCCCTTGGGGGACACTGTCCTCAGTGTTCAACCACACATATACCTTAGTAAAACTGCTGAAAAGAAACCATACTTCCCATGGATATTTTTTACACAGCTCGTTGCAGTATTTACAATGAATAACTACTGAAAACATTACAAACATACCATTTAATGGAGCTTTATAACACAACTCATTACTATATTCACAATAATATAAACATATACACATTTTCTCAAGTATAAAAAAAAGGATACGATGCCCATATCAGCAACAAGGGGATCCATAAGCTCACACCTCCACCCTCAAATTAATGCCAAGATTCACCTCCTTCCAAGGAAGTCCAGAATCCACTTCTAAAGTAAAATTATACACCCAATGTCTAGTGCTACAATCTTGCACTACTGTACCTTCATTGAATAGTTACCAGCTCATTGTTCCAGGGTACACTCCCAATGTGCATCTGATTCCATCTAGTAATGTTAATGGCCAAAACAAATCCATCCCAGATGTTAGCGCTCTGTAATTTTCCTGGGATGAGGAAGAAAACTAAAAAGGTAACCACAAACCACTTTTAAAGCTAGGATATAGCCCTTCCATCTTTAGAGAGGGCTCCCTTTGTGTGATTTAATTTATATTTTCATGATTTTAGGCTTCATAATAGAGTTTGAGTTGGGGTTTTTCAAAATTTTGGTTGAATAATGCAGGAAAGTCCATTGGAAATGGAGTCATTAAACTTCTCGGTAATCAATCACAAATTAACAGAGTAGTTGTAACAGGGAAAGGTAGGAAAAATCCTCAATCTTAAAATATTTATGGTGTGGGTGGGATGAATCAGATTTAGAATCAATTTAAATATAGAGCATACACAGATGAATTATGTACATAAATATCATAAGAAAATGTTAATATTTCTTAACAAGCCAGATAAGAGCACTGAAAGTAAATTCTACTCATCATCTTTTTGTAAACAATTAGGAAGGGAAATGCAAATAAAAAATTAGAAATAAGAAAAATTCAACATCAGGAAAAACATCATCATTTTTTTTACAAAAGTATCCTAGAACAAAACTGCAGGAAATTGATTACTTTGAGTAAAAATTTACAGCTTACATCAAGGTAGAGCTCTTTTCTTCATACATAATCCAACCCTTTCTAAGTCTTATTACAAAATATTTATAGAATTTCTATTGAACTAACTTCGGATTCCAAAAAGGAACTAATTACAAAATAATATCTAACAAAGATATAGATATTTATGGAAAAAATTTGAACAATAAACTAAAGATAAATACAATCACTCGAAAACTGCAGGAAATTTGGAACTGTTGGAAAATCTTCAACCTTCAAATCTAGAAATTGGTTCATTAATGTTGATATTTTGTCTAGTAATCTAGAGTGGTTTCGGTTGTTTTCACAAAAATTGTTAGTTTCCCTATCAAAATTGACTAACTCTTCCACCTGTATCAACTACCTATCCCTTTGACTGTTGTTTCTAAGTAAAAAACTGAAAAATAATTGCATGCATGTTTATGTTTTCAACATAGTTTATCAATGATTTATTTGTATTTTGGAGTTAAACCAAACTTACATGTTAAAATTTTTCCCCATAGCCTTTGCCTTCATCATATTTTAAATACTTCACCATTTTCATAAAATATTTGGGAAGAAAATATTTTGATAAATGTTTTCCAAATATTTTTCTTAAACATGTAAATAAATTTCATAGGAAAAATCTCAAAATATTTCCTTAAATGGTTTATAAACCATCATTCTTTTTATTTTATTTTAATTTTTTATTTTATGAAATCTATGTCTGGCTCGTAAATCAATTTCTTGTTTCCATGAATTTATATATTTATCAATAAATGGGATTCATAAACATATTTTATAAAAACCATCGACTGATTCCCTTCCCAAGGTTTTTTAAAAACCATGTCTTGTTTTTCCATGGTTGGTAAAGTAACTTTTACTTTCCTTTTTTACTCTTGTAAAATATTTGGAAAATTATTTATCCAAATTTTATGTTCCATGCATTTCTCCTCGCTATATTTCTCTTCTCTATAAAATTTCATTTTACCTCATTTTACTCGGCCTCCTTTTACCTTAGGCTTTCACCTGTAAACTCATTTCATAAACATATGCATTTAAATGTCTCCTTTCCTTTATCTCCTTTTATACGAATATATATAATATTTCTTAGATACTTCGTAGACCTTCCTCCCATATTTTCATAGTATTTAAATCAATATAAATAATGGATTTCAGAGAGGTGGGAGGGGGTAGGTTAAAATTCGAATAGGAAACCGCCCCTCGGAATTCATCAATAAACTTTGATTTAATTATTCACATATCTCGAGGCATTGATATTAGGGAAGTTTAATGTATGAAGTGTGGGGTGAGATCATAAATTTAATTTGAATTTTCGATTTTGACTTGTGAATTTATTATTGGCCGACGTATTTATCCTGATAATAAATGTGGTTTCTATAGTTAGAGATTGGGTTGATTTGTTATTTTTAAATTAAGTTTAATATTTTAAATAGTTTTTTTATAAAAAATATAAGTTTATATATTCTATAAAATTAAATCTCATTTAAAATAAAAAAAAATTAAAAATAACTTAGAGACATTTCATCCTTTAGATAAATAATTGGACAAACAAATTTTGATTACCTATATTATAGGACACTAATAGTGGCTCCAATGTGGATAACATCCTCCATGTGAGGTGTCAATAATATCGTATAGTAGTAGCCTGATCCATTGGGTTGATCCCAAACCTACAACATGCTCTGCCCTGAAACCACTGCAACTGAAACCCAACAGGTAATATGTTCCAATCCTCAAACTGAACCAAATCCATTCTTGAAACTAGAATCTGAACTATACACTGAAAATTGAAAACTCTTCTGCAAACTGAAGTTGAAAATAATGCTCAAGGTGTTGAGCTTATTCATCACACTTCTACTCACTCTAACTTATCCACAAGATGCTTTATCAAGTGAAGTAAAAAAACTAGTGTAGCCATGAAAGAAAATGGCTCGACGACTAGACTTTTATTTCATTTATTTCAAATAAAAAGGAATTTTTTACAACTGGCAACTAGAAATTTAACCAAAATTAATAAAACTAATCCATAAATACAATAAAATCTATCTTCCTTGATGACTAAAAGAAATTGGAAAAAGCGTCTTGGAGATCATGAAGTCCTTCATTTGGTTGATCCTTCTCAAACTGAAGTGCAACAATTTTTTTCTTCCTATCATCAAGATTAGAGACAAGTTTTCTGTGTTATTGAAGTTCTTCAATTGAGGCATCCACATCTTGAATAACACAAATGTATACATCCATGGGGTCTAGAACAACATGCTCCTTATCCTCTTGTAAATGTTGAGTATTAATACCATTATCTAGCTCACTACTCTCATGAATAACATCTTCCTTGTCATTTAAAATGAGCTCACTGTTTTGAATTTCAATACATACAACTTCAGAAATATGAACTTGACAAGCTTCCTTTTGTAATCAAATTCCAGAAAATGAAAAGTCTGAAGAAAAAATCAAATGATAATCCTTATCCATATGTTGGTTTCTTAAAATATGAATATTTTCATTATACCCAAGGGGAAAAAATGAGTTTCCACATCAAGGTCCTCAGTATCTTCATCCTTATCATGATCAAGTAAAAAATTTCAAGTCTACTTCAAATTTTCATCAATTTCAGGGGATAAAACATAATTGTCATCATTAAATTCCAATTTTTTTTCATCTTTATCCAAGGGACTTAGTACCCGCTGAAAATTTTCTTGAATTTCATGGCAACTAACTTCTAGTTTCTATTCTTGATGTTGAGATGAAAATTCATAAAGGGCTTCCTTAATTTCATCATCCATACTCTCCTCATCATCAATATCAATTCCCAAATGTTGCAGAAGACTATCAAAATCTCCACATAAGGTTTCAACCTACACTATGGAAGAGTAATTATCTTTGTAGTTCTTACACAATATTGTGTATAAGTATTTAAGGGAATAAATGCTAGCAGGAGACAATCCTTCATACCAAGACCATGCTTTTTCTTCTAAAGTTACCAAAAACATACTCATTAAACATTCCTCATGAAAATCAAATCCTAATATATGTATGCACATATGAAATTTGATCAAATGAAAGGAAGCATCATCTCCTTTTTCATCTTTGAATTTTGGAAAATATGATTGCCAAACTGTATGAGGCATGTGATTTTGAAATCCTAAAGTATGATCTCGATTCATGGGAGCATACCTTCTGGATGGAGAATTCATCTTCAAAACATGGAAACACTAGTGGAACCTAAAAATATTGATTCCACTTGATTGGAGTTGCTAAGTGAAAGGTACAACGTTCTTGTGTCTAACTGTTGTCCACCATTAGCAATTAGATCTGAAACTTGATAGTATTTCTCAGAGAGGATAAAACCCTCTTCCCTAATATGGTTGCCAGAATGTTAGCACTCCGTAATTTTCCTAGGCTAATGAAGAAAATTACAAAGGTAACCAAAAACCACTTTTAAAGCTGGGATCTAGCCCTTCCAGATTTAGAGAGGGCTCTCTCTATATGATTTAATTTCTATTTTCAGGATTTTATGCTATATATTAGATATCGAGTTGGTGTTTTTCAAAATTTTGGTTGAAGAATGAAAAAACAGTCCATTGGGAATGGAGTCATTAAATTTATTGATAATCAATCACAAAATAACACAGTAGTTGTAATTGAACGGGGTAGGAAAAATATTGGATCTTAAAAGATTTATGGTGTGGTTGAGATGAATCAGATTTAGAATCAAACTAAATATAGAGCATACATAGATGAATTTTGTACTTAAATCTCAGAAGAAAATGTTAAGATTGATTAACAATCCGGAGAAGACTATTGAAAGTAAATTCTATCAGTATCTTCTTTTAAAGAAATAGTAAGGGAAATCCATATGGAAACTCAGAAACAAGAACATTCAACATCAGGAAAAACATCACCATTTTCTTGACACAAGAATCCTGGAACAAAATTCCCTTTGTATTTCTGAAATTGATTACTTCGAATAAAAATGGACAACTTATATCAAGGTAGAGCTCTTTTCTTCATACATAATCCAACCCTTTCTAAGTATTATTACAAAATATTTATAGAATTTCTATTGAACTAACATTGGATTCCAAAAAGGAATTGATTACACAATAATATCTAACAAAGATATAGATATTTATGGAAAACATCTGAACAATAAACTAAAGATAAAAATAATCACTGGAAAATTGTAGGAAATTTCATTAGGGGAATTTTGAGGTATAAAATGGGCCTCCTAAGGAAATTATAAAATACTAGTGGAAATAATAAAATAAGGTTTGGTTACATCATCAAATTTTAGAGGGAAAAAAGAAAAAAAACTATTTTTTCAACTCATATTTTCAACTTATCTCCCTATGGGATTACTCAAATTTCGAGACGAAACAATCATTGGTAGCATAATTGCATTCCTCATCCAATAAGTATCCATGTTGCATACTTTAGATGAACCCTATTATAGGAAAAATAAGAAATACATGAAAAACATGATTACAATTACATGATTTCATGTATTTCTCATTTTTCGTGTAGCAATGTCCATTGAAAGTATGCAACATGGGTACTCCTTGGATGAGGAATCAAATTTTGCATCCAACGAGTGCTCCCACTCGAAATTTGAGTAAACACTTAGGGAGATAAGTTGAAAATAAGAGTTGAAAAAGTACTTTTATTATTTTATTATTTTTTAATATTTTTTCTTTTTTTACTCCAAAAATGGTGAATCATCCATCATGGTTGACATCATAATCTTGAATCTTATTGTTTATTATAAAGTTTATTTTGGTTGTACATTTTTCTTAGTAGGCCCATTTTAGACCTCAAAATTCCCTTAATGGGAACTTCTAGGAAATCTTCACCCTTCAAATCTGGAAACTGGTTCATTAATGTTGATCCTCTACCTTGGAATCTGGAGTGGTTGTAGTTGTTTTTACAAAATATGTTAGCTTCCCTTTCAAACTTGATTAACTTTGCCACATGTATCAACTAGCTATCCCTTTGACTTCTATTTCTCGTCCTAAAGATGAACCACACTAGTTGATTCGAAACGCGTTGACAATTTTATGTCCAATGTGATTCAAATGAAATATTTTGGAAAAATTACTATGATCACAGAAGCATGAATTCAAAAATTGCATTCTTGTTTATATTTTCCACCTAGTTGATCAATGAATTATTTGTATTTTGGAGTTAAACCAAACTTATATGCTAAACTTTTTCCGATAGTATTTTCCTTCATCATATTTTAAATACTTCACCATTGTCACAAAATATTTGGGAAGAAAATATTTTGATAAGTATTTTCCAAATATTTTACTTAAACCTGTAAATGAATTTCATAAATAAAATCTCAAAATATTTCCTTAAATGATTTATAAACCATCCTCTTGTTTTGAAATCGATGTCTTGTTCTTAAATATTTTGCTTCCCTAAATTTATATATTGATGAATAAATGGGATTGATAGACATATTTTATAAAAAACATCAACCAATTCTCTTCCCATGGTTTTTTAAAAACCATGTCTTGTTTTTCCATGGTTGGTAAAGTATCTTTTACTCTCCCTTTTTACTCCTATAAAATCTTTGGATAAGTATTTATCCAATGTTTATATACTCATTCTCATTTTATCTCAGAGGGGAAGGGGGGGGGGATTAGACTAGAGAAGTTTAATGTATGAAGTGTTGAAGTGTTGGGTGGGGTCATAAATATAATTTGACTTTTCATTTTTTTACTTGTGAAGTTATTATTGGCTGACATATTTATCATGATAATAATTGTGGTTCCTATATTTTAGAGATTGGGTTGATTTGTTATTTTTAAATCAAGTTTAATATTTAAAAAATATATAGTTATATATATTTTATAAAATTAAATCTCATTTAAAATAAAAATATTAAAATTAACTTAGAGACATTTCATCATTTAGATAAATAACTGGACATACATTCTTTGATTACCTATATTATAGGATTGTAACACCTGGCCTTCACTTCTCTGCTACACAGTCCATCAGGAAATCCAGTCATCCCCTTCTGTGTAGTCACTCACCTTCCATGTTCTCCGGCTTCCCCTATCCAAGGTTATCCATCCCTTGGCAAGGATTCCTTGCATCGGAAGATACGAAAACCAAGGCATATCGCGGCCTCAAAACCATCATACCAGTCATAGCATGCTCATCAAATTCAATGGACACTATTGGGTACCAGTATCCAAAAATAGCCATGCTCCTAAAGTGTTTCACCAACATACTACTTACTGTTTCAATTCCTTTTGTTGACGCTACTAGTTCCTGCAGTTGGTTTCAACCACCCAAGTGGGAATTTATGTGCTTCCTATACCAAGCACATAACTTCCATTAGATTAAAAATAAATTGAAATAAACTCAAATCATACCTCATGGGTAGCTCGTCAACAAGGTACACTTTCAATTTTGTTCACTTCTTGTCAAAACAAGTCAAAATAGTTGTTTGATCAAATCATCATGTATAAACATATCATATCAAGTTAGCTAAAAAAAAAACCATCATAGATAAAAATCATGAATCACATGTACCCATAATAAACCATAATCATAGATTAAATGTAATCATCATAGACCAAAATCATAAATCACATGCATAGTAAAATTGAAATAAAATATTGATACTTATCCTTCATTGGTCCTTCTACCTTTTTTCTTTCTGTACACATACCAGATCAATTGTCACATTGGGAAAACATCCAGTTCTTTCTCCTCAACCATGTGCACATACACATAGTGTACATCACAACATTTACACCCACATATGACATATAATATCATACAATAGACGCACCCACACTGACATACGACACATATACCTACACCCGGTGTATAATACAACACAATACATACACCTACACCGACATACAACACATACTCCTACACCGTCATACAACACATACATCTTCATCATGTGTACAATAAAGCACAATACACACACACACACACACACAGATATATATATATATATATATATATATATATATATATATATATATATATATATATATATATATATATATATAGAGAGAGAGAGAGAGAGAGAGAGAGAGTATAATGCAACGAATACGCATGTCACGATACCATGACTACACTATGCACATACATAGTACCACATGGCCTCAACACAACGTATATGACATGCAAACAATACCACATGTATACCAATACCATATGCACAACATGTACATAGTACTACCTATACATAATTCTACCTACATAATCTGTGCGCAACATCACATGTACACGGCACCACCTGTACAACGTGAACACAACGCTAAATGTACACCGCACCACCTATAAAATGTGTACACAATACCACATGTACATAAAACCACATGCATGGCATGTACACGACACCACATGTACACTGTGCCACAAGCATGACATGTACATGACACCACTTGAAAACAACACCACTAATACAACATTTTCACATCACCACATTCACACAAAAGTACATGTACAGTCATGGGCACAACACCATATGTACATAGCACCATGTGTAAAACACACACACAACACCATATCTACATAGCATTACATATATAACATGTACAAAGCACCAAATGTACACAACACCGCATATCCAACATTCCCAAAACACCATATGCACACAACACCACATAACCAACATGCGCACAGTACGATAGGTACACCACACCGCATATCCAACATGTACATAGCACCATCTATACCTAGAACTTCATATGCAATATTCACACAACACCATATATACAACCGACATACAAAACCATATGTACATAATAATACATATTTTACATGTACACATCACCATAGGTACAATCACTGAATATACAACATGCACAACATATACCCAAAAATAGTACTCCACAACCATACACCACACACTGACCATGCCTATCCTAGCATGTCGCAGATCACACTACTTTTACTTCACTAATTTACACTTCATCATTACTTTTCCATAACATAAAAATAGGAATAGTACAAACATATAACATTAAATCATATCCACATGACACTTACCTCATACACTAGTACATTTGGCCCAATTTCTGACGGCCAAAATGTCACTCTTGCGACCCATAGGCGTCCCAAGAGCGATAGTTTGAGGTAGGGAAAAACGTGGTTTGACTTAGAGTCGCAATTTCAACACTTCAGTTAAGTGTCGGAAGAGCAACATCTTTTCTGACGTTTCCAGAAGGTCGTCGCTCTTCCGACGCTAGCCAGATCGTCGCTAGTCTAACGTTCCATAACTGTTGCTATTCCGACATTTCATAGCCGTTGCTATTCTGACGTTCCATAACCGTCGCTATTCCGATGTTCCATAACCGTCGATATTCTGACATTCCATAACCATCGCTATTCCGATGTTCCATCACTGTCGTTATTCCAACGTGCCATAACCGTCACTAGTCCGACGTGCCATAACCATCACTAGTCCGACATTTCTCAGGTTTTGAAAATAATGTCGTAAGCCCAACATTTGTGACTTTTAGTTGCTCTATCGACATCTTTCATACTTTTTCGCAAGTCCGACAGTTCAAAATTCATCCAACAACCATTGCTATTCCGACGTTTGTGATTTGTCGTCACTCTACCGATGTCTTGTAGACATTTTCAGAAGTCCGACACCTAATAGAAATTTTTGCAAGTCCGACGGTTGTAATTGGATAGAAAAAATCGTAATATCGATGAAAAAAAATGTATATGGAAAAAAAAAAACAGGTGCAGTCTTCTCTTTTTTCGTGCATTCTATAGGTACCCAACAAGGATCCTCACATAACAATATCAAATTTTATAGGAATTTTATCAATAAAATATCGTGCCTCATCCAAGCACCCAACATGGCCAAGAAGATCAATAATGGAACAATAGTGCTCCACTACATGTTTCATACCATAATATTTACTGATTTAATGAAATTAACGCCACCCATCATCCACTAGGCCTGCATTACAGCAAGAAGAAAGAAAACCAATGAAGGTGATATTGTCTAGTTTTGTATGGGAGAGTTGTATTTGTTTGAAGAGTTTGATGGAATTCTTGCCACACCCATGCATCTACTCTCATCACATTCTAGGAGACCAAATCTAGATTACCGATTTCATCAAAGACCCAGTGTGTATCCTCACTTTCTCCACATTTGGCATAAACATCTACCAATCCACTTCCCACAAAAAAATACAACTGAATATTCTTATTAAGTACATCTTTATGGATCTATTTTCCTTTCTCTAGAGCTACCAAATTAGCACATGCTACAAAAAATATGAAAAGAGTGTCTAGATCCAGTTACACACCTGCAACTTGCAATTAGTGAAGGGGCCTCAAATTTCCTTCTGTGCCCAAATCCTCCAATTATCACATTTGATGACAATAATTCTCTTGAGAATCATAAAAGTAGGGATGAGGTTGGAGATAATCTAATGATTCTCTTTGAGAGTCAGATCATATTCTTTCTTGTAGTTGAATTTAGACTTCAGTGATCCTCACAGGAGTTTTACTTGCTTCTGAACTTTTTGCACACTCCAGTCATTTTGTGAGACAATATTTAACCTTGAACTGTGTTGCCCCTGTCAATGATCTCCCTCTCTCTAATAGGCAGAACTTCGGCATCAAAAACTTATAGGAACATGGTTTCTACCAATGATGCCCTTATTTGTTTAGAAGCAAGGATTAATGCCTTGAACATTTAGTTGAACTTTTTTTGATTGAATTTTATCCTTAGATTCTCTTAGTGCATGTTTGGATGATTTGGTTCTTGCTCGTTGTGATTATTAGAGAAATATATTTATGAATGAGCTTGGAAATGATAGTGGAAATGCAAGATCTGCTAAGAAAGTGGTTCAATCGATTTCCTTCTTAGGGCTTGAAATGTTTCAAGGGAAGAAATTTTTTCCTAGAGATTAGCTAAAATAGATTTGCATGATAAGGATTTTGTTTTGATTAATGGTTCTCCAAGTGTCCACAAACATTCATTACATGGATTATAATCATATGTACGTCTGGGCTCTACAATGATTATTAACCCTCTAATATGGTGGCCACTTGGTGCAGATTTTGATGGGGATTCCATTCATGTTTTTATCCCCAATATTTAGGATTTCGAGCTGAGCTTTCTCAGCTTCTTATGGATCAAAAAATGTTTATTTCTCATTTTGGAGAGGCAAGAATAGCACTAAGTGTTGATACTTGATACATTGTTGTATGCCAATCTTTTATCGATTCACATGATATAGAATCATACCATCGGGGTTGGAACAAAGACCTTGGGCTTTGGAGGCACGTCACTCATGCTACCCCTCCTAAGTTGTGATGGATTATATGACTATCTTACGATTAATACATCTTCCCATTGGTATTAGTTGTCTTCTTGATGTATATTATGACATATCCACGTTGCATTTGCTCATGGATATGATCATTTTCATGACATGGACCTACTGTGTACTTTTCTCATGGTCGTGGTCTTGCATATTATTACATGGATCCATAGTGTATTATGTTGGCAACCATGCTCTATTTTTCTTCTTAGCATCGGTATGCCTATCTATTTGTTGACAATCTATTGCAAGTACTCACTAGCTCCTTGATCTTTAGCTCTTTCCTTGGAATTCATCATAACTTATGTTTATTAGAATGTGTTTTGACCATTGGTTCCTCTTCTTACCTCACACATTAGGGGGTGTTGTTACAACTCTATTTGCCACCCTTGAATCTCACTAAGGAAAGATGCAACAGTTACAGATGCCAATACCAGCCAACTGCCACAACTATCATAAATACCAATCATCACTCTCTTAACTGCTACAGTGTTTAAACTCTGCAAGGTCAATTCATACAATGTTTCTAAGAACAAGTGTACATAGAACAAGTCAACTCGATCACTAGGACCAATCCACATACCAAACCTGGTATAAAACATTATAACAAGCATATAACAGAAGTGATAGGAGAATATGACTTGGTTACTACATTGATCCACCTTGGGTGTAAAACTGACATGAAGAAAAAAAGAGAAATAGTAGGAGAAAGCTGGCCACTTTTGTTAGATTTGAGTCCCTGTGGGAGTTAAGACAATACCTTTCTCTTACCAACCTGGTTAACTTCTCATGGCTAGAATTCTTGTACTCAACAAAGGTAGTTTGAATATTTGACGGTAGATATGTATTCAAAACCTTGAGAATTTCCTTCAAATAGTATAAATCAGGATTTCCTCAAGATATGATTTGATTGTGCTACATTTGAAAGGCATCGTGTAGGAATTATGGCACAACATGCATTTGGAAATCTGAGAAGTAACCATTGTTATGCAGTCTATTAATTCCTCTTCTTGTCACTTTGTTCCTGGATTGATTATGTGATGATATTGACTTAATTTCATGTGCCACAACATCTTTAAAATATAGCGAGTGTTAGTGTCTTTTCTATGAGTTACTAGGGCAAAGATGACACAATTCGGTGAGTTCAGTTGGAGGTCCTTTTTCACTACTGAGTAATCCTTATATCCTATTTTTGAAGCTTCCATTGCCAGTAACCCAATAAGGAGTGAGAGCATTAGAAATCAAATTAAATTTAAAACTGTTGAATTAGTGAAGTACCAAAGAAAGTTGTTCTGCTTCAAATGCAACAATAATAGCCTGCTAGCATGCAAGTGATTATGTGTTGCAAATAAAATTTTCAACCTGATTAGGTTAGTTTATGATTTTGAGGGTGAAGATGAAGATATTTAAGATCAACTCACTAGTGCTAGTGACAAGTATCTCCTTGCCAGTTTCTGCCATCATGGGATTAGTTCAGCCACATATTATAACAACCTAATGCTGTCATTAGAAAGCTATCATAATAATCTTGATAACTGATTGATGTTAGTAGTGCTCATTTCCTTTTTGATGTTTTTGTATTTTTGGATGGTGCTTATGGTAAAGATCGTGTTAAAATTTGGGGCATCATGTTGTTTTAGTAATATTGGTTGGTGAATTTGGCACAGTGAATATTCCAATTTGACACAAAATTTATGGACTGATAAGAGAGCCATGGAAATTAATCATCCATAGGCATTTATTTCTCAATACACAAACTAATATTAAACCCAAAAGTTTTATAAATTGTTGATTTAAGGCAATATGAAGATAGTTCCAAGTCATAAACAACCAATTTCTTAGATTTAAATCAACATATACAGTGAGCGAATAAGGGTAATTGAACTTGGTTTGGAGGCTTATGAATAAGTGAAAAATATCATTTCTTAAGGTTGAAATGGACCAGCAGTGACCCCTTGAATTATAAGCTTAATTTCTAGAGTACGACTAAATCTTACTCATTGTACAAACCCAACAGCATTTATGGCTCCCTTTTTCTCCTAGATGAAACCCTCTTCACGTGTAATTAAGGCATCTCCATAACCCACACACAGATATTGTGATAGCATCCAAAAGAGGTTAAATCAACACACAATAATGCTACAGCCAAAAAGGAAATTTGTCTAGAAACTCGTCCTTAAACACATTGTCACTCTTAGGAGGTACAAAATTTAGAAAATGAGAAAAATATCAATCCTACCTTCCAAAAACATGCCCACAAGACAAAGACAAAATTCGAGCTCCCTTGTGACTGGTTATTGTACATCCTTTGTTACAGAATTTGACCAACTGAGTGTAAGAGTGAATATGGACCTCTTGAGTGGATAACTCGATCCCTTGGAAAAACTAAACTTGAACCATGGAACAGAGGATTTCAGCCTCTTTCACAATATTAAGCTTGTTCTTCCTTGTGAAGAACTTGACCAACAATGAATAAGAATGAACTCAAACCTAAATGCAATGTTCACTTCATTTCTAAGAATTATTGAGAGGTTGGAGACTTAGAGGTTGATGTCGACAATCCCAACTACATTGATCCACACTTGATGCTACTGCCCAATGATAGCCTTTCCAGGAACAAGGAAGCTCTTTGTACATAGAATTGTCAAATCAAGCACAAATTAGCATATATGGTCATTGATAATGGAAACCAAAATAACCTTCCCTTGCTTCAATCGGAAAAGGAACAAAAGTTACCAACTTCAACTCATCCTAACTCCAATTAGCTTGGATTGGTAATAAATGCACATTATCTTGTGCTAATCACTTGGCAATAGATTAGAATGTTGCTAGATGATGGCAAGATTTTTCCAAATATCTTATATGTTCTTACAAACAAATATGAGAAGAATTACAAAAATAAGATGATGATAAAAAGTGTAACTAAGTGCATAAAGCAGGGGCTTTGAGGTTAGACCTTAGGCATGTTCCCTCTTTCAATCCTAATATTACTTGGAGTTATTTCTATGGTGCATGTCAAATGTTGGGTGATGATGTTGTTGGTATTGTCCTTCATTATAGTTATGATCATTAATTCTAACTCAATATTGGAACTAGTAGTGGTACTAATATTTGTGCAGGGTAAGTAGCCCTTTGGGCCCTATTAAAATTTTCTATGGTTAAAGGTGTTCATAATATTCAGGTTGTTGGAGACTCAAAAGTGGTAATTTGAGTTTTAAAGTATATGTGATATTGGATAGTCTGGTTCTCTCTCACTGGAAGCACTAAGTAAAGGAACTCCAGGAAGCTTTTCATTCAGTTTCTATTCAGCATTTTCATAGAGAATAATCTCAGGCATATCATATTTCAAAGGATCCCATTGCAATCAGCAAATGGATTACGCATGGAGAATCAGAGGGAGGGTTTTGGTTTCATATTTCCTAGAAATATTGTTTTAGAAGAATTTTACAGGAAGTTTTAAGATATTATTTTGGGTTGTTCACAATGTTAGCACTATAGGTGGAAATCTTCTTTTGATGTTCAAAGTTCATTAGAAATATGTTTTGCAGAATCTGATGATAATTTGGAAATTGTCTGAAAGGTGCTCTTATGCGTAGGCACAATCAATGTATACTTTAATTTCTACTTGAAATAACAGATGCCAGAAACACATTTTTTTTCTTGGAAGAAA